>ML664186.1:16927080-17033343 GCA_007570785.1 Antilocapra americana | reverse complement strand
GGGCGGCCCCCATCGCAGGGGCGGCGCGGCGGCCCGCAGGCGGGCGCGGGACAGGCCGCGGGGCCGCCGCCAAGGCCGGCCGCGCACTCCCGCCGGCCTGCTCCGCGGGGACGCGGCTCCGGACCACCTCCGGCCGGTCCGGCGGCGGCGGCGGCGGCGGCGGCAGCGGCGGCCACGATCGCTTCCCCGAGCTGGGAGCCGGAGCTGAGAGCGCCGAAGCCCAGGCCGGAGCGCCCCCGCCGGCGCCGCCCGGAAGTGCGGGGGCGGAGCCCGGAGCGTCGGGCGGGGCCCGGAGCACGGGGCGGGGCCGGGAGCACCTGACGGGGCCCAGCGCTAGGACAGGGCGAGGAAAGCGGCGCGGAGCCTTCGGCTTGGAGGCGGGGCCGGTGGGCGTGGCCGAGGCGGGGGGAGCCGGGCCCAGAGCGCGAGACCGAATCCGAGCGCAGGGAAGGTCCTGGAGCCTGGGGGCGGGGCCTCAGCCGTGGAGGCGGGGCCTGGGTGTGGGCGAAGGCCCTGAGCGTGGAGGCGGAGCCAAAAGCGCCCGGGCGGACAGGAGGCGTGACGCAGAGCCCGGCCGAGTGGGCGTCATCAGATGTGTCGCTGGGGGCGGGGCCTTGGTGTGGGCAGGGCCAAGACGCCGTCGAGGGTGACCCCGGAGGGGACGCCGGAAACTGCGCTGGTCCTCTGGGGCTGTGTCATTATGGAGGGTGGCCGAGCGCCGAACGGACAGACGGCCTTTAGGCGACCCCGCAGGCGCACGCCAAGTCGGAGCCCTTTTCTGCCTCCCACACGGTGTCCACTGACCCAAGGCTCCAGAGGTCAGCACCCACAGGCCCAGCCCGCCTAGCCGGACTGCCACGCCCTCCGAGCTCCCCAACCAGGAAGACTCTTGGAGGAGGACGGCCACCGACTGCCCCTGGCACAGAAGAAAGCAGGTGTCCAGGAGTTGGACAGTTGCAGGGCCAAGCCAGGCTGACCAGGAGCTAAGCTCCGAGTGACATACAGCCTCTTGGTCCCCCTTCTCCATGCCTACTGCCTTCTAGCCAGCCAAGACCCTGAGAACGTGGGCTTGGGCTCTGCCCTCCTTGAGTCCCCGTCAGGTCACACAGAAGGCATCCAGTGAGTGCTGGTTGTCACTAGGGCAGGAGCTCCAACCTCCAGAGAGCTGTGGGTGGACTGGCCGGGGCCCCACCCTAGCTGGTCCAGCCCGACTGGGATTCTCTCAGGCACAATCCAGGGGCCTGGCAGGGGCCTCACTCCCACCACTGCCCCATGGGTACCACTGGCCCAAGCCAGCCTGAGAGCAAGGGATTTGGGATGTCCCAATGCCTGCACGACAACCCCCTGCCCCCTCACTGTTGCCATGGCCACCCTGGCCTGATCTGCAAGCCCTGCTGGCTAGCTCCTGGGTTGCCCACCCGTCAGCAGCCCCTCCCAGAGGGAAGATGTGGGCACGAGGAAGTGCTGACTGCCCCCACTCCAGTCCACCCCCACGATCACCCAGGGCCTTATCCTCCAGCCATGCCACGTCAGACCAGGCACCTTGAGATATGCTCCCAGAGGCCCCAGGGCCTGGCTGTACCCCCTTATATACACAAGGAGATTGAAGCTCAGGCCACACAGGGAGCTGCTCATGTCCTCCAGACCTGGGGCCCCTTGTCCCTCACCCATCCCACGCTGTCCCCAGCACCCCCAGTCCCTCTGTCCCAGGCTGTCTCCAGCAGCCAGCCTGCTCCCTGGAGCCCTCGCAGTCTTCAGGGCTCTTCCCTGACTGCCTCTGGTCACTTGCCCCCAATCCCTGAGGTCATCTCTGATGTCACTACCTCTTCCCAGGGACACTGCTCGTCCCCATTGCCCACTATGAAGGGAAGAAGTCCAGGCTTGGGGCACTTCCCCACCAGCCAGCCTCCTACACAGCTGCCCATGGCTGGCACCTGCCTGAGGCAACCCAGTTACAAAGGCAGCCCAGCTCCAACAACCAGCTTCCTAGGGCTCAGTACAGTCTCCTCCAATACCCACGCTTGCATCCATAAGGGACGAGGCCACGAGGGAAGTTCCCCAGCCTGCCGATGGCCCAGGCCGCCTCCTAGGGCTGTCACCATGCCCAGGACAAGCTGGGCAGGGGCAGTGGCTACGGTGGGGACAGCACCGCAGAGGAACAGCACTGCTGAACCCTGCTGGACCCACTAGGGTCTTGGTGACAGGTGCCACTCTCCCACATCCTCTGGGATGGCCCCAGGCCTCCCAGGGCTGGTACAGGAGATGCCCTTGCAGCCTCTCCCTGGCTCTGTTCAGCTGCAGAGCCTTAGAGGCAGAGTGGGTGGCCTTCGTGGCACAACAGGGTCTGTGTGAGCTGCAGGAGTCCTGGGTGGACTGGACAGACAGCAGGGCCTCCAGGACATCGGTCCTCAGGCTGTCTTCCCACCACCAGACACGGGTCCCCAGTGCTTGCCTTGGTTCTGCAGAGCTGCTGCTGTGGCCAGGCCAGGCTCCCAGGGTCGTGTCCGCATCCATCCTCCTCCTGGCCCATGGCGGCAGATGTCCCCAGGCCCTGGGACCAGAGCAGGGCCCTCGCACCTCCGGCTCCTTGGGGCCCTCACCCTGTGGGGACAGGAAGGGAGTCAGAAAGCCTTGAGGAAAGGCTGCAGCCTGGCTTCAGTGAGCTGTGGCTGCGGGCACTCAGGGCAGGGGTTGGGGAGCCCGGAGGAGGGAGTTCAGGGAGGCTCTGGAGAGAGGGAGGCAGGGAGGGCAGGGGGCCTGTGCTGGAACACGGGTGGCTGGTCAGGGGGACTGTGTCAGCCACCCAGAGCTTCGATCAGACAGAGCCGTGGGAGCCTGGCTTGGGAATGAGGAAGTCGAGGCTGGAGCCCTTTCTCCTACAGAGGGTCTTTCCGATGCACCCTCCCCAGAGGCAGGAGTCTGCCACCACAGGCTTTGATGTGATAAACTGTGGATAACGTGTGTTCAGGCTTTCCAGGAACTAAATGAAAAACTTAAAACCAGAAAAGAAATTATTTTCTTCAACTTAGGACATAAAAGGAATATTTGATACAGAGTGAGCTCTGAAGTCTTACGGCTGTTTGTCCACTTGACTGAGGAAGACCACTTATCGTAAGAAATGATTCACAGGAATCATCTGTGATTGACCAAGGAGGCATGTTGAGGGGCATCAAGCCTGGTGTCACATGTGGGGGACAAGCCCCTGGGATGGGCTACCGCTCATGAGGTCCGCACCGACTCCCAGGAGGGGAGGACGAGGAAGAGGCTGCTCTGAGTCAGACTTGTGGAGGCAGCCCCACTTCGCAGGCTGAGCCTCTTCTGGGTTCTGCGTTTTCTGCCCCTCCGCCTGGTCACAGGTGTGTGTGGTGGGAGTGGGCAGTGGGCAGGCAGGTGAGGACCTAAAGCAGAAGGAGGCCTTGGCTCATCCATTCTGACGAGAGCATGTGGACTTCCCTTCCAAGAGGCGGCCCCAGCCACAGTGGCCACCTGCCTTTCTGGCCGTGAACGCAGCCCCCGGGACTCCATATCTTGTCCCTGAGTGTGCTTTTTCCATCAGTTCTGAGCTCAGCGGGGAGGTAGGGGGCGCGGGTGTGCCCCCATCACAAGTTTGACAAAGGATGCGGAGTCATCACACCGAGGGCATGAGATATACACCAAGTAGAAAGGCTCAGAGCCCACACACACGGTACCCACCTGGGTGGGTGCAGAGGACATGCCTGTCAAGGAAGGACCCACCCCAGACCACTGACACCAGAGGGGAGCCCGGCGGGCTGCGGTTTCTTCATGCGTCAGGAAGAAGGTCCACAAGGACACTACTGTTGTGATCTCAGGACGACCAGGAAGCTCTCCATCAAGTCAGTACAAATTAATCCATCAGAGTGAGACAGCTGCAGGGTGAGGACCTTGGGCTACGGGACAGAGATGATCCCTGGGGAAGTGTCAGGCAGGGTGTGACTGCTGTGGTCGCCCCCAGTCAGTCCTGGGACCGGCAAGGAGGTGCCGCCTTGTGCCTCCTGAGCCAGCCGGCTTTGTAGCCGCCTGCCTGGGCCTTTCTGAGCCCAGGCTTGGCCTCCGTCAGGCCATCCACCTCTTTGCACCTGTGTCCGGATCCTCTCGCCCTGCATACCTGTGGGCAGGCGTGTCCCCCAGGCTGGCATTCTGCATCCCTCTTGCTGCCTGGACTTCTCTCTCCAGCCTGCAGCCAAAGCTGCCACAGACAGGTCAACCAGTAGCCACCCCAGCCCAGGTGCTAAGCGGGGAAGGGCAGGGGACGGGAACAGGGCTTTGCCTCAGACAAGCTGGCTCCAAGGTCAGTTCAGTGGCGCAGCAGATACTTTCTGACCCTGCTGCTCTCTGTCATCCAGTCCCAGTGGCCCCCGCTCCTAGGAGATGCCTCATCCTACTCTGGCCTCTCTCAGGCCAGGAGGTCCCACTCAGAGTGGGGAAGGAAGCATCCCGAGCACCCTGTCATTGCAGGCATTGTCAGAAACAACCAGCCGCCGGAGTCACCTGCTTGTTCTGCTTGCTCAGAGCCCCAAGTCGCAGGCCCAGCAAGCCAGCACCAGGCTCGTCCTAGGGTCCCTGCACAGGTGACTCACCCAGAAAACCTGACAGCCCCCATAGCCCTGCTGGCCCCCTGTAGTCAGGGGTCAAGTCCCAAGCCAGCACACCCGATCCCAGGGCACCCTCCACACGCGCCCAGCTCGGGGCTCACCCTGTGTCCTCAGGGGGTCCCGTCACTCCAGGTGAAGGGGCATAGCAGGGCCACCCTCCTGTACTGCCACTCTGGTGGATTCTGAACACATAGCTGTGTCTGTTGGGCTCAGGGATGCAGGCCGGTGTTAAGGGTTTGATGTCCAAGGTGGCTCCCGACAGCCACTGGGGCCCAGGAAGGAGGAGGGGCGAGCAGCAGCACCCCGCACCCCAGCCCAACACCTCCCCAGCTTGGTGCCTCAGGAACCCCTGACCATCTTCTGCCTCCCTGGCTACTTGAGCACCTGCCTGCATCAGGCCAGCCAGAGTCTCTGGGCACCTCCCTGAGCCAGAGTGCTCTCCTCAGCAAGTGAGGGTGCCGACCTGCTGCTGGCCTCAGAGGTCTGTGTGCAGCCCTCCATGAACAGGCATAGGCCACGAGCTGGACCCTCCACTGGCCATGGTTCAGGTCTAGTGTCTCAGACACGTCACCAACAGAGGACTGGCCTCCCAACCCCGCCCACTCCCAGTGCTTTCCCCAGGAGCAGCAGATCCAGGCGGAGGGGCCAGCTCCCTGGGGGACACCTGCCCTTCTGCTGCACTGACCTCACATGGGGTGGACTGGCACCTCTGTCCTCCCTGTTGCTTGTCCCGGCTGCCCCATCCCCGAAGGGCCCTCCTGGGGCCATGAGAACTCACGCCCATCTGTTGGTTATCCCTTCTCCTTTGGCCTGACACACTTCATCCCACCCCCGCAAGCCTGCTTGGTCCGGGGACCAGGGCTACTCTCTGAGCTCATAGCTGGGTGCCAGGAGATGGGGAAGTGTGCCCAGGTTGACCAGCTGCCCTCGCCCACACCCACTCCCTCACTTGCTGTCCCTCGATGTCTCTCTCGGCTGCCTAGGAGCCCTGCGGCCGCTGCGGCCCAGTTATAAGTATGTGATTATGTATGCCGGGTCCCTCTGGCCCCTTTGTTGCTGCAGAATCTGTCATGGCAAACAAAAGTGCACTGGATTAGCCACAGTGGATTAAAAGATTTGCTTCTCAGAGTTTACCTAATAACCTAACAATCGAACTGACGGAGGCTTTGAACCTCCAAGACACGCTCGCCAGGCCATCTGGGAGCTCGAGGCCTCTGCGGGCAGCAGGACGACTGGGCGCTTTCAGGCAGCCTCCGCCCATCCTCACGCTGGGCTCGGCCGCAGCGGGCCGGAGCCCTCGGCTCCTGCCAGGTCTGTCTGGGCCAAACATGGAGGGGACGAGAGCAGACTCAGAGGAGATGGAGGCCCGTGTTGGGGGCCGAGGCCCAGGCAGGACCGCCTTCCAGAAGGCCTGCTGCCCAGGGCCGGCTGCGGGCAGTGGGTACCGGGCCTTGCTTGCGTGGGCTCAGCCCCCCAGGGCGTCCACACGTAGCACACAGCAGCAAGGACACTGCAACATGGAGGGCGGTTGTGGCCTGCAGGTGACACGCCAGGCTCTACCACGCCGTGGCGCACGGTCCCTCTGCTGGAGCCCCTCAACGCGCGTTCCTGCACACACGCGTGCACACAAGCACACATGCACACACATGAGCGTGTCCCTCTTTGATCTCGAAAACACACTCCATTTACAAGCTCTTAATCACAGCTGCCTTTTCGGGGCCTGTCCTCTGAAGTCCCGAGTAATGGGATTTGGCGCTTCTGATCCATCCTGGGCTGACCGCTCCCGTTGTAGGTGGACATTTTTTCCCTTTTTTCCGCCTTTTTATTTTTTTCTTCTTAAAAAAAAAAAAATGCTCCTGCAACTGCACTGCCTTGACATGCCTGTTGCCTAGCCCTGGGAGCGGTGGCCGGGAGAGGGGCTGGGCGGCTGTTACGCCCAGGGCCCTGGCCAGTTGGGGGTCTTTGATGCCGCCTCTATGTGAAATCTGCCGAGAAAGACCCACGAGAGCGGTTTCCTGGACCTCGGTGCGCTGCGATTCGTCCTGCCTCGCTCCATTCCCTTTGTCTCTCTTCCCATGACCCTTCCTTGGGGTATCTGGGGAGAGGGTCCCAGGGTGAAGGTGCAGAGGGTGGGGTGGGCGGAGGGCTCTGGGCTCCGCCACAAGAACAATGGGCAGCAGGGAGCGCGTCCACCTGTCTGCCTGTCCACCCGTCTGTCTGTCCGTGCGCCCGCCCGGCTTACCTCACCTGCCTGGCTCCGTGCGCCTGCTCCCGCCCCACCGGCCCGCGCTCCGCCATGCTGGGCCTGGCCGTCCGTGTGAGCACTCTGAGCCACTCCAGGAAGCGGGTCCCTGCTCTTGGCCACTGTGTGGCTGCGAGGAAGAAGCGTGACTCTAGGCTGCAGCTCGGGCTCCCACCGCCGATTGGCTGAGGCAGGGACCAGATGACGGCCTCGGAACCCTATGGTAGCCATGGCAACCAGCCCCTTTAGACACCGCCACCCCCGAGCCACTCCTGACTGCGGAGGGAGCAGGCGGCACCGCTGGTGGGCCCATGCCAGGGTCCCCTCGGAGGGTCAGGTCAGACGAGGCTGGATGGTGGCTGCTCCTGCAGCAGCTGTTGAGTGTGTGTGTGTGTGTGTGTTGTGCACGTCCAGCGCGAGGGGTCCCTGTCCCTCTCCTGGGACATGTCTCAAACCATTCCATGCCCTTTCTGACACCCTGCCAGTAACAGGGACAGTGTCCATGCAGCCCCTATTAAGAGGAAGACTTCAGGTCAGGCTTGCACCAGGAGCTGAAGGCCAGGCGCAGGTTGGTGAGAAAATAATGGATGAGGGCAGCGGAAGGGGGAGCCGCGGGAACTCCCCACCCTCGAGGGAGATCCAAGCTCTCTCCACCTCAGACCGCAAAGGGCCTGTCGGCCTCATTTCTGCGGCCAACCCCTCCTCAGCCCTTTGGACACACTCACATGAACCCAGCACAGCCCTCCTGCCCCACAGACCTTGTGTGCCAGTCCGACAGGACAGGGGACTCCTTCCAACCCCAAGGCTTTGCAGCTGCTCTTCCTAGGGCCTGGCCCCAGCCTGCTGGCCTCAGCAAGGCCTTCCCTGAGGTCTCAGTGCCACAGCTTTCCAGCAAGGACACGACACACCACCGCTACAAGGACCAGCCCTTCCGGGCATTACAAGGCAGAGAGCAGCCCAGGGCCACCCCCACCCCATGTCCCTGACAGCCCATGGTCTTTCCATGGGCCGCTGGAAAGGTGCTTGACAAGGTCAGCACCACCTTGTCAAGGCCCCCGTGAAGGCCACCTGAGCACCCTGGGCGGCCCAGCCCCACCTGCCAAGCAGAAGATGGAGAAGAGAGGCCAGGCTTGGAGGAGCAGGTGTGAGCTTCATGCCCCAGGAAGAGGCCAGTGTTGAGGCAGACCCTGTGGAGGCCACTGCCAAAGCCAGAGGGATCTGGAGTCAAGGGGAGTATGGGACAGGAACCCAGGGCTCACACACTTGAGCGAACAGGCAGAGGGCACGCTAGGCTGGGCCCAGAAGCTGCTTGACCAGCACCCTAGATTTGTCCCAGACCTCTTCACACTGGCCTGGCCCCACCCCACGCGGCCCGGTCTCTGAGCTTCCACCCCCAGCCTTGGGGCCTCCCGTGCTGTGGACACCATGCCCAGGTAGAGTCTGTCCAGGGCAAAGTGCAGGCAAGGACTCAGCGCTGGGCCACCTGGGGCTGGTAAAGGGGCTCTGGGTGTGCTGGGAGGGCTCCAGCCTGTTGCCAGGGAGCACCAGCCAGCACAGGTTATTCTGACCCCTGCAGAGCTCCCCCTTGGGCAGCAGTGGGTGTGCAGGCTGGGTGGGTCCCAGTGTGTGTGGATGCCCCCATGGCTCCTCTGCCTTCCCCACACCCTGACAGGGCCCAGGCTGCCCTGTGCAGACGGGAGGACTCAGGCGAGACCCTCCTGAGGGGCCCTGCCCATCTCGGCCTAAGTTATCCCCTTCTCTAGGGACTCAGGGAAGTCAGAATGAGGCAGTGGACACAACAGGGCCTCAAGACGCCATGGTGTTGATGGCCACGCTGTCAGGGCCCCCACGGCTGGTCCCGAGGGCCCCTCCCTAGTCCAGAGCCACCATGATGCTTCACCCTCCTGCCCAGTCCAGCAGGGAAGCACACTGGTTGAGCTCTGCTGTCGTGGAAACACAAGAGAAGGGTCGACCCAGCTGGTAGAGACAGAGGCGTGGCCGGTTTGCAGCCAGGAGCCAGTGCAGGGTAGCTGTGGTTTCTGCAGGTTTGACCTTCCTCAGTACAACGTGAGTCCTGAGGGGCTGCAGGACCTCAGCCAGGCCAGAACCAGAGGCTCAAACAGGGCAACATGGCGGTGTGGTTGGGGAGGAGGGCAAAGCCTGCTCAGGGGGCCTCAGCCTGACCAGGACTGGCAGTGGGACACGTGGAAGGCAGTCCATGTCTTTTCACCACTGCCCCTCCCAAACCCAACCTGCAGGCCTAAGGGTGGCTTCCCAGGGCTGGGGAATGAGTCTGCTCTGCAGTGAGGGCTACGAAACTTCTCCGGAGTCAAGGGTATTGGGGAGAATTTGACGAAATTGTTGCTGCACCAGCAGAAAAGGGCTGTTCTCAGACCCCCCCCCCCCCCCGCCAGCTCGGCCCCGGGTGGCAGGGGCAGGCTAGTGACCCGCTCAGGGAATTCCAAGCTCCTCCTAGTAGTCAGCAGAGGATACCTGGCCCAGCCCCCACCTACTCAGGTTACGTACCCTATTCCAGTGCAGGGTCCCTTGGAGGCCCCAGAATGACACAGAGCCGAGGTGTCCCTTGGCTATGGCCTTAATTGGAGCAGGAAGGAACAGGCAAGACAGAAGTACCAGAGTTGAGGTCAATGAATGGGGAATGTTCTGGGTACACATCACAGGGGACCCAGGCAGAGACTGGGGGGTGGGGGAGGCCCTGCACATGGGAGGGAACATGGCCAGCCCAGAGCACCCCCCAGTTCACCAAGCGAGGGGCTGTGGTTTGGATAACTGGCCTGGACAGCGCCAGCCCACAGAGATGGGCCAGGGGAGAGCTGGGCACAATCAACACTTGGTAAGATTCTTAAAAAATTAAAACCAATCAGAAATCAAGGGTAGGACACATGGTGTTTTGAGGTCCATGGAGGAGAGAGACAGGGACTGGTGACCTCCAGGGCACTCCTGCTAGGGCCCTGACCCCAAGGCAGCCCCCAATCCTAGACGACCTCACCGGGAGCCAAGGGTCTCCAGGGCCCTTCTGTCGCCATGCCCACCAGCAGCTGCAGGCTCTCTCTGTTGTCCTGTCCGATAAACACAGCCCAGGTGGGATCACATCCACGGCAACCCCCCGAGGAGCCTGGTACTCCTGGTGGTCCAGTCAGTCACAGGACCCGGTCAGGGCACCCAGAGAAACCCAGATGGGCCTCAGTGCTTAGGGCTCCCAGGTAAAGGTCAGCAAAGGAGTTCATGATCCCCAAATCTTAGATCAGGAGAGGCCTCAGGTGCCTGGTCCAGCCTCCCACTGGGGGCACAGCCCCGCCCCCAAGTTCAGACTGTGGGTCAGTGGAGGAGGGGCGCCAACGTCACAGGCCGCCTTTTGGGCATGACAAGGAGGGGCTGCCAGAAGCTGCAGCCTCGAGGCCTGCCCCGCAGGACCCCCTCTGCCCCTGCGCCTCCCAGGGCCGGTGGGGGTGCTCACCGCGCCAAAGGCCAAGCTGGCGCGGACCCTGTTCAGCCACGCCCAGAGCCCGGCCATAGCACCTGGCCTCCACTCTGGAGGACAGTCCACCTGGGCAGGGCTGTGCACCGGGGGGAGGGAGCAGTACCACTCTGCTCTCCTGAGGCTGGGTTCTCGAGAGACAGGACCGAAGTCTTGCACACCCAGGACCACCATACATCTGAGTCGCGTCCTGGGACCACCTCGGCAGGGACTCAACTTGATCCTCTAAGCAAAGGAGCACACACACGGCCTGGCTCAGACTTTACTCACACTGGCCCTGGAGGGTAGTGACCCTCCTCCACAGGGTCCCCGCTGCAGGGGAGGGAGCAGGGAACCACACAGGCAGTAAGATGGCCCCAGGCCTCTGGGGATCCTGGGAAGAGATGCCTCCTGGCGCCCCCAAGAAGCCCACCCTACCCGGGAGCTGCGTGGCCAGCACACACAGCCATGGGTTCACCCGCTGCCCGTGGGCGGCTGTCACCAAGGCCCCAGGCTCTGTCCACAGTGCTGAGCCTGGCTGTCAGGCCCAGGTCCCTGGGCAGCTAGGTCCTGTTGGCTCCCTTCTGTACCACAGCCGGCTCAGACAGCGCCTGCTGCTGAAGCTGCTCAATCAGCTCCTCCACGTAGACCTTGAACAGAGGCACAGGGTCCTGGAAGGGCAAGATGGGGTCACCGTAAGGCACTCTGGGGAGGCCGGGAGCCTGGCTGCTGCTGACCAAACACAAGAGGCATCGAGCAGGAGAGGACCGGTCCTGGCTACAGGGCCCGACAAAGCCCACTCGCCACACGCGCGCCACTAACCCAGAGGACAGTGCCCTGCCGTGGGAGAGGGCCACAGGATCAGGCACCTGCCCCTGGCTTCCCTGCCTGGGCTGCAGAGGATAGAGGCAGAGGTAGGGGTCAGCAGCTACCATGTGCTACAGACTCCTCTAAGGGACAGACACAAAGGCCTCCGAGTGGTACTGGGCAGACCCTGGGGAATGCCAGGCAGTCAAAGAAACCAGTGGCGCCAAGCATCCAGCTCTCGCTCGTCTTTCCACATGCTCACCTTCTCTTCCAGGAGCCTCTGCTTCTCCACAGCCTCATCCAGCGTCAGACCAACCCACTCAGCTTCTGCCTCCGGGATGACAAACGCCTAGGCAGGCAGAAACAGGCTCTCAGTGAGGCTCAGGCAGCCAGCTGGGGGACCCACGAGGAGCAGTAAGTAAAGGCTGGAGCCCTGACCTTGTACTTGTCATAGATGGCCGCCCTCCTTTCGGGGTCGTCCGGGTGCAGCTGGGGGTCCTGTCGGGCGAGCCGCAACAGCATCCCTCGCTTCAGGTCCATCCCAAACTTGGAGCACAGGTCTTCCTTCGGGGTCTGGCAGGAGGTGCTGCATTGGGGCCAGGTGCTGAAGGCAGGGCCCCGCCCACGCCAACAGCTGGCCCCTCCAGCTTCCTCCCCAGCAGCTGGCAGCCCCGAGGCCAGCCTGATGGAGTACTTTAGGCCAGGTGGGCAGCCCCCACACCCAGGCCGGAAGAGAGAAAGGTCTAAGAGCAAAGAAGGAGGCGGCTGTGCTTCCCACGTCCACAGTAATGGACTCCCACCAGAGTGTCCAGGAAGGGACACGGTCCCGTTTACACCTCACTGGGACCCAGCCTGGTGCTGATCTGCTTGCCTTGAGGATGTAGAAGTCAAACCCGTACGCCTCGTCAATGAGGTCCAGGGTGCGCATAGTCACGGTCACAGTGAACTTGGTGTCCAGGATCTCACTGTAGAGCTCACGCTGGAACAGCTGCGGCTTCCATACCTTCTTCACCCTCTTGGAGAACTGTGGGTGTGGGAAGCTTGGTGAGCCCTGCTGCTTCTCACCACACCCTGGAGTGCAGGGACCACCCCCACCCAGACTGCCTAAGGTGCTGGTGTTCATTCCAGACACAGCACACACACAACTGTATCCCGTGGTTCACAGGTCATTCCAAACGAGGGACCAAGGGGCCAAGAACAAAGAGACGCCAGCCTGGGAGGCCTTAAAGACACAAAACCCCCAACCCCAAGCTCTACCCAGAGGCAGCACCGCTTATGAGAGGACTCAGGAGACGTGCTCTAAAGTGAACCTTTGGTGGCAAGCTGACAGGTGACATGAAACCTCACCGCCAGCCCTTCTCAACACTCAGGGCTCAACCTCTCAGTACAGTCGACCCGGCTGCCAGAGCTGAGACTCGACTCCTGAGGACACCTCAGAGGAAGCTGTCTCCATCACACTGTCAGGCCCCTCTCCCCGAGGGGTGGGCTCCCTTCCACCGTCCATGTGCCCCAAAAGCCCACGCGGATCAGGGCAGCGAGGCCGCGGACGCACAGCTCCAGCCCGCCGTGCTCACCTACCTTGTCGTTGTTGACGTATCGGTGACCCTTCAGCCAGCCCTCGCCGCCCCAGAGCCCCAGCTGGGACTCCGGGGGGTAGTGAACGGGAATGGCCACGTCCTCCACGCGCTCCCGCTGCCCGTTCTTGGGGTTGACCTTAAACTTGGCCCCGTGCGGCCTGTAGTGCACGGGGGTGGGCGTCCGCGCCTCCTCCAGGGAGCGCAGGTAGTGCGGGGGCAGGCGGGAGCAGATGCCGTCGCGCAGCCGCAGCCGCTTCCACAGGCCGACCGGAACCTTGTGCAGGGGCATCGCGGCGAGCCTGGAGGGAGGCCGGGGCCGCCGTCACGCGCGTCCGCGGGAAGCGGGCCTCGACCACACCCCCGCTCCCGCAACATCCCAGCCACCGGCCCAACCCCTCGCGCGGCCCCGACTTCAGACGCGCGACCTGGGCTCAACCCCGGCAGGACCCCGACCGCAGACCGGCGTACCACCTACCTCCAGAACCCCGGCCTCGCCGGAACCGGAAGTCGCGCCGCGGCATCGGGCCCTCCACCCGCCGCTGACTGGCTGCAAAGGCTGTCGATCTACCCTCCTCGTCCCGCCCCCTTTCCCGCCTTTAGGGACCGTAGAAAACTCCCTGCGGAGAAGGCTGCGGCTCGAGGCACCGTCGGCAAGTGCGGCCCGTTTCCCAGGAGCAGGGACTTGTCAATCTGTCCCACTTTCCGCCTCCGGGAAAGAGCGCAGAAAACAATGTAAAAACTCTTGCCTTGAAACATCACTGTAGAATGTTAAATTCACCAATCACAGTGAGATCAGAGCTACAGAAAAATATGTCTTAAATGTCTCGAAAAATCTTCCCCTCAAAATATCGCATCAAGCCACCTCTGTTGACCAAGTGCTGGGTTCCTGCAGAAGCGGGAAGCCTGCAGGGAGGCCACAGCCTGGACAGGACTCAGAAAGGAAGGTGGGAGGGCTGCATGCCCCTACCTTGGGCTCAGCTGCTCAGGTTCCCACGGCCCCATTTTGGCCCCTCACACAGACAGCATCTCCTTAGGGAGGCCAGGCAGACAGCAGCCCTTACCGGGTGTCCCCACAACCAGAGAAAGGCTGGTCTAGGTCTCCAGGTGTCCCCTCCCTAAACGTGCAGTTGGGTGGAAGGTGGCAGCCATCCCTGCTCTCCCGGGAATACAAGGAGATGCTCCCTAGATAAGGGGCCAGAACCCAGGGGCCAGTGGGACACAAAGGTGGGACAAGGTGTGCCCTGTGGGCCCAGTGTCCTGAGAGCTGCTTGGCAGTTTCCCACCCGGGAAGTTCATCTCAAAACTGAGAGCCACAGGGAGTGAAGGGGGAGGACTGGACAACCAAAAGTCAGCCTCCCCATACCACCCATGGCAGCTGGCCATTGCGGATCCCCAGTGCCATCAGCTTCATGGTGAGTGTGGTCACTCCTTCCCACGGCAAGTGGGTCAGCAGGGGGTAGATCCATGCTCAAAGCAGGCTGGCATTCAGGATACAAGGGGTCAAGCAGCCAGAATTCTGCCCATGGGAGGCAGGATCAGGGCTCCTCTGCCCACCTGGGTGTCTCACACCAAAGCCTCACAGGGGAACCAGGCAGTGGGGGACTCCCACTTCACATTTCCCTCCAACCATCCCCAGACCAGGATAACCCAGAATCTGCCCCGACATGGTACCTGTGGTTTCCAGGCAGCCTGGCCCAGGCCTCAGGGGCCCTTGCAGACCCTGCAGAGGTACCGAGTGAGCTGACAGCCTGCGGGCACAGGGACCTGGGGATGTGGTCCTCCCTTGGGAGGAGGAAGCCAAAGAGTGTGCAGGACAATTTTATTCAGTTGGAAATCGGTCTGGATAGGGTCCCTCTCCCTTGGTCCTGCCCCTGTCTGGAGAGATCATCAAAGCTGCAGGTGACCCAGCACCACTGGCTGTGTCACGTCACCGTGTACAGCTCGTCCCGGTGGTTCTTGCAGATTTCATAGTGGCAGGTGAGCTTCTGGGCGCAGGCCCAGGGTTCGGTGTGCTGGTCCCTTGGCGGCAGCAAGAAGGCGGCGCTCCCTGCCAGCAGCATGTGCCAGATGCTGTGGGTGTAGTAATAGTTTTCGCTGGTCATCATGGAAGTATAGATGGCGATGGCCAGAGCAGCCATGGAGAGGCCGGGCAGGAGGTAGAAGACCCAGCGCTGCCAGGAGGGGGGGTAGCAGTGGCGTCGGCGGCCACAGCGGTACACCTGGAGGAAACCACACACGGGCATTGGCACGGGGCTGCGGTCACATCTTGGGGCGCCGCCCAGGGCTGCGAGTGTGGGCTGCTTGGAGGGGTCCAAGGGGCGCCAAGCCACACTGGGCCCCTGCGGGTGCTGCTGGCAGCCCTCGGCGGGTGTGGAGAACACAGGCCCAGGAATGAGAACACGGACACAATGAGGGGCCACACTCTGTCCTCACAGGGTGAGCATGTATGGGGAGCCCATGCTCTTGTACCCCAACTTCCAGGGGAGGGGGCCTGGGCAGGAACCCTGCCTGCCCCAGCTCCTTACCCACATGGTGACCATGACCACGATGGCAAAGAGGCAAGGCCCCATCGTGTTCCAGGCGGCCCTGCGGTCCAGCTGCAAGGACATGGCGAAGATCAGAGTGCCCATGACAAAGAGGACCTGGGCAAAACACAGGGATGGTGGGGTCACAACAACCCTAGGCCAGGTTGTCTTTGATGGCACAAGGTCCAGCAGGAGCAGGTGGTGTGAGCCTGCTGGTCATCCCCATGTCCCCCATCACCCCCAGCACCCCTGCCAGCTCCCCTGCAGGAACTGGTACCCTGTGTCCTGCTCTGCTGGCAGGGAGGAGGTGCTCTTCTCCCAGCTCCTGCACTGCTGGGATCCACTGGTCCCTCGGGTCCATCCACAGGTGTATTTGTAATGCATTTTTCTTTTTATTCTGTTTGGCTAAGCTGCACAGCTTGTGGGATCTTAGTTTCCCAACCAGGGATCGACCCGGGCCCAAGGTAGTGAAAGCACAGAGTTTGAAACACTGGGCCACCAGAAAGCTCCCCACAGGGGAGTTTCTGAGGCACGGACTCGTCCAGGGCACACATCTCCAACAGCCAGGCCCCAAAGCAGAGCTGGGAGCTTCTTGGGGAGGTCTGGTCCAGGTCTGGGGCTCCAGGCCTCCTCTCTGAATGGGGCCTGGCCTAACCCTGACCACCACCTCCTTTCCTGGCACCCTTTGAGCAGCCAGCACAGTCCCTTCACGGCTGGAGGCACCTCTCCTGGTAGGCAACTGGTTAGAACGAGAGGTTTCCAAGGGCACCAGGAACCCCCTTTCTGGTGTCTCCCTTGACACGCTGTGCACAAGGGCCTCCGCTCTCCCAGGACCCAGACCCCGGGCATTAAGAGGTCACTCACGTATTTCAGGGATGCCTTCAGCCGGGCCATGCAGAGGACAGTGATCCAGATTGACACTCCAGAGCCCAGGAAGTCGCAGTACTGCAGCGTGTCGTAGTTGAGGATGCAGAGTACGGCATCGCCCGGCTGATCGCAGGCATGGTAGAACTGCAGGCCAAGCGGTGAGCAACAGCCCAGCACCCCCGCCACCGCACCCCGGGGAGCGGGCAGGCTTACCGTGGAGAAGAACATGGTGTAGGTGTAGACTGAGGCCTCTACCAGGAAGCAGCGGTGCACGGAGATTGCAATGGGGGCCAGGAACACGAGGTTGCTCAGGGTGAGCAGGAGGGTGGCTACCTTCTGCTGGGCTGCAGTCTGGGCCATGCTGTTGTCTGTGCAGCTCCATCCACGCCAGCCTGTGGGCCAATGAGCACCGTGGGTGTTGAGGCTGGGCCAGTGTGGCCAGGCCCGGCAGGGTGCACTCAGGAACCTCAGGGCCTACCCTGCGCCCAGGGCCTTGAGGAGGAAACCCTTCCTTACCCCACAGAAGGCCAGGGCAGGTGTGGGCAAACGGAGGCCAGCATGGGCAAGTTTGGGCAGGGGAACCCAAGGACAGGAAGCAGTCCCATCTCCAAGGGTGCCTCTGTGAGCCCACACAGGGTTGGGGGGCATGGCAGGGTGGGGAAGGAGGCGGTGGCCTTACTCTTCAGGGTGCTCTCCAACCTTGGATGAGCTGGGGTGGCTGCCAGAGAGAGGCCCAGGGCTGAGGTCCATGGGCATAGGTGGAAGGAGCATCAGTACCATCCCTACCTGCCCTGCAGCTGCAGCCCGCATACAGGTAGCCATGTCTGCGTAGCAGAAGGCACTGGCCGTAGGGTCCGCAGTCGTTCAGGCAGGGCACCAAGTACAGGGTGGTCTCCACGAGGACTGAGGCCTGCATGCACTCCCTGCGAGGAAGGGGCCCCAGGAAGGCTGGCTGTGGAGGTCTGCTGGCCAGCCTGCCTCTGGAGCTCCCAAAAGGGTCTTGGACATCTGAACTCGGAGATGAGGTCCCCGGGCCCCAGAGGACTGAAACTACAAGGGGCTCTGCAAGGCCAGGACGCCCTCTCCCTGCCCACCCGAGTCCCCCCCTGCCTGGGGCTGGGACCAGCATCCCCGCTCGTGTCCTTACTCTCAGAGCTGCCGTGGGAGGAGGGCAGGGGGGAGGAGGGAACCCCTCAGGAGGCAACCGACCCAGCACAGCTGGAGGAAGACAGGTCACCCCCAAGCTGGGATGCAGGCAGCCCCATCCATAGTCCAGAGCACAACCACTTGGCCGCCTGCCCCCAGGTTTACTTACTCAGGCCTCTCGGGACAGAGGACCTGCAGGGAGAAGTACCAGTTGTCTGTCTCTGGGTAGGGGATGATGAGGTTGGCCGTGGGAGACGAGGCACTCAGGGACAAGCGGTAGCCCTGGAAGAAGGCTGCAGGGAGGGAGTGGGAAGGCCCAGTCAGAGGGAGCGAGATGCCCGCCAGTCCCTGGGCCGGACGTGCCTGCCCGTACCTGTGGTGCAGTTGAGAGAAGTGTTGAAGCTGAGGAAGGGCGAGCCAGCGGTCACACAGGCCGCCACTGAGGTGTTGTCAGCAATCACAGTCTGGAAGGGAGGCCGAGCAGGGTCGGTCCCCAGCCTCCACCTCATGTTCACCTCTGGTGCTAGGTGCCATTCTCTGTGGCTCCTGCTGGCTTGGGGCCCACCAGGACCTTCCCCTCCAGGCCAAGGGCCCCAGCCTCAGCCCACTGCCCCCATGCAGCCCTGGGCCTGCTGACAGGGACCCGCTGCCCCCAGGACAGGCCTCCTGTTTCTCAGCTGGCACCTATGCCAGCCTGATGCCCTGCCAGGCTCACTCTGTTGCCAGACCCAATCTCTGTGGCAAAGTAGGCACAAGAAGGCCTGGGCAGTCCTTGCACCCAGGGCAGGTCTGAGCTCCAGATCCCAGATCCCAATCCTGACCAGACCTCGAAGACCAGGGTACCTGGTTGATGCTCACGGAGATGCTGAGGGAGCCCCCGCTGTCCATGCCCGTGTTGAGGTGCAGCTGCATCACCGAGGGCATGTCCGCCTGCACGAGCACTGAGACCCTGTCCAGGGGCCGGAAGCGCACGGACATCACATCCATGTCTTCCCGCAGGACGGGGAAGCTTCTGAGGCAGAAGGGGCCACTGCCCCCTTGGCCACCCTCGTCCAGGTCCTGGTTGTTAGGGCTTGGGGGCGGCGGGCCCGTGGAGGCGTTGCTGCTCTGGTTCGGGCTGCTCTGTAGAAGGTGCTGGAGGTTCACAGTCCACGGTCTGCAGGCTGTCAGGACACAAGGGGCTCAGCGCAGGCAGGCCTGGGGGTGGAGGGGGGCAGAGCCACCTCCCCGCACAGCCCACCTGTGAGGGCAGCCACAGCACTAAACATCACCGACACACCGGGCCCTGCCAGGCTCTTGGCCGTCACTTGCAGCCACCGTTCCCAGGGCGGTGAGGGCAGCAGCAGGCGGCAGGCCGTGGTGGGGTCGCTACAAGTGAGCACTTTCTGGAAGTTTCCCGGCAGGGTGGCTGAGCCCACGGTGAGGCGCACAGGGCAGCCCAGGCTCCCATTGGACACACAGCCCTGCAGCTCCAGCCGCAGCTCCTGGGTGTGCTTGGGGATGAAAACTCTGCAGCCAAGGGGACACGGTCTCGCTCGGGCTCTGCAGCTTCAGCCCGCCCCCCGACCCCGTGCTTAAATTCACCCTCCAGGGTGGGGGCTAAGACCTGGACCTCACCACCACCTTTTCACTTGCCCTGAGGGCAGCAGGGCTGCCCACTCCAGCAAGCCTGCACTCACTTGAGGTAGCTGGGCTGGGAGAGGAGGACCAGTGGGAGGAGCACGTCAGGCTCCAGGATGGACATCTCGACCACTCGCACGACCAGCATGTCAGGCTGGAAGATGTAGGCACAGGAGGGAATAAAGCCCTGAGGAAAGAGCAGGGACAAGGAAAGAAGGTGGGGGGAGGGGCTGGCCCAGAGGGGCGGGGCTGGCCCGGAGGGGCGGGGCTGGACCGAGGGGGCGTGACTGGGACCACAGGGGTCGGGGTTGGAGCAGATGGGGCGGGGCTGGTCCAGAGGGGCAGCGGTGGACCGAGGCGGGGTGGCTGGGACTAGAGGGATCGGGGTTGGAGCAGATGGGGCGGGGCTGGCCAGGAGGGGAAGGGATGGACAGAGGGGGAGTGACTGGTCCAAAGCGGGCGGGGCTGGCCCAGAGAGCCTGGGGCTGGGGGGCAGGGCTGGGCAGCAGAGCCCTTAGGAAAGTCGGCCCTAAGGAGGTGAACAACAGGGACCACTGAGCGGTGCTTACCCCCATCCCCAGAGGGAGCGCCCTTACCTTCACCTCAATCTTATGAGAGGAGGGGGGCAGGTGGGCGGCCACAAACCAGTCCCCAGGTGCTGGGTAGGAGACATTGACAGAGGCGTTGCCCTGCAGCATCTTGAGGAGGAAGGAGGGCTGCACGGAGGTATTGTTGGCAAAGCTGGTGCCCAGTGGGTTGATCACAGGAGGGGCGCCGTAGCGGAAGTACCTGGAGACAGGGAGAGCAGCGAGGGCTCAGGTGTGGCCCTGGACGGCTCCAGCAGGCGGGCAACGAGAGGGCTGGCACCTACACGGTGGTCTCCACGTTGTTGCAGGCAGGGCCATTGCCCCGGGTGACCTGCAGCAGCCAGCGCAGAAGCACTGTGTCCGGGGGCACACGGAAGTGGAAGAGCCGGGCGCTGCCATACCAGCTGTAGAAGGCCAGCTTCTGCGGGGCCTGGGAGAACTGCTCCGACACCAGCCTGGAGTCTGTAGAGAAGGTACTGTCAGGCAGCCAGGGAGCCCAGGACCCCTCCCCTGGGAACAAGATGGAGAAAGGATGAGGGCGGAGGCCTCAGAGAAGCGGCCAGGGAGCCACGGAGCCCCTGGGATGCCTGGCACACCAACCCCAACCTGGGAAAAGTCACTGTTGCCCCCGAGCCCCTGGTAAGGGCTGGGGCTCGGAAGCTTTCACTCAGGAATCACGTTCTCACCCATGTCTGCACATCCATTTTCATAACCCCTCCAGCCCTGCCAGCGACCTCCAGCTCACAGGCTCAGTCCCCCCAGACCTCTGCATTCCACCCACCAGGCACCCCCCCCATCAACAAGTCCCGCAGGCCCCAACACCGATCACATGTTGGGTCAACATGAGGTCAAGTGCCTCAGACCTCAGAAACAGGAAGAGCCCCCCTCAGAGGGCTGCTCCTCTCCACACTGCTCACAGCCCCCCCGGCCCCCCACCACCGCAGCCCTGGCACACCTGGGGCTGAGGGGTGAAGGGTGAAAGGCACAGGAAAAGGTCAAGGTGGGAGCCCCATCCCTCCTCCCATCTGCCCTGGGCACTGGAGGCCAGGACACACCCCCACCTCCACTGAGTCTCCCAGTGCTAGGATCCCTGGTCCTGGTTAGGGCAACCAGGTTAGGCTGGCTGCCTGCTCAGGCCATGATTTGGGGTACAGGAAGAGCCTCTGTCTGTCCTCACCCAGACAGGAGGCGAGCAGAGACCCTGTGTGTGTGTTGGGGGCGGGGGAGGCTAGGCTGGAGCGGCTGCTTCAATGGGCACAAGCCCCTGCAGAGTGGCACAAGGACAGAGCAGGGCTTGGCAGCACACAAGCTACCTGCCTACGCTCCATCCCAGAGCTCCCCAGTCCTGGCAGTGTCTCCCAGCCCCTCACCTCTCCCCAACACACTCTGCAAGTTGTCACCTGAGGCCCCTTCCTGTCACACCAGCCTTCCAAGCCAGCTCTAAAGGTCTCTGGAGACCCCACCCTGGATTAGGACCCTTCTAGGAGAGTTCATTAACCAGTACAACCTCGTGTCTGGGGCTGAAGTCATAACCACCTGCCCCACGAGTGGGTAAGAATGCTCTTGGGCCTGCCAAGAACAGGCACGCCCCAGTGCTGTGTCCAGGGGTGACTAAGAGGTGCCTGGGCTGCTCAGCAGGAAGCGTGGCCCCACCGCCAGCTCAGGCCTTGTGTGCGGAGTGACCTTGACCGTCCCTTCCCCTCTCTGGGCCCAGCTTCCTTTGAGTCGGCCGAGTAGAACAGCACCTCCCTTCAGCTGCCCCTCCCTCCATGGTTAATGGATGTTAAAGTGCTCAGGAAGAAACACACTGGGAACACAGCAGGGTGGGGCCACCCTCTCCTCCCCCTGCCCCACTAGGAGGGTGGCAGCCCACCCATCCCAGCAGCAAGCTGGGGGCCCCTCCAGGTGGGCCAGGTGAGGGAACCGGATGAGCAGCTGGCTCTCTTGCCAAGCCTCCTGACTCTCCCATGGAAGCACCTTGAGAAGAGATAGCAGCCCACTTGCAAAGCCATCTGAGCTCCCAGGAGCCCAGTATGGGGGACTAGGCAGGGGTAGGCACCACACAGCACAAGCACCAGTCTTTCCAGGTATCTCCTGGTCACCAGGTTCCAACTGCCAGCTGCGGCCTGAGTGCTAAGAGACTAGGAGCCACTGAACTCATATAAACTTTCCTGAGGCTGCTGCACCCCCCCCCCCCACTACCACCACCATGGGATCACAGGGCCTTAGATCACACAGCCAGCCACCAAGCACCCAGCTCCTAGATGTAGCCAGGCAGGAGAGGTCCAGCTGTGGCGTGCAGCCCCCTGACCTGAGAGGGGCCGGATCCTCTGGCCCCTCTGCCAGCCCTGGACACCTGCAATTCAGCTGGTGGCTGTAAAGTCTCCTCAGGGTGCACAAGAGATAAGATCTCCCACTCCCCAGGCCACTCAGCCCCTCCATCCCATCCCAAGCCCTGCACCCCCGACCCCCCAGCGCAAGACGCCCACTTGGTTAATGTAGCAGGCCATTCACACATCCGAGCCAGATGTGGAAGTCACATTTCCAGTATCAGGAAGCACCAGCCACATGCACACTTGCTCTGCCCACAACCCCCTCCAAGGACAAAGAAAAGGAGAAAGAAAGTCCCTGGCCTGTCTGGGGACCCTGGTAAGGGAATCCTCTCCCACATCCTCCAAACCAGCACAGGCACCCAGTGCAGAGACCCTGCCCACTCAGAGACCCCAGGAGCCAGGATCACACAGAAAGCGGGATCAGTTCAGCAGGCCTGGGAGGAGAGCAGCTGCCCCAGGTTTTCCATCTCCCTACCAATGACTCCTTACCTAGCCCTGACCCAGGAGAAGGGAGAAAAGGAGAAAGTAGGAGTGGCGGTTCCCAGTGGAGCGCTTTCATCAGGGGCCAGCCCCGGGGAAACTGCCTTTCAGTTCAAGCTAAGCCAGGCTCAGAAACCAGAGGCACAGCCCTCGGAGAAACAGGAGCTTGGAGGAGCAAGATGTCAGAGAAGGGGGGGGATGGGCTGGGAGCCAGCCCCATGCTGTGCTGGATAAGCTGCCTACTGCCTCCTGGGGCATCTGGGCCCTCCCAGCCGCCAGCCAGCCAAGCAGCAAAGAGCCCAAGGCCACAGAAGTCAGGTAGTTTAATCAGCACCCCCAGGCGCCCAGCAGCACCTTCTGGTCTAGCCACCACCTTGGGCCTTCATCACCTGGAGCTGAAGTTCACAAACAGCACAGAGGTGCCCATTTCTCTGAACCACTCTGGCCTATGAGCGTCCTGGGGACCACTGAGGGTCCACCCTCCAACAAGCAAGGCCAGCTTTTGAAAGTGACTGTGCTGGGGTAGTGGTCACTGTGGGAGAGGTGGAGACAGGACACGCACCCAGCTGCTACTCCAGGATCTAAGCAACTTTCCCCCAGCTCTGCCCCGCTCCCAGACCAGATGGCGTCCCAGAATCCCACTGCCCAAGGTTTCCTCCTGGGGACTCGCACTCCCACCGAAACCCTTGGAGTCCTAGGAGGGTCCCCCTGGGCCACTCAACCTCAACCTGGTGCCCACAGGTCGTACCCGACCAGAACGCGTTGGGAGGAGGGGGGGCGAGGAGGAGGAAGGAAGGGAGAGCTTGCTCCAAGGGGACAGTCTGGCCGAACCTAGCCCTGGGCACAGAGGAGGGGAAGAGGGCGTCCATTCAATCCGATCGCTCTCATACTCGGCGCCCTGCAAGGGGGCGCCCTGCGCCCCCAACACGGAGTGGGGATCTGAGGCCTACGTCCCCGCCAGGTGAGCGCACAGGTGCCCCCAGGTGAGTCACAATCCCGGACCCGCCCCCCAGCCTCTTCCCCCCCCGCCCCTCCGCCGGCCCCGGGGATGGCGCCCGCGGGTCCGCGCTCGCTTACCGCTCTTTCTGCCGTCGCCAGCGGCGGCAGGCGGAGACCGAGAGAGCAGCAGCAGAAGCAGCGACATCGACATCGCCACCGCCACCGCCGCGCCCCCGGTCCCAGCCCCAGCCCCGCGCATGGCTCCGCGCTCGGCCAGGCGCTACCCGGCCCGCGCACCCGGCCGCCCACCCCCGCCGCCGCCCGGGCAGCCACCGCTGCCACTGCGGCCCCCGCCGCCGCCTCTGCCCAGAGCTCCCATCCTCCGGGCCGGTCCCGGCCGCCGGCGCCCCGGGCACTTCCGCCTGCGAGGCCCCGCCCCGCCGGAGCCCGGGCGGAGAGGGGCGCTGGGGGAAGAGCTGCGTGCGGGGGGCGCGCGTGGAAGGCGATCGGAAGGAGGATGCGGGACAGAGGGGCGACGCGGGGCGGTGACGTGGGGCGAGGGAGGGTGACACGAGGCG
Organism: Antilocapra americana; assembly: GCA_007570785.1. Lineage (NCBI taxonomy): Eukaryota > Metazoa > Chordata > Mammalia > Artiodactyla > Antilocapridae > Antilocapra > Antilocapra americana. The sequence continues at coordinate 17,009,551 of ML664186.1, read as the reverse complement.
GGGTGCGACGCGGGGCTGGGGGCGTCCCGCGGACCAAGAGGGCGCGCTGGGAAAATGGGTCAGAGGTGGGTCGGCACTGAGCGGGAACGCGGGCCCGCCACTGCGCGCGGAGTAGCGGAGGCGGGGCGGGATGCGGTGGAGGGTCGCGGGACACGAGGGGCGGAGTGGGGACAGAAGGTGGCGCCGGACCCAGAGGACTGCGGGGGTCTTGGTTCTGAGGCAGGAATGGTGCGGTGTGGCTTGGAATGCGCAAGAGATTCGGGGCAGCCGCAGAGCGCCCCACATGTGTCTGGGGGCACCTGGGTCGCTGCGTGGCGGGCTGGGCGCAGCTGTAGGTCCGGCCAGCCGGCGGCCGCTCCCGCCTCCCGGATCTGGACTCCCCGGCGGGGCCTCCCGGCGTACCACACCACAAAGGCGCTACCATTGTGGGTGAAAAACACTTTCATGGAAAGATGAAGAGGCTCCTGCACAAATTTTGTACACTGTGAAGGTGGCGATTCGCGTCGGTGGTGCGAGTCCCTCCTCGCCCTTGACCCCCGGGTAGATTCCAACAGATTAAGGATTTTAGCGTGAAGAGGAAACGGTGAAGGGATTCCACAGAACTTAGGGAAATTTTTTTAGAGTCTAGGAGAAGCGAAGACTTTTCTAAATATGACCCAGGAGACTAGAGGCAAGACTGAGAAATTCAGCTAAGTGCAAAACTGCAACAAACTCAAAAAGCAAGCCTCAAACGGGAGGACACTTGCACTTGCATCACATAGAGGAGATCTTACAGAGATTACTAATAAAAAGAGTTCCTACAAATAAATAACACCAACCAGGAAACCACCAATACCAATAAGGAAACCACTGGAGAAGATTCCTGCAAAGGATATGCAAATTTCCCTCCTTACAGAAATGCAAAATGAAAAGCACCCAGAGGCCTTTTTTCTTTGACCTAACAAACAGATCTGCAAAAGCTGATTGTACCCCAGACTTTCTTAGGTTTGCTGAGCCTTTGGGAGCCTCACCTTGCCACCGCTGTGCATTTTCCCTGCAGATATGGTCATGGAAGCAGAGGCTTGCATGAGTGCAGCCTGCGCCCAGATACCTGTCATGAGGGAAAGGGGCATTTGAATCACGGGTACCCAGATGGAGATTCAAATGCTGTGAAGGTATAAACACTGATCCAGTGGGCTGAAAATCCAGAAGCTCTGTGTACTGGTTGGAATGGTCTAGCAGGAGGACCATTAGCAGAAAAAAGGAAAGGGCAGAATAATGTGCTCAGAAAGCTATACTTTTTTGTAGGGAAAAAAAAAATGTTTAATTTGCGTGTCTCAAAGGTGGAGAATGCCTAGAAGCATCCAGCAGTTGGTGCAGGAAGGGAAGCAAGTAAGTGGCTGAGGACTGGGAGGAGGGGTTATATCTGTTCGAATTTTTTAAATTTCAGTGTATGTGTGTCTGTGTCCTGTGTGTATGTGTCTGTGTCCTGTGTCATGTGTGTGTCTCTGTGTGTTTGTGGATTTACCGGTCTGGAGGGAGGAGAAGCTGACCCCTGGAGTCCAATGCCACTGGAGGCTGGGAGAAAGGGAAGGATGAGACAAGGTGAGTGGGGAGGAGAAAGCCCCAGGTATGAACTCAAATTATTTATTCCTCTGGAATCTGGGCAGGGCCCTCTTCACCTGGGGCTACTGGGTGCTCCCAGGTTCTCAATTTAAAGCTGCTGCTGCTGCTGCTAAGTCGCTTCCGTCGTGTCCGACTCTGTGCGACCCCATAGACGGCAGCCCACCAGGATCCCCTGTCCCTGGGATTCTCCAGGCAAGAACACTGGAGTGGGTTGCCATTTCCTTCTCCAATGCATGAAAGTGAAAAGTGAAAGGGAAGTCACTAAGTTTTGTCTGACTCCTAGCGACCCCATGGACTGCAGCCTACCAGGCTCCTCCATCCATGAGATTTTCCAGGCAAGAGTACTGGAGTGGGGTGCCATTGCCTTCTCTGTCAATTTAAACAGACAAGACCAATTATGGGTTTTGCTGAGCCTCAATTTCAGTGCACTACTGACCCAGATCATGCAGGGACAGCAGCTATGGTTAGCACTGAGCCCCGAGGACTGTACCATCTGAGACCCATCCCTGCTCCAGGCTGGGCTCAGCAGCGCCCCCAGCCCTATCCGCTCTGAGGATCACCTCAAGTGAGACTCCAGCACCAAGCTCCCCAGCAGGCAGGAGGGGAGGTGTCTGTGCTTCCTCTGAAGTGGGGGTGGGGGGCGTGGGGGGGGCGTGGGGGCCGGGGACTTGCAGATGGACCAGAGTCAGAGATCTCTGCTGAGTAAAAGAGTGTTTATAATGGAAAGGACCCACCTGGGGGCCTCACCTGAAGATGGAAACAGGCCCTGTGGTAGGAGGTTTCTGTACCTCACAGTACATGGAAAATTCAAAGTTATCAACTGTCAAGAATAAAACAATAAAAATATTAAAAGGAACCTAGAGCACATCCCTTAGAATACAGGTATGGGAAAGCTTTTCTTAAGCAAGACAAAGAACTGGGGAACATGAAGAAAAGGTTACTTATTTGACTACATTTTAAAAAATGTTATATGGGCCTTCTCTGGTACTTCAGTGGGTAAGAATCTGCCTGCCAGTGCAGGGGACACAGGTTCCATCCCTGGTCCAGGGAGATCACACAGGCTGTGGAGCAACTACTGAAGCCCCTGTGACCTAGAGCCCCTTCTCACTGAGAAGCCCAAGGCCGTGCTCCGTGACAGGGAGTAGCCCCCCCGCTTGCCGCAACTGGAGAAAGCCCCTGTGCAGCACCCAGCACAGCCCAAAACTTAAAAAACAGATTGATTTTTAAAAAGTTATGTAATTGTAAAATGGGTAAAAGGATACACGTCATCAAGCCAAGCAGAGGGAATCCTGTGCTGTGCAAGTGAGAAAAGGTGAACCCACCCAAGATTGAAAGGGAATTTGCACAGTGAAGCAAAGAGCCTTGAGGAAAGAAGCCACTGCAAACACCCTGCACCCTGGCAGTCAACAGGAGATGACAAGAAAGAGGCAACTGGTCCACCAGCAGGCAAACGGACCGCACAGGCAGACAAGACACCCTGTGTCTTGTGTCTTGGGTGAGGCAGTGGGCAGTTGCCCTCTGTGGCTGCAGTGTGAGCTGCTCCTGAGGGTGTCGGTGGCAACACGGGAATGTACTGGAAATGGGGACCCGCGCTGACAGGGGGCTTGGCCGCAGAGGTGTCTGTGATTGTGGACTCTTGGGGCTCTGTGAGGGGACGGTGCAGAGATGAGGACCTGGATATCTCACGAATTTTCACCCAGTTTTCCCACAGCTGCACATGGGCTTCCTGCCGCTGTGGAGCCTGCGCGGTTGCTCCACAGCCTGTGGGCTCTTCCCAGACCAGGGATGGAACCTGCGTCCCCTGCATTCGTTTTATGGACCGAGTTGCTGGATACAGCCCATTTCCAGACTGGAGCACCCTCAGATGCCCTCGCCGGCTCCATGAGTGTGGACTGAGTAGACAGCTGCCCGCCCGCCCACCCAGGGAAAGATGTATTTCCCACAAAGAAGAGAAAGAAAGCGCTGCCTGCCCTCTGCTGCAGCCTCCGCCTGCCCCATCTCTCAGGTCTCCCCTCCCTCCTTCTTCCTCAGTTAGCCCAGGCCAGCAGTGCCACCATCCTGGGCCCAGTGCCAGCCGCCAGCCTGCGTCACTCCCATGGCTTCCCTTCCAGTTGCAGGTGGGTGCTCAGCCCTGGGCACACTGGGCAAGCCTGGGGCCCTCAGTACCCCCACCCCCTGCTCCCCCACCCTCCCCAGTTCAGCCCAGGCTTCTCCTGTGTGCCAGGCCCAGGTTGGAAGGAGTCCCCTGCTCTACAGACAGGCTTCCTTGGGCAGGGAGCAGAGTCTCCCTGTGTGGTCAGGGCAGGGATGCAGGCGGTTTCTCTTTCTCTTCCTCCCGGTGCCCCCATGTGTCAGCATAAACTAGACCAGGGCACCCAGACATGCAGGTCCCAGAGGAATAGCTTCCCCAGAACTTTGGGGAACAAACAGAGTTTCTGCATCTTTATTTTACCAAGATAAAGTTTTTCTTAGCTCCAACTACCATCTATTATTATCATTTCATAAAAGATTATTTTCCCATTAAGACTTTTAGGAGGCTCACACTCTTAGAATTACACTTAAATGCAAGTTAGTTTTTCTATAGAGTCCAGCATGTAGTTCTCCTGTGTCCCCATTTTATCTGGTTAATGACTGCTTCCTGTCCTGGGTGCTGGGCACAGGAGGTGAAGGGCACAGGAGCCATTCTCAGAGCTGTTGGCATGCACTGAGCCGGGGACACGGTCCAGTGGCAATGGGGCATGGTGACGGCAATGAGTCCTGCTCCCCTTCCAGTGGAGAGTGACAGCAGGCAACAAGGGCAGGAGATGGCTGCCAGGACAGGGAGCTCTAGACTCTGCTCTGGTTGTGGGCTCGCCCTTGGCACCCCCCACCAGCTTCCCTGGGGTGACAGAATAGGGGTAAGCTTCCTGGGACCCCCCCCACCGTCCTAGAATAAGCCATCCACCCTGGCTCTCCTTGCAGTGATCCAAGGAGGAGTGAGAAGTCTTAACATGACTAAAGTGGGAATTTCAAGAGGACAGGAGAGAATGAGGCAGAAAAAAACACATGGAATCTGCTGAAAGACGTTAATTTACAGATTCAAGCAGCTCAGTGCATCCTAAGAAGAATGTGTAAAAGAAAATCACACCCAGACACATCACAGTCAACTTCTGAAAACCAAACAAAAAGAGAAAATATTGAAAGCACCCAGAGAAAAATGATATTCAAGGGAATAACAATTCAAACAATGAATGACTTCTCAGAAACAATGGAGCAGACAGAATGGGGGAGGGAGAAAACAGACCTATGTGGTTGCTGCATCTTCCATAAAATGGCACAATATAAATTCTAAATAGTCTGTGAAATGTTAAGAATGTAATTACAATCCCTAGAGCAACCAATGGAGAAGGAAATGGCAACCCACTCCAGTATTCTTGCCTGGAAAATCCCAGGGACAGAGGAGCCTGGTGGGCTGCCGTCTATGGGGTCGCACAGAGTCGGACACGACTGAAGCGACCTAGCAGCAGCAGCAGAGCAACCAATATAAAATAATGCTGAAGTATACCCCCAGGTCGGGGCTTCCCAGATGGTTGAGTGGTAAAGAAATCACCGGCAATACAGGGGGCATGAGAGATGGGGTGTGTCGGGGGGGTCTTTCCCTGGGTTGGGAAGACCCCCTGGAGAAAGATATGGCAACCCACTCCAGTATTCTTGCCTGGAATATCCCATGGATAGAGGCACCTGGTGGGCTACAATCCACACAGTCACAAAGAATCAGACACTACTCAGCACGCACACATACCCCCAGGTCAAGGTATACCTAAAAAGCCAATAAATACATTAAATGATAGTTTTAATTAATTTAATCCAAAAAGGTCAGCAAAGGAGGAAGAGAATATACATCAGAAGTGGCAAACACAAAACAAGTAATAAAATAGGAGACCTGAGTCACCCCATCAATGTCCTTGCCTGTATGTGTATGTGCTCAGCCGCATCTGACTCCTTGCGATTCTCTGGGGTGGGATCTGCTTCTAAACTTGCATCCATGGCTGTGGCCTCGGGTCCACACTGGTTGTTGGCCAGAGACATGTGTTCCTCATCACATGGGGCAGCAAGTGAGGGGGAAGGAGAGGTGAGGTCACCGTCACAATCGGTGACCAGATCCTCTCCTGCTGTTTCCTCCTTGTCAGTGGGTGCAGTCCACACCCCAAGGGAGAGGGTGCAGGAGGGTGTGGGCTGAGCAGTTTACTCTTGTTGACTTATGAAAGTTCTTTGTAAATTCTGATCAGATATGAGCTGCAAATATTTTCTCAACTCTGTTATTTGTCTTTTCCCTTTCTTGACAATTCCATGCTGTTCACCTAACTGGGTTGGTCAGTTGAGAGTCTCACCAGCAGTGAGGAGTCTCAGTGGTCTACATAGTCACTAATATTTGGAATCTTCAGACTTGGAGATTTGTGCCATCTTCACTTGGTTTCTCTGATTACTCCTGAGGCTGATCACTTTTGCACTGTTTACTGGGTGTCTGGAATTCCCCTTTGGAAAAATGAATCTTCAAGTATTTGCTGTGCTTCTTGGCTCATTGGTCTTTTTTCACTCACTGATATCTGGTCATAGAGCCCTAGACCTGCATGGGTTTTAGGTGACGGAAACATTCTTTCCTGTCCCGTGACTTGTCTTTTTCTTCATGGTCTGTGTGTGTACTTTAAACATTTTTTTTATTTAATTTATTTTGGCTGTGCCAGGTCTTAGTAGCAGAGTGCAGGACCTTCGATCTTTATTGTGGCATATGAACCCTTAGTTGCAGCATGTCGGATCTAGGTCCCTGATCAGGGAATGAACTCATGCCCTCTGCACTGGGGGCATGTAGTCTCAGTCACTGGAGCATCAAGGAAGTCCTTGTGTGTGTGTACGTAACAGATCTTATTTCTGAGACATGTTAGATTCACAGCAAAATTAGGTAGGAAGTACAGTTTGCAAACACTCCTTGCCCCCAAACATGCACAGCCTCTCCCACCATCAGCATCTCCACCAGACCATGTGGTACAGTAGTTACAGCTGATGAATCTACACCATGAAACACCCTCAGTCCACAGCTTACATTAGGCTTCTGTCCTGGTGGTGCACTGTTGGCAGGTTTGGACAAAAGACAAGTAAAGAATCTGCCCACTGTGCAGGAGTCGAAGGTTCGATCCCTGGGTTGGGAAGATCCCCTGGAGAAGGGAAGGGCAACTCACTCCCATATTCTTGCCTGGAGAATCCCTGGAACAGAGTAGCCTGATGGGCTACATACAGTCCACAGAGTCACAAAGAGTCAGACACGACTAAGTGACTAACACACATACAGTAATGACACGTATCTATCACTAGAGCAGCATACAGGGTAGTCTCATTGCCTTGAAAATTCTCTGTGCTCTGACTGTTCATCCTTTCCAGCCCCTAAGCCCTGGCAACCAGGAGTCTACACGTCCTTGCAGTGCAGTGGCTTCTCTTGTTGCAGAGCATGGGCTCTAGGGCGCACGGGCTTAGTTGCCCCGCAGCATGTGGAAACTTTCTGCACCAGGGGTTGAATCTGTTTCCCCTGCATTGACAGGCCAGATGGATTCTTAACCACTGGACCACCAGCAAAGTCCCGATTTATAGTTTTTAGAGTATAGGAAATCAAAAGGGAAATCAGCCAATACTGTGAGGGACTTCAAGGCAAGTGAGACACTGGTCCAGGATGATCCCACATGCCACAGAGCAACTAAGCCCATGGGCCGCAACTACCAAGCCCGAGATCTAGAGCCTGTGTACTGCAACAGAGAGTGGCCCCTGTTTGCTGCAACTAGAGAAAGCTGGGAGAAATATCAACAACCTCAGATATGCTGATGATACCACTCTAGGGGAAGAAAGTGAGGAGGAACTAAAAAGCCTCTTGATGAGGGTGAAAGAGGAGCGTGAAAAAGTTGGCTTAAAACACAACATTAAAGAAACTAAAATAATGGAATCTGGGACCATAACTTCATGGCAAACAGAAGGGGGAAAAGTGAAAGCAGTGACAAAGTTTATTTTCTTGGGCTCCAAAATCACTGTAGACAGTGACTGCAGCCATGAAATTAAAAGATGCTTGCTTCTTGGAAGGAAAACTATGACAAACCTAGACATTATATTAAAAAGCAGAGATATCACTTTGCCAACAAAGTCCATATAGTCAAAGCTATGAGTTTTCCAGTAGTCACGTATGGATGTGAGAGTTGGACCATAAAGAAGGCTGAGTGCTAAGGAAGTATCAGGTAATACTATGGCCACCTGATGGGAAGAGTTGACTTATTGGAAAAGACCCTGATTTGGGGAAAGATTGACGGCAAAAGGAGAAGGGGGCAGCAGAGGATGAGATGGTTAGATAGAATCACTGACTTAATTGACATGAATCTGAGCAAACTCCAGGAGATAGTGGACAGGGGAGCCTGGCATGCTGCAGTCCATGGGGTTGCAAAGAGTTAACACAACTTAGTGACTCAACAACAACAAGAGAAAGCCTGCCCGCAGCAATGAAGACCCAGTGCAGGAAAAAAGAGAAAAATCCACCTTGCGATGCAGGGTATGTGGGTTAAACCCCTGTTCAGGGAACTAAGACCCCAGAGCCAGGGGGGAACTAAGCTCATGTGCCGCAAACGACAGAGCCCATGGGCTCCGGAGCCCATGCGCTACAACCAGAGAGAAGCCCACAACAAGGATCACAAGTGTTGCAGCTAAGATCCAACACAGTGATAAACAAATACAGTTTTTAAAAAAGAAAGAAGGACTTCCCGGGTGGTCCAAAGACTAAGACTGCACTCCCAGTGTAGGGGCCCAGGTTCAAGCCCTGGTCAGGAAGCTAGATCGCATACGCTGTGACTAAAGGCCCCACATGCCACAACCAAGACCCAGCACAGCCACATAAATAATAATAAAAGTAGATATTAAAGAAAATACTTTGAGATGAAAGAAAATGAAGACATATCAAAACCAACAGAATACAGTTAATACAGTATTTAGAGGGAAATTTATAGCTGTAAGTGTCCATACTAAGAAAGAAAAAAGATTTCAAAACAATCATGTCCCATCTTAAGACAGTGGAAAAAGCAGGTCTCTTGTATTCAATATTTTACTGGAGATCCTGGCTGTGGTCACCATGTTTCTCCCCTCTGGAGATTCCAGCCAGAGCAATTCATTAATAAAATGAAACAAAAGGCATCTAAATTGGGAAGCCTTGCATGTACAAAATTCTGAAGAATCCAGTAAGCAACTATTAGAACTAATAAATTAGTTCAGCAAAGTTTCTGGGTACAAGATCTACGTACAAAACTCAATTGTATTTTTATACTCCTGCAATCAACAATTGAAAATGAAATTAAGAAAAAAACTCCATCCACTCAACACACAGAACTTCACTGGCGGTCCAGTGGTTGAGACTCTCTATTTCCAATGCCAGAGGCCTAGGTTTAATCCCTGGTGTAGAAACTAAGACCCCACACACAGTGTGGTGTGATCAAATAAATAAATATCACAACTTAACAATCAAATTTCAAAGTATGTATGTTTTTTTAAAAAACTCTTTACATTATATCCCGTGGATCTCAACTTCAAATAGTAAGCTGCCACCTTTTCAACCTGAGTTGTACTATAAATGAGAATATCTGTGATTTTTGTTTATAATCAAGTCACAGGCGTCGCAAGGTGTTTGTTTCAGTGAAGCTCAATTCCTCCCGTTCGAGGCCAGCTGGTACTAAAGATGGGATTTGTCCCCACCCAAATGCCTGGATGCCCTGCCAGATCCTGCCTGACCATCCAAGTCCATCCTCCCAGCGCAGGGTGTCATTTCCGAGGGAGAGCCAGACCCAGGTGGGAGGACCCGCGCCACCCCCCACCCTCGCCCTGCCCTAGCCCAGCTTCCAGGACAGGGGTGCAGGCCAAGACAGGCACAGGGGGACCTGCAGAAACTCAACATGATACTTAAGGACTGCGTTGATATCAAGACGAACAGGATCCGTGCTGGGTTCATCACCATTATTCTTTTTTTTTCTGATTTTAACAGAAATTGACATTAGACACTTCCCAAATCCACTCGAGTGAAACAGCGTCTGGGGGGAGATGCGGGGAGGTGGGGAGTGCGGGGTGCAGGGGGGAGGGGGAGGAGCCGTAGGCGCAGAAGCCTGGGGCCGCTCGCCCTCCCTCGCCTCCTTCCCCTCCCGCTCCTTCCCCAACCCGCCTCCCTCTCTCCCTCCACCCCTGCGGCCTCCTCCCGCCTCCCTCCGCCCACCCTTTCCCCCAGATTTCTCTCTCTCCCGCCTCCCCCCCCCTCCCCCCCTCCCCCTCCCCGCCCCCCCCCCCCCCCCTCCCAGGACCCTCTCCCCTGCGCGCTCGGCCGGCGCCGGCGGCTGGGAGTCATGCGCGGCCTTTCCGGGCTCGCGGCTCTGCGGGGGCTGCTGTGCGGCGCGGGGGCCCTGGGCCCCAGCCTGCTGGCGCGCTCCTGCTCGGGTGAGTCCGCCCGCCTGGAGGCCACGCGCGGGGTGGGGCGGATCGAGGGGCCGCCGGCCTTTGCTGACGCACGTGCGGCCCCGGCGCAGGGGCCGGAGGCCCGGGAGCAGGCGGGCTGGAGAGGCGCGCCCCTGGGGTTCTTGCCCCGCGGGGTCCCAGCCCTCACCGCCGCCGCCACCGCGCACTCCCAGCCAGGCCCCCACGGCCCCGCTCACCTCACCTTGCTCGGGCCAGGGGGGTCCGAGGGCTCCGGAGCAGGAGGAAACCAGAAGCCTGGTGGTCACACTGTGTGCTGGCGGGGATCCCAGCGGGCCCAGGGCTCCTGCGTGGGGTCATTCTAAGCAAATGAACACTCCTATCCTGAGGCGTCTTTCCGCCCGGCAAATCCCTGCGTGGAGCCTTGCAGGTATCCGGGGGTCCTCCGCCCTAGCAGCTGACCCTCGGGCGCTTCCAGAGTCCTGACGTTACAATGCTGGCAAGGGTAAACTGCCATCTTCCGAGGCAGGAGCCAGCTGGCAGCAGGCCAGGCTGGACAGCAGGGCCCCTAGGGACTGGGCTTGAGGGGGTGGGGAACGAATAAGGGTGGGGGTTTTCCTGCAGTGCAAGGCATTGAAGGTACATGGTGGGCACCGATGCCTGCTCCCCAAGCCCTCCTGGGGCTGGGAAGGCAGATGCAGATGCCCCCAGGAACACTGGCTCATCTCTTCCCCAGTTCTCTCCTCTCTCTCTGCAGGGCTTAGCCGCCAATCCAGGGTCTGGGCCCTTCTCCAGAGTACACTTGACCTTAGACCCAATGCCAAGGGTCAGCCTACCTCTGGAAGTGTTAGGTGGTAGGAGGGTGACGACACTGGGGCAGCATCACCCCCGGAGGAGGAGGAGGAGGAGGAGGGCTGGGGCAGTGTTGACTTTAGGACACTAGGTTTCAAGTGTCCTGCCTTGAAACCCCAACAGCAGCCTGGCCAAGGAAGGTGTCGGGGAGGAGCCCTCCAGTCTCCATGGCTGCAGACTGGGACCCCTCCCCCTTTCTTAATCCCCAGGTCCCTTTCTCTCTCTCTCCCCCTGTGGCCCACCTGGTGGGAAAGTGCTTTTCACTCTCCCTGGTCCCTGCTGTTATTTCACCTCAGACCCAGAAGATGGATGCTGGGTCCCTCCTGATGTGGCAGTTTGGGGGTGCAGACAGTGTGTATGCTAGTTCCCCAAAGCACAGCTGTGAACATCAAGCCAGAACTTGTACTTTCTTTCCAGTGTGGCATCTCAGGGGCAGCTTCTCCCACTGCCTGCCTGGGTGGAGCCATGGCCCCCTGCAACAGGCTGAAGTCCCCAGGGGCCCATCGTGCTGGACAGTCCTGGCTGTGGGCACCATACTTTTCCTCTCCAGGACTGCTCTGGTTGAGGCAAACTCTGCAGTCTAGGGGACACCTGGGTCCTGGCAGGGGAACCCAGGTCCAGGAGACTTGAAAGGTGAGGCCGTGGCAGCCCCGAGCCCCTCTCTTCTACAGGAGGACCCTCCTGGACCCGGGAGCGGACCCTGGTTGCGGTGAAGCCAGACGGGGTGCAGCGGCGGCTGGTCGGGGACGTGATCCAGCGCTTTGAGAGGAGGGGCTTCAAGCTGGTGGGGATGAAGATGCTGCAGGTACCAGGGCTTTCGGCCTGTGGGTGTCACTGAGGGGACTGGGGTGGGGGCTGTTCTCAGCCCTGTGTCAAGACAGCCTCCTTGTGCTGGCAGTAGAAGGGTAGGGGCGGGAAGTGCCTGCCCTGTGATCCTGTAGCCGGAGCACCAGCCCTCGGCGGTGGTGTCATCTGCCGAGGGCCCTGCGGTCAGGACACCACAACCACTTCCCTGGTGCCCGGTGGGGCTCCCTCTCACCCCTTTCCTCAATGCACCAGGCCCCAGAGAGGATCCTTGCTGAGCACTACCACGATCTGCAGAGGAAGCCCTTCTACCCAGCCCTCATCAGCTACATGAGCTCCGGCCCGGTGGTGGCCATGGTACGGTGGGGCCACGGCAGTGGGAGGGTAGAGGGCCCTGGGTGACCCCGCCTCTCCCTACCTCCTCTATCTCTCTGCTGCAGGTCTGGGAAGGCCCCAATGTGGTCTGCACCTCGAGGGCCATGATAGGCCACACCAACTCCGCCAAGGCTGCCCCTGGCACCATCCGGGGAGACTTCAGCACCCATGTCAGCAGGTAACACACTCAGCCACTTGGAGCTGAGGCCCAGTGCCCCAGGGGCTCAGGGTGGCGGCCTGTGCCCAAGACAGATCCGCTGGGCCTGGGCATCTTGCTCAGGGGAAAGCAAAGCCAAAAAACTTGATGGTAGCATGTCACACCTGACATTGGCTAGTGCAGTATTTTTCAAACCTTTTTGTGTATACAGGAGATGACAAAGCATTCCCTGTGTTACGTCTGTGCTCTGCCATCATGGTCTGTCACCTGACTTTACCTCCAGACACCCCAGGGGTGGGCCCGGGAAAGATGCCAAGGTCAGGCTGGAACCCAGTTTTCCAGGTCCTCTGTTCTTCCTTGCCCCTCTGCACCATCATCCACCCGCTCCCCTAGACAGTCAGGGATCGGCAGACTGTGTCTAGGACCCCTGAGGTGCATGCTGAAGCCTGTGCCCTTCCTCTGCCACCTGGCACAGGAATGTCATCCATGCCAGTGACTCCGTGGAGGGGGCGCAGAGAGAGATCCAGTTGTGGTTCCAGAGCAGTGAGCTGGTGGACTGGGCAGATGAAGGCCACCTTAGCAGCATCTACGCAGCCTGAGCACGCAGGCGCCTGCGGTCACCTCGGCATCCACTCAGGACCAGCTACCTCCGTCGGCAAGAACTTGAGCTCACACCCACACTCTGCCCATCTGTCCCAGACCACCTCCCTGTCCACCTTCTGCCCCAGAGTGATTGAGCCACCAACTTTATGTGCCTTTTAGTATTATCCTAAGCCAGCAAGAGACGACCAAGTCCTTTCTGAACCAAAGTGCCAGAAAAGCTTTGGGATCCAAAAGCTGGTAGTGTGACCGTCCTTTCCCCAAAGTGGGGACATTAAAATTCACTGTGCTGTGCATGGGAGTGGAGTGCTCATTATGGCCCCTGCCATCTCTGAGGTGGGAATAAGGCCTTATGCAAAGTTGTAAGCAGCTTGAAAGCAGAAATGAAGCTTACCATCTCACACACGAGGAGATCAAGAGTTTTGTTGAATGTATGAGACAGGCAGAGGTGCAGAGGCCTCCAGCCTGAAATCTGGGAGTTCCAAGCTGAGCCATAGAGCTCCATAGAGCTTGTGCTGTCCTTCAAGGAGAAGCTCTAGGCAGTTATGAACAGTAGCAGGAAGCGGTAGGCAGGGAGCAGAAGCCGCCCTGAAGGCAGAGAGGCTGGTGGCCCGTTGACACTGAATATGTCACTCCTCATACCTGGTCCTCAGGTGTGTCCCTGGCCACTTGTCACAGGTACTGGATACTGCATATCATTACACCTGCTGAGGCCGACTGGTCCTCACCCTGCTTTATGACGTCTTGGCGACGCTGTCCCTGGGTTCCCAGCTCTGGTTTCTCCCTGGGCGTCCACGTGAGGGCGCGGTTGAAGGGTCTGACCTTTAACTGGTCATTAAAGGGTCCTAGTTTCCCGTGACTTTCCTAGGCTCTAGTCTCCTTCCCTCTTCTTTGCAACAGGGAAGAGAAGCAGCCAGGAGGGGAAGACATTTAAATGCTAAGAGAGTCGGAAGAAGTGTTTTAAATGCACAGCAAGCTCTAAAAAGGTGAGGGAAGCCAAGGCGCCCCGCGTCGGCCAGTGAGCTCCACCTCAGCCCGGGAACCAAACGTTCCCTGTGTCCGGCTGGCCAAGAATCCAGCATTGACGCCCAATCTTGTGAAAAGGAGTCCAGAAAGCTGTTTCGATTCGCGCTCATTCCGCCTCCCCCACGGGACCCGGGCCGCCGCACTGCGCCTGCGCCCGCCGCGGCGTGCAGACAGACTTCCAGTCCCAGCAGACCGCGGGGCCCTGAGGGCGGGACGTTCTGGAGAGGCTGGGGAAGGGGAGGGGCGGGGCATCCTGGGAAGGGTGTGGGTTGTGGGGGCGGAGCTTCCTGGGAAGATTGAAGACTGAGTGGACGCGGCTTCCTGGGAACAGCGACTGTCGCGGGGGCGGGGCGCTCTGGCAGGAGTGAAGACCGGGGTGGGCGGGGAGACTTGGGAGAGGCGGGGCGCTGGGCGAGGCCTTATTAGAGGAGCGAGGGGACGAGGGGCGGGGCGTCCTGAAGAGCCAGGGGCGAGGGGCGGGGCGTCCTGGGAGGGGCGAGGGGTGAGGGGCGGGGCGTCCTGAGGAGCCAGGGGGCAGGGGCGGGGCGTCTTGGGAGGAGCGAGGGGACGAGGGGCGGGGCGTCCGCGACCCAGGGCGGCCCTGGAGGAGCCCGCAGGCAGAGAGCCTCCTGTCCTTTGAGGTCGAGGTTAAAGTCCCGGGATCCCGGCGGATCTCTGCTGCTTTCGCCACCCAGGCCCTCTCCGAGCGCCATGGCCCAGCCACCGGCCGACGTCAGCGAGGACGACTGTCTCCCCGAGTACCGCCACCTCTTCCGTCCGGACTTACTCCAGTGAGCGTTGCTGTCTGGGGCTCCCCAGGGAGCCGGGCAGGGGGCGGGGCGCCTGCGGTGCGCGTGGCGGGGAACTGAGGTTTTCCTGGGATGTGTGAGGACCCCGAGCCTGGCGGCCAGGCTGTCCAGATGTCCGGGTATCCCAGCGATGCAAGTGCTGGTGTTCCGGTCTTTGTCCTGCGTGAGCACGTCGTTCTCGTTTTCATCGATTGGGAGGTGGGGACGAGTGCCACAAAACACAGAGCGAAGGTCAGGAGGAGGAAGGATTAATTATTATTAGCAGCAAGTAAGGAGAACACTGAAGATTTTCCTCAAAGCTGTCTCTCCGAACAGCAATTTTGGGGCGGTTTTAAGCTAAGAGCGCAAGCATTTAAGAAGGGGTTTGAGTGGTTGAAGAAGTCTAAGCGTTAGTTCGTTAAAGTCACTAGTGTCAGAAAAAGTCACTATCATCATCTCTGAGGTTCCAGTTGGTCAGGTGGTTGAGAACTTCAGGCTAATCTTTACCATCGAAACAGAATTGGGAGTCTTTACAACCAGTATATGATTCGTATCCTGGCCATTGTTACTTCTCTTGCCTGATGACAGTTGTTAGTTTCTGTATTCGTCTGAGACCTGTTCGAGGACAGCATTGTGTCCAGGCTTAGATCACAGAATGGCATAGGCCCCAAATGGCTACTCTTATGTCAAAAAAAGCCTACCTGTTTCTCTTTCTTCAGGAATCTGCTATCCTATCCATTTAGAGGGCAGCTGGGGGAAGGCTTATGCTTTGAAAACATTTCTCATTAATTGATAGCTTTCTGCATAGAAACTTCTAGGTTGAAATCATTCTTCCCAAAGATTCAGATAGTCAAGGAATGCAGGCCTTCAAAAACAGCGTTTCTCAAATTTGACCCAAGTGCCCAGTGCAGAGGGTCAGTGGAAGAGCACCTCCCCCATCCCCATTCAAAAGCAGTCCCTTACTCTTTTTTTTATTTAAACAGATAATTTAGAATTTATTTATTTAGCTGCACTGGATCTTAGTTGCGGCATATGAGGTCTAGTTTCCTGACCACAGGTGGAACCTGTGCCCCCTGCATTAGGGGCATGGCGTCCCAGCCAGTGGACCATCAAGGAAATCTCAACAGCGGCCTCTGTAAAGAGTCTCTGTTTCTTCTCTCAGGAACAAGGTGGCTTTCATCACGGGTGGTGGCTCTGGAATTGGGTTCCGGATTGCTGAGATTTTCATGCGGTAAGCACGCACTGCTCTGTGTCCTCCATGCCCCATTCTGCTGCCCCTTCCTCCTTGCATGGACCCTGGGATCCTGGGCAAAATGCTAGTCGGTGGTGGGAACCCCTCTAGTTCCAGGTCCATCAGAGACCATTTGAAAGGGGTCCTGCCACAGTCACTCAGCCCCATGTAGGTCCCTGGGTCCTCTGCCAGCTGTGCCTTCAGCCCCGGGCTGATGTTTAAGCCTGAGAGACCCTTGGGGGAGGGGGCTCCTTAGATTGCTGGGTAGGAGCCCTGTTGGGTGTGTCCCTTGCGCCTTGCTGCCCTCACTCCTGCTCTCCGGCTTTGCAGGCACGGCTGCCACACAGTCATCGCCAGCAGAAGTCTTCCCAGAGTATCGATGGTGAGGGGGCTCTCCTGTGCCCACCGTACATGGGTGACTCTGGGGGGCAGGAGCCTGGGCCTGGAAGGTCCTGAGGTCCAGAGGGTGATCACACCGAAACTAACCTGTCTCCCAAATATGGAGCTTCAGTGGGAGTGGTCTCCGGGGACACTCCCGTGTTTCTACAGAATCTGATTATTGGGTCCTGCGAAGTGACCCTTCTGTTGGGTGGTACTGTGGCCCCAACAGAGATCTCTGGGCTCAGCAGGTTCTTGAGGAGGGAACGTATCTCCCCTGCCACAGCTCGTCTCAGCACAGGGACTGGACATCAGCTGGAGTTGCTGTTGACCTGTGACCTTTGGCCTGGAGGGTGATGAGAGGGAAGAGGATATAGGATGTCTTAGCGTCCACCAGGGGTTGTGGCCCTGGGGAGGGCCGCATGGCAGCTGTGCTTCCCCAGGGTGGGTTTCAGCCGCAGAGCCTGGGTCCCTGGCAGAACCTGGCTCATCATCCTCATTGGATCCTAAAGGGCTGTGCTTCCAGGCAAGGCCACCAGACTGCTGCCCGCCTCTCTCTTCCTGTCTGGCTTCCAGGCTGCCAGAAAGCTGGCCGCTGCCACCGGCCAGAGGTGCCTCCCTCTGTCTCTGGATGTCCGAGCTCCCTTGGCCATCGCGGCAGCTGTAGAGCAGGCCCTGAAGGAGTTGGGGAAGATCGACATTCTCATCAACTGTGAGTCCCTGTTGAGCATGACCCCGGGCTTCTGACAGGTCTGTAATACCAGACCTTCCTGTTTGGAAGCCCTGGAACTATCCTGGCTCCAGGTGACTGTCTCAGCCCAGCTGTACCCCTCGTGGGTCCCTGCAGCCGTGGCTCAGGAGGATGCCCCAAGAACTAGGCTGAATCACAGAGAAGGGTCATTCTCATGTCCTGAAGTTCCCAGTTAGGGAAAAGGGAAGACACATTATCGTTTTAGTATAGTTTTATTTTTCAATACTTATTTTTTTGACTGTGTCGGTTCTTGATGGTGGCACTCAGGCTCAGTTGAGCTTGAAGGCTTAGTCGCCCCGAGGCGTGTGGGACTAGGGATTGAACCTGCCTCCCCTGGGTTGCAAGGTGGATCCTTAATCACTGGACCACCAGGAAAGCCCCTGTTTTAGTACAGTTTTAGATTCACAGACTAATTGAGCAGATAGTATAAAGAACTACTCATACCACACTCCTGCCACAAACACACACATATAGTGTCTACTATGAACAGCTTGCATTTGTTACCACTGTTAACTCTAGTCTCTACATTACATTCAGGTTCATTTTTGCTGAAATTTCCTTTAAAAACTTCTAGTGTGACTATACTCCAGTAAAAATTAATTTTAAAAAAATTAGGCTATTATTTTCCTGCCACTGACAAAGTCATAAGCTGGGCAGCTTAAAACAGCAGGAATGTATTCTCTTACAGTCTGGAGGCCAGAGGTGTGAGAGCAAGGTGTGGCAGGCCACGCTCCCACAGGAGGCTCTGGAGAGTCTGTCCTGGGCCCGGTTTATGGCTCCTGGGGCTGCTCCCTGGCATCTCTTGGCTCCTGGCTGCATTCCTCCAGCCTCTGCTCCGTCCCTCTGTGCATGCTGTGTCCCCTTTAAGGACAGCAGTCCTTGTGTTTAGGCCACCTTCTTCAGTATGATCTCATCTTGATGACATCTGCAAAGACCATCTTTCCAGATAAAGTCAAGTTTACCTACACTGGGCTTCCCAGAGGTAAAGAACCTGCTTACCGATGCAGGAGACACAGGAGACGTGGGTTCAATCCCTGGGTCAGGAAGATCATCTGGAGAAGGAAATGGCAACCTGCTCCAGTGTTCTTGTCAGGGAAATCACACGGACAGAGAAGCCTGGTGGGATTAAAAAAGTTGGACGTGACTGGACGCTCACAGCCTTAATAGGCGCCAGGTATTGGGACACACTGAAGAGCGTATCTTTTTGAAGCACACCTGCCCTGCCCCTCATTCAAGAGTTTGTCCAAATGCTCGGCTTTCCCCCCGGCCAGCCTGGACCACCCTGAGGATGCAGATGCTTTGACTGCCCGGGGCTCCAGCACCGTCTGCCGTCTCCTTCCACACACAGGTGCAGCCGGGAACTTCTTGTGCCCTGCCAGCGCCTTGTCCTCCAATGCCTTCAAGACTGTGATGGACATCGACACCTTGGGCACCTTTAACGTGTCTCGTGTACTCTACGAGAAGTTCTTCCGGGTGAGTGTCCCGAGGCTGGGGCCTCCACGTCCTGGCTGTGCACTCACTGCCCGCCTTGTGTGTTGCAGGACCATGGAGGGGTGATCGTGAACATCACTGCGACCCTGGGCGCTCGGGGGCAGGTGCTCCAAGTGCACGCAGGCTCTGCCAAGGCGGCTGTGGGTATGGGCACCCCCTTGTTCTGCCTGCCTGGGTCCCTCCCCATCCCCAGAGGCCAGCAGTGTCCCAGTGAAGCTGCGCCCCCACCCAATCCGGGCCACCCTGAAGGCCGGACAGCCCCGCTTCCCCCTCATACTGCCTGCCTCCCCTGCAGACGCGATGACGCGGCACCTGGCTGTGGAATGGGGCCCCCAGAACATCCGCGTCAACAGCCTTGCCCCTGGCCCCATCAGTGGCACTGAGGGGTTGCGGCGTCTGGGTAAGGCTCCCCCAGCGGGTGCTCCCCTGAGCACAGGCCCCACAGTACCTCCAGGGGCTCCCCTCCCGCCTGGCTGGGACAGGCCCAGGATCAGAGACAAGCCCTCATAGCTCCCCGGGCAGGCAGAGTCCATCCCCAGCCTGGGGACAGTTCACACAGCCGTGCAGGAAGCTAGGGGCCGGACTTGGGCAGCTGCCCCTAGAGCCAGAGACCAGGGCCTGCTGGCCTCGCCGTGAGCCGCACACAGAGGGGCCCTGCTGGAGCCTCCGGGGCCTTGGCCACAAGCAGGGACAGGCCTTGTGCTGGCCGCACAGTGGGGTTACTGGGCCTGGCCCAGGACAAGGCTGCCAGCATCCCCAGCATTACCGGATGCAGCGCAGGGAAAGCTGGCAGGGGAAGGTGGTGGCCCCCGGGTCCTGGGACTTGCCTGAACCTCTTCCTCCCTCCCAGGTGGCTCTCAGGCTGGCCTGAGGGCGAAGGTCCTGGCCAGCCCCCTACAGAGGCTGGGGAACAAGACGGAAATCGCCCACAGTGCCCTCTTCTTGGCCAGCCCACTGGCATCCTTTGTGACGGGGGCCCTGCTGGTGGTTGACGGGGGCGCCTGGCTGACGTTCCCTAATGACGTCCAGTCGCTGGCAGATTTCTCCCCCTCCGCTAAGCTTTAGGTGACGTCGCGGGGTTACCTGTGTCCTTGGCCCCCTTCCCAGACATCCAGCTTGAGGCCTGACGCCTTGCCCCTGTCTCTTACGTGCGTTTCTAGATGTGCTCTTGGGCACCCCAGGCTCCCTGGCTCCACACGTGGGGCGAGGCCTGGAGGCGGGCACACAGGGCGTGGTGGTGGTGCCGGGAGGGCCCAGCCCCAGGGAGCTGCACTGCAGACCTCCGGGCCTCCCTGCAGACCAGGACTAGCAAGCTCGTCTGAAGCAGTCAGGAACCCCCATCTCTGGGTGACCCTGGGTAACTGGCTCAGGGCCTGAGGGCCTGCTGGCCCTGGGGGTGGGGGTGCTGCTGGTCCCGCTTCGTGTCCTCCCCAGCATTCCAGGGGCGTGGGCAGCCCTGCTCAGCCTATCCTGGAGCAGCAGCTTCCTCTGGGGGTGACTGAGGAGGTGTAGGCCCCCTGCCCCCACCTCCTGGGTCCCTGTCACAGGGTGAAGATAGGACTTGGACTGGTTCCTGCCCCGTCGGAGGTGGTTGTAATGAAAGGACACCCAGGGCTCACAGTGTTCGGTCACCCCATGAAGCTGTGGTTGGTGCCGGCTTCTGGCGGGGCCCTTGGTCTCAGGGGTGGGCCTGCTTGTAGCACAAGTGATGCTGGCAGACACAGTCAACAGAAAGGAGTCTGAGCAAACTCCAGGAGACAGTGAAAGACAGAGGAGCCTGGAGTGCTGCAGTCCACGGGGTTGCAGAGTCAGACGTGACTTAGACCCTGAACAATAAGACGCGTTCTCAGTCCCCCAGACGCACAGAGTGGGGGTGGGGGGTGGAAGGCGGAGAGGAGGCAGCAAGGCCCCAAGTAGCAGGAGAACGTGGGAGCTGGGCAGGCTCCCCAGTCGCTGGGGTGGAGAGCGCTGGGGGAGGGCGGGGAGGAGGCGGGGGGCCACCGTGTCCGCTTCAGGAGACACACAGGCCTAGTGGCCTGCTGTCCGCCCAGCCTGCCACTCACACCGCCAGGGCTTGTAGGAGGCCGGCCTGGTGTCCCTCGGTGCCCCAGTGACCTGGTGTCTGCTGCCACTTCTGACAGGCAGTGGACAGCGCGCTGCAAGGGACTGGTCCACAGCCCACTCTCAGACCCCAGACCTGCCACCGCCCACCTGCCCAGCCTGAGCGCCAGACCCACCAGTCCCAGCCAAGCATCTGAAGAGAGACCGGCCCTTCCTCTAGGAGCAGTGCTGTGCCCACGCGCCCTCCCCACAGCCCTACCTCTTGTGCACGAGGAAGGGGGCAGTGACCGGGCAAGCACCTGCCCATACACCCTAGGGTGGCCTGTGCCCCAGCACCTGGCCAGGCCCCAGGAGTGTGCCCTGGCCCAACCCAGCGTCAGCACTGCCCAGCCTGCCCAGCCCCTGCCTAGGCTGGTCTCCTTTCTCTCCTGCCTGCGTCCAGTGGGTGTCTCCAGGTGGCTCCCGTGGCCTGGGTGGAGAAAAGAAGGTGTTTCAGGCTGTCTTCTCCTGCTCTCCTGCTTTGAGACCTTTGCTTGACAGAAATGCCAAACCAGGGAGGCTGGAGAAGTGTGTTTGAGTGCCGCCCCAGGCCTGTGTCCTGCATCCTCTCCCCCGGGTGTGTGGCCTGCAGACAGGATCTCTGCCGGCACAGGTGGCGGTGCTGCCACCTGCCCTGCAGACAACTTAGTCCTTGGCCGTTGGGGGCTCACTCTCTGGACCCTCCAGGAGGCCTGGACCCATTGTCACCCTCCCTCAGGCCCAGTGAACCCTCAATTGTTCCCCAGTGACCACTCTCTGACACACATTCAGGCCAGGCCCTAAGGGGGCCACTGGGATCCTGGGCTTGTTTTCTGTGCTGTTAAAAACTTCAGCGTACTTAGAGCTGTTGGTCTGCCCTGTGACCGGACAGGTGGCTCACTGCCCTCCCCTGCAACCCCTCTCATATCATCCATTTGCATAAGCACAGATTCTAGAGTTTTGCCAGAAAATGTATTTCCTTAAAAAATAAACTTCTTACTATAAAATTACATGTTCACTGGATTTCACAATATTTTTAGGAGAAGGAGGACACCTGGATTGGTGATCTGGGCATTGAGAGGTAACAGGGTGTCTCCTTTCATCTCTTTCCTATGAAGAGTTTAGAAAACACTTTGCCTAATGTCTGAAATGCCCTGCCCTACCCCCAGACTAAGGGAGCCCAGGAGCAAGGGGAGGGTGTTGGCTCCCTGGGTGGGAGGGGTGTCCTCCTAGGCTGGTCCTGGTGCTGTCACTAGCTCTGGGCTTGAGCCCTGTGCCCCAGGCACGCATGCCCACCTGAGTTCCTTCCCACCCTCGCAGTGCAGGGGCAGGGAACCCAGTGGGCAGAGGGGTCTTGCTTGCCGCTTAAGCAGAGGCCAGGAGGTCCACTAGCAAGGCAAGTGGGTGCTTGCAGTGGCAGGAAGGCAGGTCCCGGGGAGAGGCAGCCACAGACCCCTCGTGCCTGAGAGCTGGGGCCTGTTGTCCCCAAGGAGATGGAGAAAGCCCAGGGAGGGTGTCCCGCCAGCCACATCTGAGGGCCTGGGGCGTGGCGGCTTAGCTCCTGCAGGACGAAAGAGTGGCAGGCAGGTTCCAGGAGTGAAAGTGAGCCTCTCATTACTGCTAGTCAGGGTTCTCCAGAGAAAGGCAGCCAGCGGGATATATATAGATCCACAGGAGGAGATTTATTATAGGGACTGGCTCATGTGACTGTGGGGGCTGAGAAGTCCCATGATCTGCCGACTGCGAGCTGGAGCCCAGGGAGAGCAGATGGTATGATTCAGTCTGAGCCCGAAGGCCCAAGTACCAGGGGCTCGACGGTCCAGGGCAGCGGTTGAGAGACTTGCCCTTCATGGACCCCTGCTGGGCTGACACTGCTGAGGACAGGTCCTCCACGTACTGAATCAATGCAACCCTCTTCCAGAAATACGAGGTAACCAGCCACCTGGGTGTCCATCGGCCCTGCCAAGTGGACACAAATTTATTCGGCGCAGTTGCACACACCGTGAGATCTGTCCCCCAGACTCCATCATCTGCGTGTGGTGGTCAGCTCACTTATAAGAAACTGGCCTCACAGACTGTCCTGGGGTCCAGTGGTTAAGAATCCGCCTGCCAATGCAGGAACACAGGTTCAGTCCCTGGTCTGGGAAGATCCCACGTGCTGGTAGGCAACGAAGCCCCATGTGCTGCAACTACGGAAGCTGGCTCGCCCTAGAGCCCATGCTCTGCAACAAGGGAAGCCACCACAGCGAGAAGCCTGCACATTGCAACTAGAGAAAGCCCACACGCAGCAATGAAGACCCAGCGCAGCCAAAAATAAACAAACCGCTAAACAACTTAAAAATCCCCCACTTGAAAAGATAAAGAAAGAAATCAACTCGCTGTTCGTTAGTCCACCAGCCCCGGCTGGCGTCCCGCAGGTCCAGGATGGCTGCGGGGGCGCTTGGGCCACTGGCACATGTCACGTGCTGGCTGGGCTCCGGGACGGGCTGGCAAGGAGGGCCAGGTGCACGTGGTGATCGGCCAACACGGGACCCAGCAGTGGCACTTGAACGCGGTGGCAACTGGCAGAGAACTAGGTTGTCCCCTTCTTCTTTAACAATCTCTAAAATTCTCTTAGAAAATGCCAGGTTCACTGAAATGAAGGATCATTTTTCATGCATGAACCTCAGCTGCGGAGGCTGATTTATAGGCCCTGCCCACTCCGAGTCCCCCTGCCGTGGGGTGAGTCTGTATCCTGTCTTCTCAGCACCATACATAAAAACAGCAAGCCACGGCAGAGGCTGCCCACCGCCGGGGTTCAGCCTTCCAGCAGCCTCTCAGCCTCTGCTCCATGCTGCACACCTTGTTGAGTGAATATATGAATGACCCCAACTTATTCACCCTTGTGTGGAGTCATGTGGGGTGTCCCCAAGGCATCACACAGTCAACCTCAAAATTGCCTTAAATAAGCATAGTCTTGGGGAGTTTCCCAGCCCACTCCTCTTGCTGCCGTGGTAACCTGGTACCGCACTGGCTTGTCCGTGGTTTGTCTTCGGTCACCTCGAAAGGACTGGAGGCTGTGCAGTGCTGGCTCTGGGTCCCTGGGTGGCGTCCTCCCCACTGACCTCTAGTGGCCCAGAGGGCCCTGTGGGGCCAGCCAGGGCCAGGCCACCCAATGCAGGAGGAGACTTGAGAGGCTGACGCTGACCTCACTGGATGCGGGGTGCCCACCAGGTGCACACTGAACCCTTTGCCCGATGCCCTGGCTGGAGCCGGCATGAGCACGCTTGGCCCTCCTGAATTTCCTCTCGGTCATAGCCGTGGCCTCGCTGAGTGACGCAGGGAGAGACACTGAACCCTGGGCAGGGTTCTCGTGTGGTCAAGCCCTCACCCAGGGCTGTGTGTCCAGGCAGGTGTCCTGCTGGCCCCAGGCTCAGCCCTGAGATCCTGTCATGCTGCAGCCAGGCAGCTGTGTCCTCTTGGGCAGGGCCGAGGGGCCCTCTGGGGTGGGGGCTTCTCAGGCTGCGGAGAGGGTGTGGGCTCCCTCGGGCATTTCCCTCTGGGCACTTGGGCCAGTTTCTGCTGGACGCTAGAGGGGAAGGAGGGGGAGATCCTGGGATCTTCCCAGACTCCGGGGGTGGGATGCTCTGGAGCTTGGGGTCTTCCTTCTCTGACTTCCACCTGCCCTGTGAATCCCCCCTCCCCTCGCTGCCCATCTGCTCTTTGCCAGGCTTCCTGTGTGAGAACTGTGACCCAGGCCCCTGCAGAGAGAACCAGCGTTCCTTTGGTCAGACATGGGTCCCAGTTTGGGTCAGAGTCTGGCTCTTGCTCAGTAAAAGAGGCCAAGGGTTCATCTCAGGCTTCTCTTGGGGCTCAGCTGGTAAAGAATCCGCCTGCAGTATAGGATAACCATGTTCGATTCCTGGGTTGGGAAGATCCCCTGGAAAAGGGAATGACTACCCATTGCAGTATTTTTTTTTCCACTGCAGTATTTTTGCCTGGAGAATTCCATGGACAGAGAAACCTGGCGGGTTACAGTCCACGGGGTTGAAAAGAATCGGACATGATTGAGCAACTAACACACACACACACACACACACACACACACACACACACACACACACACACACAAGGGTTGATTGCATCATATGAACCTGGAAGCTCCCAACACTTCTAGAAAATGCATGTAAGCAGGCATCCCATGGGATTCCTGACTCACACCAGACACAATCGCTAGAGACCAATGTGCAGACCAGCATGCTGAGTATGTGTGTGTGCGTGTGTGTGTGTGTGTGTGTGTGTGTGCGTGTGTGTGACTGCATGAGCCTTGGGTCCCCTTGCTGGCAAAACCCGAGAGCCAGCCGGGGACGGCAGAGGCTCCCTGCTCACTTCTCTATCCAACTCGACTCTTCTGTCCTAGGTGTCTTGGGGAACCAGCTCCTTCCCTGGACCCTCCTTTTCCTTGCTCATGCTCATCGAGCCCTTCAAGGGAGCAGCCCCTCACAGAAGATATTGCTGGATTTCATATTTACCGCTGCATTCTGGTTCAGGTCTCTGGGGTCACACCTACATTACCCTGTCTGCAAACAGAGGCTTTTCAAACTCTTTAGTCACTTTTTTACTGATTGAATTGCATCATTTCCTAGGTGACACATGTTATCAGTATGTGCTAAATCTCTTCAGTTGTGTCTGCCTCTTTGAGACCCCATGGGATGCAATGCACCAGGCTCCTCTGTCCATAGGATTCTCCAGGCAGGAATACTGGAGTGGGTTGCCATGCCCTCCCCCAGGGCATGGAGTTCATTAATTGAAGTCCCAGAGGATAACTTCATCTCCAAATTTTGGAGTATCTGGGGGGCACCTCATCGCACGTGTACATCAGAGCATCTCACCGAAGACAGCATGGACAGAAGTCTGCTAAAGAAGGAACAAGGAATGTCAGAAAACTGCAGAGTTAACTTTTAACTCTTCCACCATCGTGTGTAATTTGGACAATTTTTACCCCATGGGAGGAGTGATAAGAATCAGATCTTCACTTCTGGAAGCTGTGACCTGAAGTTAAAACAGAAGTCCTGGATCTGGGTACAAACCTCTGAGTCTGGTCCTCGGTGCCCCTCCTGGGACAGCGTTGGGATCCTGGCTGCAAGGGAGGTCGGAGGGAGTGGACATGGGCACCGCAAGGACTGGAGATGCCTGTCATCACAGGAACTGCAGAGTGAGACGTTAAGGAAATCATCTGAACCTCGGCTGCCTCAGGAGGAGTTAAATTGTGACTTACAAACTCATGGTCTATTTTTACTCTAAGAAATGTACTTTACTAAATTTGAAAGTGAGAAAAAACCCTTCCCCCTGAATAAATATCGGTAAACACGAATATGGACTGTGTTCCCAGCTGCTGGAGCCGTGGGGAAGGTGGGTGTGATCTAGATCTAAGTCAACCCTGCTGTCGGATTGCTTTACTCCATACAAAATGCTTATGTCGTTTTCAAAATCATAGATTGAAAATATCTAGCCAGCAGTTTCTGCTTGTAGCTTGATTGAGGTATAATCAGCATTCGACAGATTGCACACGGGTGACAAGCAGAGTTTGGTGAGCGCTGACCGTCTACGTCCCTGAACCACAATCAAGAGGACAAATGCGCCGGGTGCCTGCAAAGCCTCTCCTACAACTCCTTGGAAAGCCCCTCACCTATCTGCCCCTCACCCCCGTTTACCCAGCCAGGATGGCGGCTCAGGCTGGGAGAGCGAGGCAGTGTCTTCTGTGAGAGAAGGTGGGGCAGGCGGCAGGGGCGTGGGCCACAGCCAAGTTCAGAACCCTTTCCGGGGGTGCCCAGGGGCAGGCTGTTTGGTGGCCCTGCTCCTCCCTTGCTCTGACCCCATCACGGGTCTGCAGCAGGTCCCTTCTTCCTCCGCAATAGACCTCTGCCCTCTCCTGCTGGCATCACCAGGGCCACCCCCAGGCCTCCCAGGGGCACTGGGGTCACCCCTGGCCAGCGCAGATGCTTCCCCGTGACCTTGGGATCGCTCCTCCTGGACTTGGAGCTCCATGAAAATGGAGCCAGGCCGCCAGAAGGGGGCGCTTTCAGGCACATACCACTCAACAGCACAGATCCCACTATCTGCCACTGTTACTACCCAGCAGCAGGAAGCAACAATTTCTCTTTGATCAGCAACAGTCCAGCCAATGAGAGCTTGTCACAACTTAGCCAGTGAAAAGCCACCGCACTCTGAACTCCCAGTTTCCGCCAATGGACACTTTGTTTATAACAGCCTCTTCCAACCCCACCTTCTCCTCTATAAAAGCAGTTCCTCGCCTTTGCTGGCCATAGTTGCATGTCTCCAATTATAAATCTTTGTTGCTTCTGAATAAACCCATTTTGCTGGTAAAATAGCCAGCTTTTTAATTGTTATAGGTTAACACTGGCATCGTGATCTCAGACTTCCCAGACTGCAGAATTGTGAAAACTAAATGTGTTTTTTTAACCACTCAGTATATGGCATTTAGTCATAGCAGCATGAGCAGACTAAGACACCAATCTGTGATGTGTCTTTTGTCAAACAGAAAGCTAAGTTTTTAAAATTAATTTTTACTAAGGTATAATTTACATACAGTAAAATTCATTCTTTGTAGTGTACAGATCTGTGAATTTTGACAAACACTTTCAGTTATAGGACCACCATTACAATCAAGGTATGAAACAGTTCCTTCACTCCAACTAATTTCCCTTTCCCCCAGCCTTGCTCAATCTGATTTGTGTTCCTTTACTTTTGGAAAGTTTAAAGTTTAATGTATTTAACTTTAAATCATTCTCTTTGTTTGTAAGTTTTACTCTTACATAAGAAATGTTCCTGCTCCAAGATCAAAAAGATATTTTTCAAAGTCTTCTAAAGCTTTTAAAGTTTTGATTTTTTTTTTTTTTCTGGCCACACCTTGTGGCTACCAGGATCTTAGTTCCCTGACCAGGGTTTGAACCTGCACTCTTGGCAGGGGTAAGTCCTGACCACTGGACTGCCAGGCAATTCCCTCACTTTCCACTTTTATGTCTTTGATTTCTCTAATTATTTTTTGTATCTGATGTCACTTCAGGATCTAGTTGTAAGATTTCTGTACAGACAACTGGCACCAGCTATAGAAAGGTCAATCTTTTCTTTATTATTAGCAAAGTCACCAAGGATAAAAATAATGAGTTTGACTTCTAAAAGTTAAAGATTTATGTCTAATCTTCTCCAACAGAGATCACAAAGGGGTCACAAGCAGGGAGAAGATATTTGCAATGTCAAAAACTGGTGAGAGATTTCCCTAAAGAAAAAGGCAGAGAACCCAAAAGAAAAATAAGCAAGTGCTACAAGTAGGCAATTCACAGACCCTAGTTGGTCAGTAAACATAGCAAGAACTGCTCCACCACGCTAGCATTCAGCTAAATTCAAATAAGACAAGATGAGATGCCATTTTAAGTTTATCAGACTAGCAAAAATGGGGGAAACATATGTAATGTCCACTATAATTTTTGTGCGTTTCCTCTTTTTTTCTTCTTAGATGTGCATTAAATAAGAGGTATTTCTGATCAGATTTAGCCTTGCCTGTCATCTCCCTACCCTGCTGCTCTCAGTGGCCAGCTCTCACCCAAGCAGTGGAGAGGCACTTCCCCAGGGAAGACCTGTGTATTCTTCTACTGAGGCTTCCTGACCTACTTTCCCTTTGCTCCCCTGTCAACAGTTCTGTGCTAGGAATCTGCTGAGTCACCCTGCTGGTCTTCTTTTTCCCATCTTTCTCCATAGGTCAAAGGTCACCAGGGAAGGGGGATCAAGGAGATCCATTTGCTTGAGAGTTCCAAAAGATAAGTGTTTATCCCAGGTACCTTTCAAAAAGAAGGACTCAGAGAGGGAGGTTTTCACAGACAGTCACTCAGGCCTAAATGCCAACAGATGTGAACTGTACCCACCCCATCTTCTCCCTTCCTCTTCTTGTACCTGTTACATGGCTAAATTAAAATACGCATGGGTTGGGCGTGGAGGAGCAGGTCAAAACGGCAGCAGGGGCTGCTTCCCTCGAGCTGGTTCATTTCATCTTGAATGTTAGAGATGGAAAATGTCTACATGGATGCTGGAGGTCCAAATGACTGACCAGACACTTGTCACCTTTAATGTTCCAGGGACAGAGTCTCTTGAAGTGGTCCAAGCAGGAAAGTGTGTTCTCCATGCTGGGCTTCTGTTTGGGTACATTGGCCAGCCAAGGCATGCAGATTTTTCAGGAACTGGCACAGCAGTAAGAGAGCTGTTTCCTTGGGGGTGCAGCCTTTGCCTCATTTGGTTTCACCTCCCCCATGTTAACATCCTTATTTAGAAAAGTTGATACATCGCTATAACTACCTTTAAAAGCTGTATCTGGCCAAAGGCATCAGTCCAATTTCAGATTCTCGCCAAAACTGGACATGATTTTTTTTTTTTTCTGGCTGTGCTGAGTTTTTGTTGCAATGCACAGACTCTGCCTTGTTGCATACAGGATATCTCCAGCTGCAATGAGTGAGATCTACTCTCTAGTTGCGGTGCCTGGGGTTCTCATAGCGATGGCTTCTCTTGTTTCAGAGCAGGGGCTCTAGGCAGGGTGTTTCAGTAGCTGTGGCTCCAGGACTCAGTAATTGCGGTTCATGGGCTCCAAATCACTGGGCTCTGTAGTTGCGGCACACAGGCTTAGCTGCTCCATGGCATGAGTGATCTTAGTTCTTGAGCCAGCGATTGAACTCGTGTCCCCTGCATTGGCAGGTGGATTTTTAACCACCGCACCGTCGGGGAAGTCGCTGGAGGTGATTTTTTTTCCTTTGAGTGCAGCATCTTTCTCATGAAAGCACAGAGCTCTTATAAGAAATTGAGAATATAGTTTTTGGTTTGGGGGTATTCCTTCACCCTTCTTTTCCCAATGTCAGGCTCACAAACACTGGGGCCACATGCCCTGGGATTTTGTCATGGCAGATGACTCAGTTAACCAACACACTCCTCCTCACAGTATGCCTGGGAGCAGGCTCAGTCTCCTTTGGTTCTCGCCAAAGCTGCTTATGAACACAGCCGGGGCAGTGCTCTCCCCCCGCATCTCATCACGGGCTCTAAATGGAGCCTGTAATGCTACATGCACCTCGCCTGGGACCTGGCAGCTTACGGGCTCCCATCCGCACGTCTCCACTTTCATGCCTGCTGCAAGGTGCCTGTATTGCTGCCTGGAGCCCTTGTGTCCCCACTGAAGACAGTGACATCTAGAGAAACAGATGACGGTTGTCAAAGACTGCCGCAGCGCTTGGGAGGCCTGACAGTACACCGGCCACGAACACTGGATAGCCTGTGGGGGAAAAAAAAACACCTTTCACAGATGTTAAGAGGGTCTCAGTGTTTGGCCACGCGTTCCTTTGGTCACTAGGGATGGACCGCGTTTCCAAGGCCCTTCCGTACTCAGGCGGGGTGTCTCCCCGCAGCAGGCGTCTGCTGGGGGCGCCACGTGCATGTCCTCCGCCCCTTCAGGATCGCGTTCATTGCGTGTTGTGGGGGCGCTTTACGCCGGCAGCACTCAGTCGGTCCGCCCCGCGCGTGGGCCGGTGACGTCACGCCCGGGCCCGCAGGCTCCACGCACGCCCACCTCCTGGGGCCCACCCGAGGGTAAGCGACACCCGCCGCCGCGCAGCGGCGGAGCCTGCCTT
This sequence comes from Antilocapra americana, assembly GCA_007570785.1. Classification (NCBI taxonomy): domain Eukaryota; kingdom Metazoa; phylum Chordata; class Mammalia; order Artiodactyla; family Antilocapridae; genus Antilocapra; species Antilocapra americana. The sequence continues at coordinate 16,979,292 of ML664186.1, read as the reverse complement.
TATAGCTGGCCGGCGAGAGGCGGGGCCCGCCGGCGGCGCGACGTGCTGACGTCAGGCCGGCGGAGGGCGGGGCGAGGCGGCGGCGTGCGCTCCGGTACCTCAGTCGCCTCCTCGGCGTCATCCTCCTCGTTCGCGTCCTCCGGGCTCTCCTCCTCAGGGTCCCCTCCGCGGCGTCCCGCGCCTCAGAGTCCCGTCCCGCCCTGCCCCTCGACCTCCCTCGGCCTCCCGCCGCCGTCATGGGCCCGCGCCCGCCGCGCCGCCGGGCCGAGGACAGCTGAGACGCGGCGCGAAGATGGGCGAGGGCGGAGCAGGGCCCGAGAGCCAGCCGGAGCAGCCCGGGCGCCCCGCGCGCGCCCGCCCGCGCCGCCGCGGGGATGCCCGCGCCCGCCGCCGCGCCCTGAGCGCCTTTGTCTGCCTCCCGCGCCGCCCGCAGCACCACTGGCGTCGGGGGCCCGCGCCGCGGCCGGGGGCGCGCCCATGAAGATGGAGCCGGGCCGGCCGGCCTCCCCCGCGGGCGGCCCGGGCCCCAACCCGGAGCCTGGCGGGCCCGGAGCGCCGTCCGCCCCCGCCCGGAGCCCGGGGCTCGGCCCGCAGGACCCCGCGGCCGGCGTGGATGCTGGGCGATCTCCGGGATGGGAGCGGCGGCCGCAGCGCGCGGGCCAGGAGCCCGACCCCGACCCCGACTCTGACCCTGACCTGGCGCTGCCGGAGCTCGGCCCGCTCTTTACCTGGACGATGGAGCCGGAGGGTGATGGCCCCGCGCACAGCGCTTCCGTCTGCGCGCAGGACTTCAGCCGCAGCCATCACCTGAGGGGCGAGGTCGACTTCTTCCCCTCCTTCGCGGCGCCCGAGGTGGGCGATCCGGCCCTGGAGCTGGGTCCCGGGGACCCGGACGGGCCCTCTGACTTTAACCAGACTCACCCCCTAAAGAGCGAGCCTGCGGGGTGTCCGGAGGACAGCCCCCGCCTCCGAGCCGTATTTGATGCCCTGGACGGGGATGGGGACGGCTTCGTGCGCATCGAGGACTTCGTCCAGTTCGCCACCGTCTACGGGGCAGAACAGGTAACGCCGCCTGAGGGCCGGGCCCGCGCGTTGGTCGCAGAGTGCAGTGGAGGGCAGGGGTCCCGCTTCTCTTCTGATTCACTGCTTTTCTCCTCACCTCTAGCTGAATTCGCTGAAGCACATCTTCCCCCTTTAAAGAGGTTTTATTCCGGGGAGTCAGTTTGTTTCTCCGCCATCCCAAGCTACACTGCTGGATCTTCCCCAGATTGAGGGTAGCTTCTGGCCTGGGGACATGCCCCTGTCTGCTGCATAGAAGTGCCCCCCGGATGGACAGGTGCCAGCAGGTCTCCCAACTGAGAGCCCAAGTTTGGTTTGGCCGAAGTAATTCACTCCTGTCTGCAAAGGCCAGGCTGCACTTGGGTGGTTAAGATCATATTAATAATCTATTTTGAGCGCAGTTACTTTACTGTCTATGGTTGGCTTGTATTCTAGGTAGGTTCCTTTTTTGGGAGACCATGAACGCTGAAAATGTTCACTTCCTTACCTTCTGTGCAGAAGGGAGAGGGATGAACCCTAGAGCACTGTGGTGAATACAGACTCCACAGAACTCCTTCAGGTCCACTTCCACTCTTGTAGGACAGTTGATGTGCTGGGCAGGGGAGGGAATCACAGGGCAGGGGGTCCTGTGCTGCTCCCAGGGCTGCAGCTGCTCTGGGAGAAGGTGAGCTTCAAGGTCCAGGCCTTCCCCCATCTCAGTGCTTATGAAGGTTCAGGTGGAGACAACAGCGTGGCTGTGTGTGTCCTGCTGTTAACCCAGATAGACATCACACAGGTTACAGGTGTTCTTTTAGATACATTGTTCAGTGATGAGACATTCCAAAATGCTGATCTGCTACTGTTAGTATTTAATTGACTTTTCATACATGTGAATATTTGTGAAGTGGGTGTTCAGGTACATGTGAGGTACATATGCATGTTTAAGCCAAGAGGTAAAATTGACACCCTGGTACGTAGATGTCCACCAGAACATTAAGAACTTTTATACAGGATCTCTGTGCCCCTTGAGTATTCATGGTGTGCATTGAGCAGTCATGTAAAGAACTGGGTCATCCTGCGTCAGGGCTCCTTGTTGAGTTTTCAGTCTGGGCGTGTCCATATGGGTATACTGAATGTTGACCTCTTGGTCAGTGTGACGCTTCTGTGTAGCTCTGGTTAGAAGACGTTGCCCAGGACGTTGCCAGGGCTCCTATCTCTTAGTCTAATGGGCAGAGAGAGATGTGCCCATTAGACCCTCTCTAAGTCTAATGAGAGAGATTATCCTGGATTGTGATCGCTGGACAGTGTCCTGTATGGTTCGCGTGGGTTGTGACCAATGGTTCAGGTGTTTTGATGCTTTTCTTTGTTGCCCCCTAGCTGGAGAGCACCCTGGGCATCCTCAGTTGTTTTTCACTAGGACGATGTGTCTTCTCTCCAAACATACGCTTCCTCATCACACCCATCAAGCATGTTAGGGAATTGGCACATTTGTTCTTCTTTACCATACTCTGACTTTGATGCAGTGCTTTATAGCTTATATGAGGTTCATTTGTGTTTTCCCTGGGTCATCAGCCTTTCTCTGAGGTGGTCATATGTGGGAGAGATTCATCCCACAGGTGAGAAACTGGAGGCCCATAAAAGTTCAGTAACTTTCCAAGACCTCGCAGATGGTCAGTGTTGGAACAGGGACTAGGTCTTCCTCTCATGACATTTAGATGGCTCCCGAGTTCTTAGCTTTGGTGGCCCTCAACTTTAATCCCACAAAGTTTCATCTTATTGACTTCCATAAAATCATTTCCATTTGGGAACCCTTTGTTGTGACATTGTTACTGATCACAGTGGGAAAAGTTTGGGGCTGATTTTTTTCTAAATGTTATTCGAAGTAGAACTGAGTCGACATTCTTTGCTCTGGGAGCTCCTGGTGGAATCTTGAGTTTGGGGGTGAGTCCAGGATGACTCAGGACTTGGTGGGAGTGGGCAAGTGGGGGAGGTTTGCTGTGGCATCACCCCCTCCTTCTGCTCCCAAGACTGCTGGAGAAGAAGCAGAATTGTTTGTGATCTGAGTACCGGACTTGGATGAGCTTCCTGGGATGGTGGAGGGCAGCTCTTGTTTAGGAGCAGATAATTAACAGGGTAGTGAAAGGATGATTTTTGTGTGTGTGTAAGCTTTGCTAGCCTTTATTATGACTCAGATTTCCTTTTCCAAGTCTAGTGTCAGAATACGTTATAGAGGAGCAAAGAGAAGAAATATTCTTTGATAGTGAAGTATTTTAGAGAAAAGTGAGGAATTCTACCTCGATAGATATTTTTAATTTTTAAAATGGAAAGTCTTGGACATACATAAGAATAGAGAGAAGTCTGGTGAAACCCTCTACCTGCCCCCAAGCCATCGCTCAGTTTCCGAAGTCCTGGTTCACTTATAAACTTCCTGTTCTCCACCCCCAGATTACTTTTGAAGCACACACCTGACATATCGTGTCACCCATAAATATTTCAGTGTGTATCTCAAGATAATTCTTTTTAAAACATTCATAATTTTTTTAAACTGTAGGAACACACAGCAATAAAGACCGTAAGTATTTGTACTTTCTACCTTGAGATTTCGAAATACAGAGTGCATGAGACTCGTAGGCTGATCACATTGCTGTCCCTGATGATAGCAGCTTGATTATTGTCAAATCGTCAAAGGTAGCACTTGCAGTGTCCTTTATGTAATCTGTTTATGAAGGAAGCGTTTTGAATTATTTAAGTGGATTATCTGAATTTTTAATAGAAGTAGTTCCCATTTATAATACAGACGGCTTTTGTGTCCCTCTCTCTTTGGCAATGTCATGGTGTATTTGGTTCTCATTACCTCATCTGGTGATAGATCAGGTGTGGTGTAATATAATACTGTGTTGGCAGGAATCGAAAGGAGAAAGAACTACAGCGGCGCTTTCTGGTTGTGTGTTCTTGACCAGGAATTTATAGTCAGATGTGCCCAGGCACTGGTTGTCAAGTTGCAAGAGCTTATCTTTAAGGCCTCGACCATCTCTGAAGATACCTCGTGGACGTGACCCTTTCATGATGAAGGACAGACAGATGCTTTTGTAGTTATCACCAACTTATCATAAAGCAGAAATTGTGAAATAAACTGTATTGTAAGATAAGAGTACTGTGAGAAGCGATTGGTTTCTTTCAGTGTTATCTTTCAAAGAAATTTATTATAATAGTAAAGGTTATTTTCACAGGATAGCACTCACTGGGCAATTAAACAGTCTAGGGTCCTTTGCAGAGAGCTCTGCACGCTGGAGCAGGAACGCCCTTCAGTCACCTTGTGGGCCCTGCCTGTGCTCCTCAGTAAGGAGGCTGCTGGACGTGGTGTCCACACACAGGCGTCTCCCTGCTGTTCATTCCTTTCAGTCCTCCACTGGTGGGCAGTTGGAACTCCCTGAGGACGTTTGGCCAGACCTTTCAGTTGTTTCACTGTCCTTTCCAGTCCTAGGCTTGGATTTGCGTGTGTGTGAGAAGGAGCATGTGTGCGTGAGCAGGTGCACGTGGGAGCGGGTGGTGTGTGTGTGTCTGGCCCTGTGTGTTGGAGGAATTGCTAAAAGGCAGATGATGTTCCTTTCTGCGCTTGGGTAACAGGCAATTTTGTTAGGGTCTTAACAATTTTTATGTTATAAAAGTAACACATGCTTCTTGTTTATAAAAACTGGAAAATACAGAGTGGTATAAAATCCAAACCAAAAAATGACCGACAATCCCACTAGCCTGAGAAAAGCACCATTAGCATTTTAGTGTATGTCCTTCCAGGCTGATCGGTGCGCACGCACACTTACACATGTGACCGTGTAGATGTGCACAACTGAGATCCTGTGGGGAGAGGCTAAACTATTTCCATAGATGTTCATTGTTTAAAAATATGAAACCAAGACCAATAAGCAAAATATAAAAATAGGAATCACCTATAATCGCACCATCCAGAGATAACTCCTTAAGTATTTAGTATGTAAATCAAAATATATGTAATGATGCTTCATTGCCCAAAAATGGTATATTCCATGTCTGTTGTTCCAAACCTGCCTTTTGACCTGGTTTTTAAAATTGAAGATCTCAAATATATACATTTGTCTTCAGTATGGGGGGTGGGGTGAGATTGGCTCCAGGACTCCCCCACATGGATATCAAAATCCATGGATGCTTCTAGTCTCTTGTATATAATGATGTGTTGTTTGCATATAACCTATACACATCCTCCCATATGCTTTATTATTTTTTTGTTTTATACTTTTTTATTGAAGTATAGTTGACTTACAGTGTTCTTTTTTAAATTTTTTGTTTGTTTTTGTTTTAATTTTTTCCTCCCAGGTACTTTAATTCATCTCTGTTTTACTTATAATATTTAATTCAATGTAAATGCTGCATAAGCAGTTGTAAATACAATGTGAATGCTGTGTAAATAGTTGATAGCAGGTGGCAAATTCATGTTTTGCTTTTTGAAAATTTCTGGATTTCTTTTCCCCCCTGAAAGTGTTTGATCCTCAGTTGGATGAATCTGTGGCTGTGGAACACACTGATACGGAGGGCCAGCTATGCTTTTCCCAGGGAGATTCAGAGTTGTGTGCAGGCTCTTACATGTAGGAAGAGTTAAATTCCATATGGGCTACACTGACCAGGTTGTAAAGGGCACCAAGTTATGGGTTGCTTCCTTTTCAAACACTTATTTCGTTTAAATTCTGGATACAGGGTCTAAACATTAATTGCAATTGAAGTGTCAGACAGATTAGTTGCGTACCCACTGAAGACTGTTAGGTGGCCCTTAGAAGTACTTTTATGATAATTGCAAAGTCTCCACAGCCTAGGTTATCACCTTCTGATATAAGTGAATAATATAAATTGATTGTATGTGTACCATGATTTTAACTGATTTTATCCATGAGAAAATGTCTTTAAGGAAATATTAAAAAATTATTTTTTCATTGTGTGAGTGTGTGCTGGGAAGTGGGGTGGTTTTATTTGCAGTATTGGCCAATTTTTCTATTGTTACGTATTTCAATTATTTTAAAAAGTAGTGCCTGTACCATTACCATGAATTTCAAACAGTGTAGAAAAGAATCTAGTAAAGAAATTTCATTCTCATATTTAGAAATATAAATGTAAATAAACCCTAAAGACAAAATATTTGCCTGTTTACTTTGACTCCGTTAAGATTTTAGATCCATAAACAAAATACATCTAAACAGACTCAGATTTTCTAATAAACTTAAAAACTTTGTGGGACATTGAGCATGTTCAGATGTTTATTGAAGAGGCATTGTTAATTTTTGTTGCTATTTGGAGAAATACGTATTAGAGCACAGCTGTGATCTTGAAGACTGGCACTGAGCTTCTGTCAACATGTGATGTGAGTAACCAGGAACTTCCGGGAAAAGCACTGCGCTGACTACACTGTTGGTTCCGGAAGCTTTTAAGACTAGTCGACCCCATGTACATGGATCGGCTCCATGTCATGGTTAGGGAGAAGAGAAATTTCTTCAGCAGGTACAATTTTGTTTCTCTGTCTAAATGTTTAATACTTGTTTTTGAGAAGTTGGTACTAATATCACTCTGGTTATAACCCCGTGGGGGTGTATTTTCCTCTGTTTCAAACCCAGCTCTAAGGATAAGCCAATGTCCTGTCTGGGCTGATCGGTCTCCTGTCCTGGCTGCAGCAGCCTGGGGTAGCCCGCCTCCTGCAGGACACACTGTGGGCAAGGTGCCCTGGGTGGACGCTCTAGTATGAGACAAACCGGAGGGCCGAGAGCGTCTCAGTGATGCTAGCTGTAAGCACAGGGGCGCTGTCACTCTGCCTTGTTTTAAGCCCTTTTGCACACTGTATGTCGATCACTTGGGGTTTCTAAAATTGCAGGTGTTTTTAGCTCTTTTCTTGAAATCTCAGCTATTTTTCTAATGGCCCATGTCTTAGAAGGGTTTAAGGATATACAACTCTTATAATTCTAGTTTGTTAAATGATCTGCTTTTCTTTTTCTTCTGTTAGATAATTTCTTTAGAAACTTGGACAAAAAGCTTTAGAGCCTTCTGTCCCCACGGGTAAATAAATAGTCCTGCTGTAGCCTGAGTGCGCTTGCCCGTTCATGTCCCTGTTCCGAGTGATGGCACTACAGTGTGGGCAGCTCACCAGTGGTGTTGCTGTCGAGGGCGTTCATGGTTCATTGTTCTTTTTTTTTTTTTTTTTTTTACTTTTATTTGCATTTATTTTTTGCAGCATTTATTCCCGGGCCATGAGTTTCTGTTTCTTCAGTTTCTTCTGGGATATCTTTTTCTTCTGTGCAACCTCCTCTTCTGGTTTAGGAACAATCTGTTCTTTTTCAGTAAGGATCATCTCAATGTGGCAGGGAGAGCTCATGTAGGGGTTAATCCGACTGTGAGCTCTGTAAGTCCTGCTCCGCATCTTGGGGGCTTTGTTCACTTGAATGTGCTCAATGATCAAAGAATCTACATCTAAGCCCTTAAGTTCAGCATTACTCTCTGCATTTGTGAGCATGTGTAGTAAAAATTCAGCACTCTTTTTGGGCCACCGACCCTGCGTCCAGCCCCACTGTTTGGCCTGTGCATACCTCCCAACTCCACCACTGTAACAACAGAATGGCACACATTGCTTCTTTAAAGTGACATCCTTCAGATACTTGGTGGCTTTTTGGATATGCATACCCTTTGTGGCCTGGGCAGTTTCACGAGTGTTCTTAAAGTGAACACGAAGATTTGAACCTCTTGATTTGCACGATTTTGTGGGGTTTTCTGGGTCGAGTGAATAGCGCACCATTTTTAGGGGTCACCTCAGGCCGCTTACCGGAAAAGGAAGCCATTGTTCTTTTTATTTCATGCACTTTGTTCTGACTTTTCTTTAGACAGGTTTAACCAGGTTAAAACTGAAAACTCCAGTTATGAATGATGTCCTGGCACCTCTTGGCTGACCCTGTTTTCAGTGGTTTCTTTGCTGGGACCAGAGGCATCGCTCAGGCTGGAAAGACGCTTAGTGCTGTAAACCACGGATCAGTGAGCAGAACAGTGGCTTAGTACCTGCAGTACCTATGGGTATTTTTAGTGGCTTAGTACCTACAGTACCTATGGGTATTTTTCTCACTGTCACTAGAAATCCAGGGACGTTTGTAAATCTTGTTTAGATTAAGCTTCCTACCAGTGAACTGATTAATCATATATAGTTTATTTTTTTAATTTTATGATTTATTGAAATTGAAAAAATTTATTGGAGTATAGTTGATTTACAGTGTTATGTTAATTCTGTACAGCAAGATGACTCAGTAGTTATATGTATATACATACATGTGTATATACACACACACGTGTGTGCTCAGTTGCTCAGTTGTGTCTACTCTTTGCAACGCCACGGGCTGCAGCCTGCCAGGCTCCTCTGTCCATAGAGTTTTCCAGGAAAGAATACTAGAGTGGGTTGCCATTTCCTCCTCCAGGAGATCTTCCTGACCTAGGGATTGAATCCCAGTCTCCTGCATTGGCAGGCAGAGTCTTTACCATTGAGCCACCTGGGAAGCCATTCATACGCGCACACACACACAGTCTTACACATACGTTCTTTTTTATGTTCTTTTCCATTATGGTTTGTCATAGGATATTAAATATAGTTCCCTGTGCTATAAATAGGACCGTGTTGTTTATATATTTATAAAGTAAAATGTAATTTTAGTTTAATTCATAGATTGCTTGAGCTGCAATACACTGATGAGAGAGATTAGCATTTCCTTTGAAAGCCTGCTAAAGTACCTGTAAATCCTTCAGCCAGTTCTGATGTTTTTCTCACTTGACATATGGAGGAGAGGCCAGAGCTGTGAGTTGCAGGAGAGACCTGAGCTGAGGATGGCTGGGCTCTGGGCTCTGGCCTAGCTGATGGCTGGCTCTGCCAGGCCCCTGGTGGACCCCTGACCACACCCACTCAGGAGTGCAGTCCTCGTCTGGGAGAAGTGGGAGGAGGCACAGCCAGCCCAGGGCGCTCCTGCCCCCAGTGTTCTGGAGTAGAAGTTCTCAATAAAATATCAAAACTCTTGGGACTTCCCTGGGGTCCAGTGGTTAAGACGTTGCCTTCCATTGCAGGGGCTGTGGGTTCGTTCCATCTCTGGTTGAGGAGCCACATGCCCCATTCTTCTGGGCCAGACAACCGAAGCGTAAAACAGAAACGGTGTTGTACCAAGTTCAATGAGGACTTTAAGAGTGGTCCACACACGGGAGGGAGGTTCAAGAGGATGAGGCCATATGCATACATGTGGTTGATTCATGGTGATATATGTGTTAGAAACAAAAGCAATATTCCTCCAATTAAAATTGAATTTATTTTTTAAAAAGTGGCCTGCGCGTGCATGCAAATCTTAAAAACTCTTAAAAGTCAAGGGGAAAGGAGACAAAAAACGGATAGAAAAATGAACAAAAGACATGAAGACATTCATACAATATATACAAATAGCCCTCAAATATATGAGAAGATGCTCAGCTTCACATATGATAGAAGAAATGAAAATTAAAATCACCAGGGCAGTTTCTCACTTTTGGCAAATATGTGAAGCTTGAGCACATCTCTTGAGGCCCTCAGAAAGCAGGCACCCTCTAGTATAGCTGTGGGGGTGCAGGGTGGCCCCGTCCTCTCGCAGGGAGCTAGGCAGTGTCGGGTGCACACTTGTCCTCCACGGCACAATCCCATTTCCTGTCATGTACCCCGAGTGTGTGCCTCTGCAGATGGCAGAACACCAGATGCACGGGGGGTTCACTGCGGCACTGTCTGTGATGTAAAATGGAAACAACCAAAATGTCCATCCAGGATGAGTGAGCCAAGGTACATCCCCTTAGAGAGCTGCGCAACTGCAGAAATAAAAGAGGAAGATCCCTGTGAACTGCTAGGGTTATTTCTCAGATACATTAAGTGAAAAAAAGTACAAATTAACATGCATAATATGGGGCTTCCCTGGGGGCTCAGTGGTGAAGAATCCGCCTGCCAGTACAGAAGATGTGTGTTTGATGCCTGATCCTGGAAGATCCCATGTGCTGAGGAGCAGCTGAGCCTGTGTACCACGCCTCCTGAGCCTGCGCTCCAGGGCCCGGGAGCCCTCATGCTCCACAGCAAGAGGAGCTGCCACAGTGAGAAGCCCTTGGTTTTTTAAAGAATATGCATGTATTTGCTTTTCTGCAGAAAGAAACAGAGAAAGGACAGCCTAGAAACTAATTAATAACTTATCCAAGTAGGTGTGGGCAGGGGGTGAGGGATCTGGGTGGGACTGAAACTTATCTGAGTATGCCTTTTTATATAATTCTGACTTTCTGAGTCATGCAAGTATTCTATATCTTGAAAAAATGCAACAGCATTGATAGAAAAAAAGAATAATTGAATGTGAATGGAAGCAGTGAACCTGGAAGTATCAGTATCTTGAATTATTAATAACATAACCACATAGGAATGCATAACTCCAGTCACACACGGTAGTACTCTGTATTCCTTTAGTGGGATATAATCAAGAAAAAAGGAATGACAGAGAAACATACTACAAATTAGATTAGTTGTTGACAGATTGGGGTAGTTCTGAACTGACTCTGGCTGTGTTTTAGGATGGGGCAAGTGAGCACTTGTCCTGCTGGTGGGAACCAGGGTTTTCTGGGAGAAAGGAAGTGAAACGTGGTGGGAAAGAGGTGAGGAAGGACTGATGTCTGGGGATCCAGATTGGAGGCGTCAGTGTGAATGTGTGGTGAACATACGCTCCTGAGAGGGCCTGGGGCAGTGACACCCCAGGAGGACTGAGTACGTCTGCTCCCTAGATCCTGGCTGCTAAACACCATTTTTCACTAAAGGAATCTGAGATCCTTGGAGAAATGAAGTATTCCAGATTCTGGGCAGGGGATATTCAGTGTGAGGCAGGATTGTCTTGTACCAGAAACCAAGGAAGTGATCAAAAATTGATGGGGACATGTCAAAAAAAGAGCAGCCTGAATGGGATCCTAATGGATGCTGCTGCTGCTCAGTCGCTTCAGTCGTGTCCGACTCTGTGTGACCCCATAGACGGCAGCCCACCAGGCTTCGCCATCCCTGGGATTCTCCAGGCAAGAACACTGGAGTGGGTTGCCATTTCCTTCTCCAATGCATGAAAGTGAAAAGGGAAAGTGAAGTAGCTCAGTCGTGTCCGACTCTTTGCAACCCCATGGACTGAAGTCTACCAGGCTCCTCCGTCCATGGGATTTTCCAGGCAGGAGTACTGGAGTGAGTTGCCATTGTCTTCTCTGTCCTAATGGATAGATCTGGGCATTTTAAGCATGGAAAAGAATGACAGTAATGGATATGGTGAATTTAGGGAGTCCACGGCACAGTGAGTGAAAGTCACAGGGGTGTTCCAGAGGGGTGCATGGGGCTTCTTACGGACACCTGCCAGTCAGGTAGAGTCTGGAAGATTAGACATTCACCAAGGGAACAGCCAATTCAGGCAAGATCGTCAGTGGTTGTCAGAAGACATCGGGTGAGCGATTGGCTGGTGCAGGGAGGGTAGATCCTCACACAGGCTGTGGTGTCTGCAGTGCCGACTGCTCACAGACGGGAGAAAGTTCTTTACACCGGAGAGGTCCAGCCCCTCCGCCTTGAGCAGGCGGCCAAACTCAGATTCCCTTAGGTTGGGTGCCCCTCCGTGGGGCCAGTGAGAGGGACAGCATTCTTGCCAAAAGTGTTTGAATTGAGTCAAATAATGATAAAGAATCAGACCCATACTGTAGGACCATCTTCACAACAGCTGCTTATGCTACAGCCAGTCTTGTCTGACTCTTTACGACCCCATGGCCTGTGGCCCACCAGGCTTCCCTGTCCATGTGGTTCTCCAGCCAAGAACACTGGAGTGGGTTGTCATTCCCTTCTCTAGGGGATCTTTCCGACCCAGGGACTGAACCCAGGTCTCTTGCGTCTGCTGCACTGCAGGTGGCTTCTGTACCACCCGAGCTGACAGGGAAGCCCACAGGACAGCTGCCTGGACCCCTCAGACGTCAGTGTTCAGACAAGACATCCTGAACAGGGAAGACTGGGTTAGGGAAGGCGGAGGGTCATGACCACGAAGCCTCTTGGTGCCTGCACGCTGGAGTGAAAGAAAATGAAAGCACAGAGGCCATTATTGGGACGATTGGGAAAGCTGAGTCTAGAGGAACACTTGCTAGTGACAGTGTTCAATTCCCTGGGGCCATGGTAGTGCTGGAATTGTCAGGGAGGAGGCCCCTGTCCCCAGGAGGTGCAGGCAGAAATGATCAGGCGGGTACTGGATGTCTGGGGCTGACCTTCAGTGGTGCCACGGGAGGAGCACAGGTGTGTAGAAAGACCGTGAAGACGGTCCCTGCTGACTCTAGGGAAGGGTGTGCCGGTGTTACTTGAACTTTTTCAACGAGCTCAGCGTGTTGCAAACTAAAAAACAAAAAATACAGTACGGGAAGTTCATTGATGATAACCTACACTTCATCTTGTAGGAAAATTAGATTGTGTGGTTTTCACCAGTCCTCAAAACAAGCAACAAAAAGAAACAAAAAACTGAATCCCCAAAGGAGTAGAAGGAACATTACACCTAGGCAGACAGGTTTTCCTTCTTACTGAGTCAACATTCTTGCATTTGTTGGCTCTTGGAGTACACGGGGCATCGGGGCATCGTATGACACCTCTCTTTGACACAGTGGTTGAAATGGGAAATTAAGGGACTTCCCTGGCGGTCTGTACTCCTAGTGCAGGGGCCCTGGGTTCAATCCCTGTTTTGGGAGCTAAGCTCTTACCGGCTGCACCTGAGGGTTTGAGTGCTAGGACTAAAAAATTCTGCATGTGGCAACGAAGACCTGGCACAGCCAAGTGAATTAAAAGGAAGAAATGGGAGACCAAAATTCCTTCTAACTAGGAATAGCTGTATGATAAAACTGCATATACATATATGTGTGTGTGTGCCCAGTTGCTCTGTCACATCTGACTCTGCAAGCAGATGGACTATAGCCTTCGAGGCTCCTGTCTATAGAGTCCTCCAGCCAAGAATACTGGAGTGGCTTGCTGTTTCTTCTTCCAGGGGATATTCCTGATCCAGGTACTGAACCCGCATTGCCTGCGCTGGTAGGCAGGTTCTCACCGCGGCGCAACCTGGGAAGCCTCGTGTGTGTATTTGGCTGTGGTGGGGCTCCGGTGCAGCACGTGGGGGCTTGTGTGCTGGTGATGGGTGGAGCTCTGCTGTAGAGCATCCAGGCTGCAGTTGTTGCAACATGCAGGCTTCGTTGCCTGATCAGGGATCAGACCCACGTCCCCAACACTGGCAGGCAGATTCTTGGCCACTGGAGCAACAGGGAAGTCCCCCATATTCTTATTTATCAAGAGTCCGCTCCCCAAAGGGACGCGAAGATCTTGTTCTCCCTCAGAGAGAGCCCCTTCTACTCTCTAGTGACAGTGCTCCAGTGGGATCAACCCATGTTTGAACACCTGTGTGGAAGGAGCTAGAAATTCTCAGGGACCCGAAAATAGCTTCCTGTTTTGGGGTAGTTTCATGTATTTTCTGCTCTGTCTTGTTTTGCCATGGAAAGGGCTGGGTGCTGCTGTGGAGCACGTGTGCACACATGACGGGGTTGTGCGTGGCGGTCCTGAGGCTCGTCAGCACGGGTTTCAGTATCAACAAGTGCAGCGAATGGACTTGTGTGGGGCTCGGCTAAGCCACAGCGTTGCCTGTTCGCATTGCTGGTGGTGTAGGAAGCCTTGAAAGGTGGTGCAGTGTATGTGTGACCTTTGGTGATGGTCGGGAGTCTGTGTGTGTGTGTGTGTGTGTGTGTAGGGTGTTGACGCCTTAGACCACTGATGCGTCAGTTCTCTCAGGCCCCTGCATGTTATTCAGTGTTAGTGCCAAGGAGCCTTTGTTTGTGCGGGTTATTTCTATTGGTCTTTGCTGTATTAGAAAGTGAACCTAAAAAGAAACCCAAAAAACTGTGTCTTTTTATTAATTCATTAAAAAATAACCCATTACATGTTCGCACTAGTGACACATTTTGGAAAAAAGACTACCTTCTAAAATAGTGAGAGGAGTGGCATTGTTTAACATTGTGGCAAGTCTCCTCAATGTCTGGCTTGATTGAAGAGAGCCGGTTTCTTTAATATTGGCTTCTGCAAGCCGTCTGTCGTGTCATGTAGCTGCTGGAAAACTCCGCGGCCCATTTGGGAGAAAGTGCGAGGGGAGAAGGGAAGGGACGTCCCTGAGTGTTGAGACTGCCTCTCATCTTGCAGGCCTCCCTTCTCCGACCCTGGGGTCCCGTGGCCTCTGGACCACTGGCTGAAAACAGCTGTCTCACCTGCGCTCCTGAAGTGGCCGTGTTGTGGCCTCATGGCAGGGTTTACACGCTCAGTCACCGGTAGGTCCCATGGACCTGGGCTGCTGGGTCTGGTCTGAGGGGGGCCTGCCCTGCACCCATTCCGGGCAGTGTTCCCAGGCCTGGCCCTGGGGTCATATTTGCAGAGCCACCATCTCGGGGCTTCTGAAAATACTTGCCTCCCTTTAAAGACCACCTTCCCAGGCATATCTTAACCTCCCTCTTCTCCTCATTGCTGTGTTTATCCTGACACTGGTTTCCCCCATGTTTACTTGGGGTGCACTGGGGAGGCCTTGGGGCTGCCCTCCATCCTTGCTGCTCCGTCTGGTAGGAAAGCGCAGACAGAGGCCAGGACGCCTGCCAAGAGGTCCAACCACCATGGCCCACTCTTCCTGACACGTCCCCGCTGCCTTAGGTTCAGCTTGCTGTGTGTGTTTGGTACTTACTTTAATTCTGTTTTCTTTTGACTTTTTTGTGCCGCTATAATTTTAAAAGTCTAACAGTGTGTCCCGCACTCTCCTACCCCTGCCCCGCTCCCCGCTTCTCATCGTTCACTCCGTGGGGGTGTTTCCCATTTCCAGGTATTTTTATCCTTGTGGGAGTCACACCCAGATGCTTCCCCTCTGTCTGGCCCACTCTAGTCAGTGCAGTTAACCCCAGCCTTCCTAAGTAGGCGTCTGGGTTTGTCTTATCTTGACAAACTTTGTCTTATCTTGACAGGCTTTCCCATAGCTGACCTGATTGTGAGCTGTGACCACACCCCTCTTCTGATGCACCTCTTTGCTTTTCCTGGAGTTAGTGATCACATTACATTTCCCTTTGCTTAGTTTTCTGCACACCTGTCAGCAGTTCCTTCTAGCTCATCTGCTAAGATCTCATTGTCTGCTCACTCCTTGGAGCTCCGGGGGCCTCACCTCCCACCTCCAGGAGCAACTGTGGTTGCGTCTCCCGAGTTGGCGCCCTGGCCTGGGCTCTGCAGGCAGACTCTGGACCAGGCTTCGCTTCTTGGGGATGATACGTGGTGCTGGGTTGTCTGGCACCCGCTCCGCACCCTAGCGTGTCTGTCCTGCACCGTGAGCTCCTGCTTGCTGACCCTGGTGCACCTTGCGGAGCCCAGGGCCTCACCTTTGGAGCTGGAGTTCCCTGGACCTCGGGAGGGAGGGAGAGGAGCTTTTGTATCCCTGTTTAACCCCGCTTAGCCCCTCTCTCTCCTCCGCTCCCATGTGCACCTCTCGGGACGGTTCAGGCGCAGGCCTTTCTGTCTGCTCCACTGCAATCCTGTGACCAGGGTGGAGCGGGGTGTGCCGCCCCATGCCGCTCTCCCCCGAGGGTTACCTGCGGGAAATCTGGGTCAGCAGGTGATTTGGTTTAGCCTTTTTCACCTGTGTTTCGTGTGTGTATGAAAGTTTCCATGTGTTGACAGTCTACACTCACGAACTTGGGTTGTTGGCAGCTTAGAAGATTCCACTGTGTTGCTGTGCTGTGGTCAGCGACGTTTGGGAGAGAAGCCACCGTACCCCCAGCCACACAGGTCCCTTTGCATGTGCCGGACTGCTAAAAAGGACCGAGTTTTGTGCTGGCAAAGTGGAGGCTGCTGCCTTGTGCTTGCAGTCGCAAACATTTGAGGAGGTTCACCTGGGCTCGCTGTGTATTCCAGGACTCTGCCACAGGGCCCAGAGCAGGTCCCGAAGGGAGGAGCAGTCAGTCCCTGGCTGTGCTTCAGGAAACACCTCCCTGTTTCTCCAGGACATCTGTGCTGCGGCTGGTGGTGGCCAGCAGGAGTCATCCATGAGACCTCAGGAAAGCAGCAGGGTTGGGGCTCCCGGGGGCGGAGGTGTGAAGAGGGGGTGTGGGGGCCGGAGGATGGGGCCCTGGCGAGACACCCACGTGTTCCAGGCCGCTGTCCAGGTGAGGGTCCGGCAGGGCCTGGTCCACAGGTGCTGTGAGCAGTGACTAGCGCAGGTGTGGAATGACGCAGAGCAGGGGGCCTCTGCTCTGCAGCTGGGGTGCACAGGCTTCTTGCTTCAGGGGCTCCTCTTGTTGCAGCGCGTGTGGGATCGTCCCAGATCAGGGATGGAACCTGCATCTCCTGCGTCGGCGGGCGGATTCTTTACCACTGAGCCACCAGGGAAGCCCTGGTTTATTCTTGTTTACTCTTCTTTTGAGGTGACCTTAGTCGTGAGGTGAAGGGTCGGGAGGGGGGAGTTCCCTGTGGAGCCCAGCCTGGGGAGAGGCCCGCGCGGGAGGACGGGGGCACTTGAGGGGATGTGGAGCCGTGACTGTGAAGGGGGCTGGGCCGGGCCTTGAGGGGCTGCAGCCACCCTGAGGTGCCTTTAGTCTGGGGCCCAGGGGTAGGGGGTAAGGCGTCAGGGAGTTTACGTAGGCGGGGTTGGGAATGAGAGTGGCGCTTCCAGAAGGTGGTTGGGGGTGGAGAGGACAAGGGTGGATGGGGAGGCCCACAGGAGGCCAGGGCATGGACCCCATGGTGCTCGAGGGGTGGAGTGGGGCAGGAGGGGGCTAGAAGAGGCCCCAGGGGCAGAGATGGGCCCATCCCGGCTGAAGGGTGGGGGCCGTGTCCAGGGTGTCCATGCTCTGGCCTGACACTCAGAGGCCAGGCCTTGGCTGCAGGGGAGGTCTGAGAGGTCAGCAGGTCAGCCCTGACCCAGGAGCGAGCACGGACGTCACCTCCCGGGCGTGGCCCTGGCAGGTGACCCTCCGCGGCATCCTGCGCTCCGGCTCGTCCGTGCTGCAGGACGTTTGTACCCCTGTGTGAGGGGCTCTGCACAGTCCCCCAGGTCCCCAGCCCCCACCCCTCTGTTGGCCAGTTTGCTTGCCCAGGCTGGGTCAGAGTGAGGGGCGCTCAGGCAGAGACTGAGGGGCACCCAGTTTGAATTAAAGCTGTCTTCCTCCCTCAGGAGCCTTTGTCGCTCCTTTTCTCGTGGAGGCCCCGCTGTCCGCCGAGGAGCCACGGCTGCCCCAGCTGTGTAGGAGTGCCCGGCCTGGCCCGGCCTGCCCTGCTTTCCCGGGGCACTGCCCAGGGGGTTGGGAGGAGACGCCTTGCCGTGCTGTTGGGGAGCAGTCGAGGCCGAACCCGGCAAGCACAGGGCTTTCCTTCCAGCTGCTTCTTTGGGGCTGGAGGGACCCCCTGGGCTCCGCTGCTGCTTCTCAGGATGGGGCAGGGGCCACCTCTCCGCCTCTGCCACCCTTCTCCGGTTTCTGCTCATTTGTGTTTCATTCCAGCTTTGGGTGGGTTGGACTACTTGCTATACTAAAATCCAGGAATGACTTTTTGCTGTAGGAAACAAAAGGCCCTTTTATGAGAAAGTCTGTCCTTATCAGCGTTGATTCACTGGCTGGTGAGGAGAGAAGACCACAGTCGCCAGACATGTTCCTCTTGGTGATTTTATTTTTAAAAACTGCCTTTGAGGAGCCTGCCTCCTGAGGAGTTTTGCGAGAAGGACTGCTTTGTGGGGCTTAATCTCCATTTGGAGGAACATTTGGCTTTCTCTTGCACTGAGAACTTTCTCGTAGGAGGGGTCTTTGCATTTGTGATCCGTGAATCAAGAACCTATTTTCAGGTTGGTATTGCCTTTAAAGCAGTAGCAAGATAAAGTTCATTTACATAAATGAAAACATGCAAATAAAGGAGAAAACAAAAATCCCATCTGGCGTTGTGAATCATTTCAACCTTCCAGGCTTTAAATCATTGTTTCTGTAAGAGAGAAATATTAATAAAACCAGAGTCACAATTAACTTACAAGTTTAAGTCAGTATATTTTATCAGAGTCTCAATGTCAGTAGATTTGCTTCTAGCTGATTTTAGTGCCTACTTTTCCATCATATGAATGAATGTCCTAGAACTTATTTGATTAATCCTGTCTTTGGTATTTTAGGTTTTCATTTTTCTGCTGTTACAAGCTTTCTCCTAGCTGAATCTTCCTGTGCAGTCTTTGTTATGCCTTTGAGTTAAAGTCTTAAGAATGGAATTGCTGGGGAAACATGTATATATCTTAAAGGGTTTTCTAGATTTTTTTTTTTTTTTTTTTTTTTTACAATGTCTTCTAAACAAGTATTGCCAGTTTGATGCAGGAACAATGGTGTATCAGTGTAGTTTTACCATAGGAGTATATCTGACCTGGTGTTTCTCTTACTGAAAGTGTTAGTGAACAGTACTTTTGTCTTTCAAGTGTGTATCCTCTGTGTCATAGTGAGGCTGGCCTCTGTTTCTTAACCTGTAATGTGGGCATCTGCGGAGCTGTAAAATGTTATGAGTTTACGTCTGTAGAGTTCCTTTGTTTTGTTAAGAAGTTTCTTCTTAACTTGTTTCAGATGGACCCATCGGTCTGTATCATTAAGGAATAAACACTGTCTTTGTTTTGGTTTAGCATTCTGCGTTTAAAGAGCAAAGTGCTGCAGATGAAGACAGAAAAAAACGGGATGATAGTGGACAGAATGAGAGCCTGAAGAATTTTCATTTTGTGCTGACTTAGTTGAATGATCTCTTGGTAATTTAAAAAAAAATTATGATGATCATGTCCATTAGGCCAATTCTATAGTCAGCTTTTTTCAGCTCCAAAACTTAATGGCCAGCATTTTGGAGCTCCTGGATTTTTTCAGTCCTCTCAAGACTTCTCCTAGGTCGTGTCACAGTCTAGGAATCACTTTTAGGTTTAAACAAATCTCAAAACAGAACAGAACTACTGAAACCCAGCAGCAGCCTTCATGGGTGTGGCTGCTCCTGGGCTGGTCTGGGGCTGGGGCGTGAGTGCCGGAGGCCTTGTCCCCATCAGGTGCTGGACCAGAGGCCCAAGTCCCCATGACCGTCGGCCCCTGTACTGGGTTTCCTGCCAGGAGACCCGAGGGCCACAGAGCAGAGCCTGGCTTCTCATCGGCTCTCGTCCACTTCCTCCCAGCTGTGCTCCATCCTGGGCTGGGTACAGGCTCCATGCGGGCAGCCTGATCCGCAGGACAAGCGCACCTGGAAGATTCTCCAGGAACGTGTTCTCCTGGAGGAGTCGGGGGCTCAGCCAGAAACCCCCAGTGTGAGGCCAGGGTGGGGTTCTGGGTGCAGTGTGGGGAGAAGAGAAATTTACTAACAAATTGTGTTGTTTCTGCTACAGATGTGCAGACATGAATGCATGTTAAGTCACTTTAGTTGTGTCCGACTCTTTGCTACCCCATGGGCTGTAGCCGGGCTCCTCCGTCCATGCGATTCTCCAGGCAAGAATACTGGAGTGAGTCGCCATGCCCTCCTCCTGGATCTTCCTGACCCAGGGATCGAACCTGTGTCTCCTAAGTCTTCTGCAGTGGCAGGCAAGTTCTTTACCACTGAGCCACCTGTCACTTGGGTTCTGTCACAGCTGGAGACTTGTGAGAGCATCCTGTCACTGTGTAGGAGCAGGAAATGCCTGTGGAGAGTGACGCCTCCGTGAAGCCGAGGCTCCCAGGTCAGTGTGAGCGCCGCCACAGGCGCAGTCCCACGGATCTGTGACCCTACGTTACCTGAGCCTCCCTGTGTGGCCTGGAGCACCGTGCGGCTTCTGCTCCCGCAGCTCACCCGGGCTGGAGGCCAGGGCTGCTTCCGCTCCTCTTCCTCCCTCCAGACCCCACTTGCTGACGAGCTCCCTTCAGCTCTAGCCTGCTTGCCTCCTGGACCTGGGCGCGTGCCGGGACGCCAGACGGACGTCTCAGACTCATGCCACTGCGGTGTCCCCAGCTCAGTAACAGTCCCTGCCGTCCAGTGACTCAGGCAAGAGCCTCCCTCTCTCACCCGACATCTGGTCTACCCTTCACCCAGCTGGCTCTGGTCAGGATACATCCAGCGTTCCGCCTGGTGTCGGCCTCACCTGTGGCTTTGCCCAGACCATATGGGTGCTGCCTCGATGCCCCCACCCGTGGCTGGAGCCCGCAGGTGACCAGACGGCACTATCCCAGCAATACCACAGCTCCCATGCTCCGAGCTCTCCTGGGTGCTGGCCTCCTTCCCGTCACCCACCCCTCACTTGCCCTGGCCATCCCCAAGCGCCCTGAGGTGCCCATTGCCCGGGCTCGACCCCGTATGGCCCCGTGCCCTCTGCCTGGGCTCTTCCCAGTCCTGCCCTCTGCCTGGGCTCTGCCCAGTCATGCCCTGCCCGACATCTCTCCAGGCTGCTTGCTGCCTGGGACTCAGGGTCCTCCACCAAGCTTGTTGACAAGGTGGGCAGAATTCAGTTCCTGGTGACTGTGGGGCTGAGATCCCTGTTCTGTTGCTGGTGGTTGCTAGGGAGTGGCCTTGGGTCCTAGCGGCCAACCTCAGGTCCAGCCGTGTGGCCCTCACCACTCAGCAGCTTACTTCTTGTGGCCAGCTGCCTGCTACAGGGAATGCACACGACTGTCACATCGTATCCACAAGCCCTCTCAGGACCCTGTCCCCGCAGCGTCCGGTCCTGGAGCCAGGTCTCTGCCCGGGGCTTCTGTGGTCAGGCCCTCCAATCAACCAGTCTGGCTTGTCGGCTCTATAGTGACCATATTTATGTATAAACGGATGGTTAGGGACTCAGAGACCAAAAACAGAAGAGCAGAAGGCTCCTAAAGGGAACAGGGTCAGTGCAAAGGCAGAAGAAAACTTCGAAAATGAAACAAGTTAAATTGTCAGATTAAACACGGTATCACATTCAGAGAACTGGAACACACCCTTAGAAGTTAAAAGTGGAATCAAAGCATTTCTTTAATAAGAAATTAGAAGCAAAGATCAAGTCAAGAATACATGGCGGAAGGTTCTTTAAAAGACAAAAAGACTAGGAGATGAAAGGTAAGGAGAGGGAAGGGTCCGCAGGACTGACCCTTGGAGCATCTGGGACCTGAGGCGCGGGGCTGAGGACGCGGACCCGCCTCCGCCTCCGCCTCCAGGTGGCAGGCTCTTCCTTTGAGTGGAAAGTGTCCCCAGCAAGCAGGGTGAATCCTGTCAGCAGAGAACAGGTGAAAACAGCCTCCGCCCAAAGCATTAGGGCGGGCTTGGTGCTGGCAGGCGTGCAGGCTGCTGAGGGGGCGGGGAGGGAGCTCCGGGCGCACCTCACACCCTGCTCACGGCTGCTCTGAGGTGAGGGGCGCAGAGACCCCAGGTGCAGGTGGGGCTGGGGGATCTGATGGAGCAGTAGGTGTGCAGTGGAGGCAGGGAACCGGGGAGATGGCTAAGGGGGGAGGAGACTGTACCGAAGGCAGTGGGGCAGGCAGTTTAAACGTGTCTGTCCAGTGAGAAATATTGACGTCCTCCAGGATGTGAAAGCTGCAGAGGGCCTGCTAGACTTGAGGTGGGGCCGGGGATGTGGGATTCTCATTTTTTAGCCACAGGAGGCCAGGATGCAGCATGTAAACCTGACAAGCCAGGAGGTACCACCAGGAGTGCATTAGTTTCATGTGAAGGCAGTGACCCCTCAAAATACTGGGGCTTCTAGACGGGTGGGAGGGAGGCAGGAGGTCTGTCCTGCTCCAGCCTGCAGCCCCGTGCCTGCCACGCTGTGTGCCTGTGCTCCCCTGTGCGTGATAATTGCGCAGTTGCTTCTTTCCCTCCTTAGTCTCGGGCTTTAGTTAGGGGTCCAGAGGTGTCCTGTAAGGAATAACTCCTTCCCTTCTGTTTTGTGCAGAGAGATAACGGTTACGCCAGAGGGCATGCTGCCCTCACATGACTGGGAGCAGGGCCTGGTCATCCCTGGTTAGAGGAGAGCCAAGTGGGGGACCCTTTGGCAGCCTCTTGGGGGGCCCACAGCACTGCTCCTGGGGGCTGACATGCAGGGTTAAGTGGCAAGGCCTTTGTTTCCAGGGGTGCCGCCTCTTCGCCCTGATTAACGAGGTGCATGAGAGGAGCAGACGTGTCCTCAGCTGCTCCTGTAAATGGTTGCATCTTCTCAGCATGTTTGCGTAAAGCTCGACTGTTTTCCCGAGTATTCTCACGGGCATTTTAAGATTTTACTGTCTTTAAGATTACACAGAGACAGCTCTGTGGGTATACTAGAAACCACTGAATTGTACCCCTTAAGTTGGTGAATTGTATGTCTGTAAAGCTGTTAACAGGTATAATGTAGTCAGGACGGCTGCATCCCCCGAAGCAGCTGGAGGCGCCCCTGCCCCGGACACCGGCCTCCCTGACCCTCACCTCCCACCCCAGGAAGATCCTCTTGGTGTTGAGCTGGGCAGGCAGCGAGCTCTCAGAGCCTCAGTGACGACAGACGCAGAGGACAGCAGCCTCCAAGGTCCCCGTCCTGGAGTGTGTCAAGAGGAGCTGCCGATCACAGATTTCATCTTGGCACTCAGGGGCCGCCCTCCGTCCATGCGGACACGACTGGCGACCCTGCAGCGTCCACGTCTGTGCACAAACGTGGATTCCTGAGTGTGATGCACGCCTCTCAAGGGCATGAGGAATGACCTGAGATTGGCACCAAGCTTCCCTTCTAGAATTTTCTAAGCCCTCCCTTAAACCAGGGGTGGTTAGTCGGTTCATAAGAGGTGATCTAGGGTCACCCCTCCAGCTGCAGAGGCAGGTGGCCTCTGGGTGCCTCCGGGTGCAGGGGTGGCGCGGCTTGGGCGGCTCAGAGGTGTCCTCAGCAGCGGGGAGAGCCGCTGTGTGCAGGCAGCTGCTCCGGAGATGCCCCAGGAGAGACGGTCATTCTCAGTGGGTGGATGTCTGGGCTGTCTCCATGGGCCATCACCCGTCAGGCGTCTAACGCTTCATGTATGAGTACGGGCATCTGCCCTCATTTGTCTGGAGCAACATCTAGAAATGAAATGGCTGGGTCATGTGTAGGAGTTAGGCTGACCTTCTGAGGGATCTCCAGAGTTTTCCAAACTGCCTGTGAAATTTTCCAGTTGCAGCGGCATTCCTCCACCCCCTGCAGACACCTGGTGTGCGTGTGCAGCCGCCTGACGTTCTAGCGGTTCAGATACCACGTGGCCCTTGCTGCAGGGGGATTTACATTCCCCAGTGGTCTTGAGACCTGAGTCGACTGAAACTTGTTTTACGGTCCAGCACACACTGTGTCTTGATAAATGTACCATGTGCACTGGAAGGATTCTCCTTTTGCAGGCTGGAGTGTTCTGTCAGCGTTAGTTTAGGTTGAGCTGCTTCTAATAAGACGACTGTTCTGTGGCTGGAGGGACCAGTGAGTGGGGAAGTTGACCTGGTGTCTTCTGATATTCTGTCTGCACAGGGCTTCCCAGGCGGCGCTCATGGTAAAGAGCCCGCCTGCCAGTTCAGCAGACTTAAGAGACTCGGGTCCGACCTCTGGGTGGGGAAGATCCCTTGGAGGCAGGCACAGCAACCCGCCCCAGTATTCTTGCCCGGAGAATCCCATGGACAGTGGAGCTTGGTGGGCTACAGTCCATGGGGTCGCACAGAGTCGGACACGACTGAAGGGGCTTAGCACGCATGCATGTCTGCACAGCTGCAGCAGAAGCAGTATGATTTGCCAGTAAATGTCTCGTGTTGGAAGAACTGTGTGGGAGCCGGCCTGTCTGCCGACAGCTGGTTACAAAGTAGGGCTCTCCTGTGGGTGTTCCTCTGGCTTCCCATGTCTGTTTGTCCAGCAAGCTGCTGGCTGGCTTGGAGCGGGTGTACATCACTGGACTTGGTTTCCTGTCTCTTATATGCAGAAAGGGCAGGTTCTTAATTTCCAGGCCTGTTTTTTTTCCCCTGAAACCTCCAAATGGAGTACGTTGGCCTTGGAGAATTGGAACCATCCCCCAAATCATCAGCCCTATGGACATTGACTTATCCTCCACATTATGAAGAGAAATAAAGGGGACATGAGAAAATGCCTGCTTCAACTAATCTGAGCTTATTCTAACATGATAACTAATTAACAGTTGGTTTTAAAGCACTGGTTAATGTTTCCAAAGGAAAATCTTGGTACTTTGTGTCCAGTTGTAGCTTCATTGTTGAAATTCTTAGGAATCCTAAAGACAGATTGGAACTGGTGGATTTCAGGCCCCCAGCAAGGCGCTCCCCAGACAGCAAGGCCTTAGTGAGGTACTGAGTAAGGACTCAGACTCCATGGTTTCAGGAAGTCACCTGCTGAGTGGACTTGCAAGCCACCGTTTCAGGGACACATGGGCCCTATGGTGGAGGGATGGTGGGGGATCCTGGGCTGTGGGTCAGTTGGCTCGCGGTTGTCCCCGCCCTGCAGGTCAACAGGGGGAAGAAAGCTGAACATGGCAGCGCCCCGAGCCTGTCCTGTGCAGAGTGGTGTTTGTGGTGGCATGGACAGGTGGGTTCAGCACACCGGATGCCCTCCCAGCCTGCACCCTCCCCGAGGGTGCCCTGTCCACGGGCAGCCCCGTGTGGTCGAGGTCCACTCTCTCCCTGGCAATTCTGTCTTCGCACCCTCTCCTCCCCCATCTTTCCTGTCTCTCTTTCTTGCTTATCTTCTCCTTTTCTTTCTTATTTTCATTTTGGAGAGTTCAGTAGAGAGAGCTACGTGGTGCCTCCCTGGTGTCCCTGCCCCTGCCCCACGTGTAACCACATATGTGCCTTAGCCTTGGAATAGTGCAGTAGGTGTGTGTCAAAAAGCAGTGTACTTGGGAAAATTACTGAAACACCATTGTTTTTCCTGTAGAGATTAACCACCATTCCTTAACATCAAGAATTCAGTCAGTATTCAGTGTCCTGGATCAGCCAGTATTCAAGATTCTAACTGTTTTTTAAATGAAAGTAAAATTCTTAAAAATTTGAGTCCAGATGCAAGAAGTCCCCGTGTGGTAGGGTAGGTCAGTGTGTCTCTGGAGGCTCCTAGTGAATCTTCTGTTGAAGACAGCAGGTCCTCTGTTTGCCAAGGGCCCTGGATTGGGTTTTGCCGGTCACACCCTCCATAGTGTTGGCATGTGTGGCTTTGACCATAGTTGTTGTTCAGTCACTAAGTTGTGTCCAACTCTGCGGCCCAGTGGACTGCAGCATGCCTGTCTTCCCTGTCCTTCACCATCTCCCGGAGTTTGCTCAGACTCGTGTCTGTTGAGTCAGTGATGCCATCCAACCATCTCATCCTCTGTCACCTTCTTTTCCTCCTGCCTTCAATCTTTCCCAATATCAGGGTCTCTTCCAAGGAGATGGCTCTTCACATCAGGTGGTCAAAGTATAAATCGTTTGGTTTTGGATATTCCCTTTTCCTTCAAAGTCTGAGAGATACGCTAGAGTAAGCCTTAGGTGAGGTCCCTTAGGGTTGGGAGTTGATACTGCAGGTACCCAGTGTATTTTCTCAATATGCACCTGAAACATGGTAACTCAACTATAATAAAAACATGGTAACTCAACGTCAATAAAAATAGTAAGAAAATGAAATAAAATCTCAAGGAAAAAACAATCATGTAGTTAAAAGCTATTTTTCAATTCCAGGGACTTTTTCCTAAGTATGGTTTTGTCTTGTTTGTTTGGGCAGCTCTGGGTCCTTGCTGTGGCCTGGGATGTCTCTCTAGCAGCAGCACTCCGGCTGAGTTGCCCTGAGGCATGTGGGGTCTTAGTGGCCGGACCAGGGATCAAACTTGTGTTCCCTGCGTTAAAAGTTGGATTCTCAACCAATGGAGTACCAGGAAAGTCCCAGTGTCTCTACTGAATTTTTCTTGGAAGATAGTTGATAGGCAGTGTTGTCTAGTCGTGTGCTTCAAAAAGCAAAACTATTAAATTTTGATGTAATCCAATTTATACTTCAAAACAGAAACTTACCTCTTTTAGGAAACGTCATTCTCTGGAGTGTCACATGTGAAACAGCCTGCTTCCTTTGTGATTTCTGATGTCCGCCGTCTGCTCGCTGGGGTCTGCTTTCCCAGGGTGTCTGCTGGGAGGCCTGTGGCTGCGCTGGCCTCTGCTGTGTGATCGGCTGCAGCAATGCCGGGAGCGGCAGTGCACCCAGGAAGCGTGGCTGGTGGCCCACGCACAGGGTCCATCTGTGGGTTGTGGTCGTGGGCGCTGTTGGCAGCATCTGCCCAGAGGAGGTCTGTGCCCTGGCTGGAGCTGTGGCTGGCAGTCCTGTCAGAGGACTGGACCGACTCCTCAGCGCCGCCCCTCGTAAGCTGCTCCTCTGAATGTGGGGACGGCCACGTGCAGAGTGACAGCTCCGGTAACCTTTCCACTTCACCGTTGCAGGTGACGGACCTCACGAGGTACTTGGATCCCAGTGGGCTCGGCGTGATCAGTTTCGAAGACTTTTACCGGGGGATTGAGGCGATCAGGAATGGAGGTGAGCCGCCCAGCCCCTTTCTCCGCCACTCCCCCCGCCTCCCTGTTAGCGACCCCCACCCCCAGCTCCGCTGCTGAGCTTCAGGCCACCTCCACCTCCTCCTCTGGACCCCTGCCCCCTTCAAACAGAGAAAAGCACTGCAAGACCCACAGTGAACACCCCCGTGTATTTGCTGTCTGTAGGTAGCATTGCATGTCCACCCATCCATCTCTTTGGTTCGGTGGGATGGATTTTAGGTTGATTCACTACCATGCACTCCCCCAGTCACCATGCCCTCTGTGCGTCATTACCCAGAGTTCAATAGTGGTTTGCAGTCTCCTTTTGGGTAGAAATTCTCTTTTAGTGAAGTGCAGAGATCTTCAGTGAGCCCTTCTGTGAATGGTGACATCCTCACACCAGGGGGGTGCAGACCCCTGCCCAGAGCTTTCCCTGACCCCGGACAACCCTCTGCCAGCCTGCCCAGACCCTGCCCTCCTGCCTCGCTGCCTCGGCTGGTCTCTATCAGCACGCATCAGCCTGGCCGCTATGGGCTTCTTATAAATACACCGTCAGCTGTGCTCCAGCGTCGGGTTCGCCCATCTGTAATGGTAGCAACCCACAGGTGCTGCTGCGTGTCAGGGCTTCCCCATGTGAGCTGTGCTCGCTTGTGTGCCTGTGTGGTTTGCTTGTCCCCCCCAGGCAGTGGACAGCAGTCTCTGTAGTGTGGGGCCCTGACAGATGAACCTCCTAGTGACGTCAGGTCCGAGTCTGTGTGTGGATGTGTTGTCAGGGCTCCAGAACCTATGCTATGTGCCCAGATTCACAGGCGCCCCTCGTGGGAGCAGTCCACGCGTGCTCAGGGAGTGTCTGTACAGGACTGCAGCTGCCGGTTGGGCTGCCTGGCCTTGGTCCCTCGGGTCCCGGGTCAGTGGGGAGGTCACTCCCCAGCAGCTGTCTCCAGCAGCTTCTGTTTGCCTTCATTCCCACGGGATGTATTGACTGTAAGTTGAAGGTTATGGGAGTCGGCCCCAGGACTGGTGGGTCACTGGAGAAGCCTTTGCAGCTCTGTCCGAGGGTCTGGGGGTGGAAGGCGGAGGGAGCATGGGGTCAAGCCGGGGACACCAGAAAACAGTCACTCGTGCTAGGAAAAACAAGGTGTAGAGTAAGGGAAATGTGCTTCTGGAGTCGTGCTCAGCCAACGGGGGCCAATGTGGGTGTAGTCACAGTAACCAAAGAGCTGAGCACTCAGGTAACCAGAGACCAGCACCACGCTGCCCCGTGGGGACAGAGGGACTGGAGTCCGAGTACTTGGTCAGCAAACATCCTGGCACTCGGGAGACTCGAGGGACATGGCCGGGCTGAGCACCTGCTGGCCACTCTCGGCCTGTGGCCCGGTTCATCTCCCAGCCTTAGGGTGAGAGGTCAGTCCACTACTTGGGTCATTGTGGGTGACCGAGGAGCAGCCTCTGACCACCAGGCACTGGCCCCGGCCCCGTCTGTGGACAGGATGTGTCCTGTGTGAATTTACTGACAGGGGTGATGCATCGTGGTTCTCCAGGCCAAGGGTCAAAGGGGCTGGAGGAGCTTGGCATCTGCACGCCTTCCAGCTGGGCTTCCTCTGCATGGGCAGGGAGGAGTCCCGAACAGCGGGCAATGGTGCCGGGGCCTTCTGTGTGGCCCTGGGGCTCTCTCTGAGCCCTGTACCCGGTTCTGCTGCTCTGCTCTGATGGCCCACGGGTAATAAGAAAGGGAGCGAGTTCTGCTGTAGGGATTCCTGGGGGCTCGTGACCTGGGAGGCCTCCACAATGGACCTCAGGAGTCCAGATGTGCTCCTGGAAGACCCGTGACCGGGCGGGAGCTGTGGGAGCCGCCAGTGCCTCAGCTCCTGGAGCGGGCTGGGGCCAGGCCTCCAGGGGCTGCACTGGTGGGGACGCCCTCCCTGCCTGTGGGGACCTGCGGAGCAGGCCAGGCTGTGGGGCTTGCTCGTCTTTTGTTATTTTTGGCTGAGTGGCTTGTGGGATCTCAGTTCCCCCGGTAGGGGTTGAACTTGGGTCCTGGCAGTGGAACCGTGGAGTCCTATCCACTGGGCCGCCAAGGAACTCCCCCTGCTTTTCCTTGTTTCTTTGGTAATCTGACGTCATCATTTAGCTTTTGTTGGGAATGGAGAGTGAAAATAAAAATAGAATAAAAGCAGGTCAGAGACACTTTTGAAATTGTTAACTCACAGGGAGACGGGGAGCGTGATCGCCGGGACTGCGTTCAGCCAGAGTTCACTCCAGGCCATCCTGCCGCGCGCCTGCCGTGGCCACCGCGGCTGTGGGCGTGTCTGGCAGACGTGCAGCCTGTGTCCGGCATGGAGCGCTGACTCTGTGGACTGACCCAGTTTTTCAGAAAAGCACAGGATTTTGGTGTCCTCGCCTCGTTTCAGGAATAGAACGAGATTGAGGAGGGTGTTCCAAATGGGCCACTGCTCTGGCTTGTCCCCCCGCCACGCTCTGAAAGAAAAGTAAATGCACAGTTTTTACTTGATGGAGAGTTGTTTTAGTTCTATAGAGAAAACTGATATAAGAACCATATTGAATTCCCATCCACCTTGGGGGCAGCGCCTGTCTCTGAAATCTGAGTCCACGTCCACTGTGGCTTCATGACTGGCCGTGTCCTGCAAGGTTTAGATCCTCTGTTTGGTTTTCGAAAGTGCAAGCAAGACTTAATATCCGAAAGTGGAAAGACAGGCAGTGTCAGCTTAGCCTTTTCCAGCTTTGCACTGGGAAGCAGTCCTCTCCCTCCCCTGTCCACGGAAACCCTCTCGCCCACGGTGGTTCTGCCGCTGGTCACCTGCTCTGGAGACCAGGCCTCCACACAGGGCCCTGTGGTGTGTAAACAAAACAGCTTCCGTGACAGGCTGCTGGGAGATACAGCAGGCCCTAGCTGCAGAGACCTCCCCCATCCTCACACCTCCCCGTACCTTACTCCGTGACAGGCTGCTGTGATATACAGCCTGCCCTAGTTCCAGCGACCTCCTCCACCCTCACCTCATACCTCCCCCCCACAAGCCAGGAAAGTCCCGCGCGCGCCAAGAGATAGACCATCCAGGGCAGATGCGCAGTTTAAACTGACCAAACATTGACTGCCAGCTATACCAATGCTGTAACAAAGAACTGCCTGTATAAAAGCAACTGTGATCTGGAGCGCGGGTCTCTTGTCGGATTCCACTTCTTGGATGAGACTTGCGCCCTAGCCCGGCTAGCAATAAACCCCTTTATGCTTTTGCATTGCTGTGTGGGCTTGGTCTCTTCAGGGGCTTGGGACCCGGAGTTTGGACTTAACAGCCCCAGTGCTGGAGGCCGGCCAGCGCAGGGCCTGGATCCAGCCTGCCGCGCTCCAAGGCGCCACTGCAGTTGGTGACTCCTGGGAAGGCGGCACAGAGCAGTGGCCACAGATGTGCCTTGGTTCTTCTGACGGGAGCCCCAAGGGCGCTGAGCCTTGAGTTGGTGGGGACACCTCAGTGACTGGACCTGTAGACGCTCGGCTCTGCCAGGCCGTCGAGGGGAAGCGTGACTGTTCGCTCGGCCTGAGAGCTCTCCAGAAGCAGGGCGGCACCTCAGTCCTGCTGCTGCTCTGTGCCAAGGGCCCCTCTCCAGGCAGTCCCTTGACCCCAGGCTGTGGACCTCAGAGCCTGGCTGGGGGCTGATGACTTAGGTCCGGATACCGGAGAAGAGTGTCCTCTACCGAGGAGGCTGGTGCCGATGTCCCAGCGTCCTTTCCCAGGCACGTCATGGGGCTGGCTGCTGCAGTTGGCCTCAGGGGCATCCACGGATATGTGACTGACATTACGTCGGGTCACGTGACACACTCAACACGGGCCTGGCGTGTGTAGACAGTTACTGCTGGCATCTGTGTTGTGCTCACAGCTCCGATGCCCTGCGTGTGGGTTTCCCTCTGTGCTCTGTAGACACCACCTGGGCATCTGAAATCTGCCGCCCAGAGTGAGTACGGCCCCTGCAGATGTGGGTTTCCCTGCCTTCCACCTGGCCTGACCGCAGGCCAGAGTCCCCACAGCTCCTCCTGGGCCTGTTGGTTGTTAGAATGGCTCAGAGCCCTGGCAGGCACTTTGCTGCCTGTTCCCTGTTGATTTGTGAGCAGCGGGCACCAGGTCTGCGGGGCAGGGCCTGATGTGGAGGCATATGGGCCATGCCACCCTGCTGGCTCCTGCAGGTGCTCCCAGCCCGAACTCCCTGACCCCCTCCGTCCTGGGTATGAGTGGAGGCTCCATTCCACTGGCGGGACTGGTTAACCCCTGACCTTGGGAAATTGCCTGTGTCTCCAGTCCCTCCCTGTCCCAGGAGGTCAGAGGTCAGGGGTGGGATGTAGGTTCCCCTGGCAACCAGCCCCCATTGTCCCAGGGTCACCTGACTGGTGTGAAGTCAAATGAGGTTGAAAGGGGCTTGTAATGCATAAAAGCAGCTCCTCTAAGCCTCCACTCGGAAATCCCGAAATCCCGATTCCCTGGGCTCAGTGCATGGCTGGGGACAAAGACCAGGTGGATGTTTGTTGCGGTGTCTCTGCAGGGCGGCACCTGTGGAAACAAGGGAGCGGGCTCGGGCTGCTCAGAGGCCAGGGTGGGGGCAGGGCATTTGCTTCAGGAGGGTCACTGCTGTGGGGTCCCGTCTGAGAAGTGGGGTCTCTGCTGATGTCCTGTAACCCAGTGTGACGTGACGGAGTTTCCTTGAGACTCACTATAAAATAAAACCTGTTGTAGACTATAAAGTTAAAAAAAGGGAGGAAATGAAGGCCATGTGAGTCTGGCACGCTGGACAGATTATCTCCCGACCTGACCCTCGCAGGACCGGTTCTTGAAAATACAGCATCTGGGACTTCCCTGGTGGTCCTGTGGGTAGGACTCTTGCTGCTGAGGGCCCAGGTTTGCTTCCTGACCAGGGACCTGAGATCCCGAAGCCACATGGTGCACCTAAAATAAATAAGTAAACAAGTGAACTAAGGAGGAGGGAGCCTGGAACTCATTCCTTCTTGAGCTGAAGAGCACCGCAGAGCTCCGTGTCCTCCTCCTCCTCCTTGCAGCACAGCAGCTCTATAAGGAGTGACTGTCTTGCCATCCGGGCCCCCCTCCACCAGACCTGGCGCAGAGCCGAGGCCCCAGGGGCCGCACTGCCTGCTGCCTCCTGCCCGGGCTTCTTGTGCCCACGTTGGCTGCACCTGTGTTCCCCGGATGCCCGTCCCTGTGACAGCGCGAGGTGCCCGGGGCTGCCGCTGTGCCGTCCCCTCTCTCCCCATCCCTGTGACAGCACGGGGTGCCCAGGGCCGCTGTGCCATCCCTCTCTCCCCATCCCTGTGACAGCGTGGGGTGCCCAGGGCCACCGCTGCGCCGTCCCCTCTCCCCCCATCCCTGTGACAGCGTGGGGTGCCCAGGGCCGCTACTGTGCTGTCCCCTCTCTCCCCTGCCCTGTGACAGCTCGGGGTGCCTGGGGCCGCTGCTGAGCCATCCCTTCTCTCCCCTGCCCTGTGACAGTGCAAGATGCCTAGGGCTGCTGCTGAGCCATCTCCTCTCTCTCGCAGATCCCGACAGCCCGCTGTGTGGTGTCACACCCGCCCCAGACGAGGTGCTGCCTGCCTGCCCGGAGGAGTTTGATGACTTCGTGACCTTTGAGGCAAGTGGTTTTCCTGAGAGAGCCAGAGGGAGTCTGACGGACACACCCTCCTTCCTCGTGCACCCTAAACCCTGCGTCACTCACTGGCCCCTGGAGAGTGCCGTGCAGGGCAGGCAGAGGGCACTGTGACCACCTGGTGGTCGGCAGGGGTCTGCTTTCCACGTTCTGTGCCCAAGGCTGATGGAAGGGGGCGCCCCTGGGGCCTGGGGTCAGCAGGGGGCAGGCTCTCCCGTGTCATCTCCCCTGGGCCCTTTTGCCAGGCTGCCAGGATATGTGGTGAGGGTCTTGTTTAATTCAGAATATCCCTAGACCCAGAAAATGGGCCTGGGGACACTTGACTTATACCTTGCTGACCGTAACCCCTGCCCCCTGAGAGGGCGTCCCAGATGGCTCAGTGGGAAAGAATCCACCTGCCAGTGCAGGATTTAGTCCAGTTCAGTTCAGTTCAGTCGCTCAGTCGTCTCCGACTTTTTGCGACCCCATGAATCACAGCACGCCAGGCCTCCCTGTCTATCGCCAACTCCCGGAGTCCACCCAAACCCATGGCCATCGAGTCGGTGATGCCATCCAGCCATCTCATCCTCTGTTGTCCCCTTCTCCTCCTGCCCCCAATCCTTCCCAGCATTAGGGTCTTTTCCAAAGAGTCAACTCTTCGCATGAGGTGGCCTAAACTATTGGAGTTTCAGCTTCAACATCAGACCTTCCAATGAACACCCAGAACTGATCTCCTTTAGGATGGACTGGTTGGATCTCCTTGCAGTCCAAGGGACTCTCAAGAGTCTTCTCCAACACCACAGTTCAAAAACATCAGTTCTTCGGCACTCAGCTTTCTTTATAGTCCAACTCTCACATCCATACATGACTACTGGAAAAACCATAACCTTGACTAGACGGACCTTTGTTGCAGGATTAGCTGTGCCTAATTAGTAGGAGACTCGGGTTTAACCCCTGGGTTGGAAAGATCCCCTGGAGAAGGAAATGATAACCCACTCCAGTATCCTTGCCTGGGGAGTCCCATGGGCAGAAGAGACTGACTGGCTGTAGTCCATGGGGTCACAGAGTCGGACACGAGTGAGCAGCTGAGCACACGTGCACATGGGCAGAAGGTGTGCAAGCAGAGCTGCGGAGGAGACCAGGACAGCTTCATCACTGGGGGTGGGGGGCAGAGGCCGGGAGGGCCCGGGAGGTTCCATCTGGGGTTTGTTTCTGTTCTGGCCATGTGGCATGTGGAAACCTTCATTCCCCTGTCTGGATTCGAACCCATATCCCCTGCATCGGAAGCCTGGAGTCTTAACCGCTGGACCACCAGGGAAGTCCCGAGGAATTTTCCTTTTTAAAAATCACAGCTGTGGTAGCCCCTCAGCCTGCTGTTGCCCGGGGTGGGGCGTGGGGAGAGGGTGGGCCTGAGGCCATGCCCTCTCTCTCTGGGCGTTGGCTCCTTGGGAAATGAGAGCCCCTTGGAGTGCTGACGGCCCACAGGACCCCTGCCCTCCACAGAGTCTCTGCAGCTCGTTTCCCTGCTCTGAGAAACCAGGCCTCAGTGGCACGGGTTCACTTCTGCCAGCATGGGCCTCCAGGCCACCCGCAGCTGTTCACCGCTCACAGCTCTGTCCCAGAGCCTGGCTGGGCCTGCACCCCTGAGGACAGGAGCCGCCTGCCGTGTGTCCGCACTCAGTGGCAGCTGGTGCCTTCGTTCTGGGTGTGGCTGAGGGGGCGCCGGTCCAGTCCTGCTGCGCAGGGACCAGATACCAGCGGGGACGAGTGCTGGCTATGAGGGGCGGCGTGGTCAGGCAGGGAGGGTTTGCAGGCCCTGACGTGTCAGCCATCCAGCCCACCCTCAGCCCTGGACCCTGGGGTGGTCAGTCAGGGAAGGCTCTAGAAGACCGACACCCCTGGAGCCTCCCAGCAGAGGCAGCTTGGGCCGGGAGAGGCTGCTTGTCTTGTTGGAGCGTCCAGAGGATCTTGGTCTCCTCGCTTACCTGGTTGGCCAGCAGCTGACCTCCTGCCTGTTGACACCTCAGAGCCATGCTTTGCCATTACTGCCTTCCATTCTGTTCTGCCGTATTTCTGTTAGGGCGTTATGTTGATTCTTTGTATTTTACATGTACATGGGCATCGTGGGTTGAATCATAGCACCCCAAAGTCCACTGGAAGCCATGAGAGCGACAGTATTTGGAGAAGAGATCCTTGCAGAGCTCATTAGGGATCTTAAGATGGGATGCTGCTGGGTAGAGTGGGCCCTGACTCCAGTGACCAGGGTCCTTGGAAGAGAAAGGGAGAGAACACAGTGGAAGAAGGCGCTATGAAGACGCGAACAGAGCTGGAGGGACATGGCCTCTAGCTAGGACACCCCAGCCACCGGGATCTGGGTGAGGCTGGAAGGGTCCTCCCCCTCCCCCAGAGCGACAGAGGAATTCAGCCCTGCTCACACTTTCAGTTCAACTTCTGCCTCCAGATCTAAGCAGAATACTTTCCTGTTGCTTTAAGCCTCTGGTTTTTGGAAATTGGATGCTACAGGGAACTAGAGTGACTTCTGTGATCCAGATAGTGAAAGGCTTCAACACCGGGGCTGCCTCCTGGAGCCTGATGAGCAGGCTTGGAATGCTCTCTGACCCCTGGTCCCCCTCTCTGCAGGCTGGGCCCCGTGCAGCCACAGGTGCCACCCTCCCTCCTTGGTGGTGCTTTGACTCGTGGCGTACCAGCCCCCGCCTTGGGCTTGTCACCTTCAGAAGGGCGGGTGGGAACCTGACAATATGCAACAGGAGTGCTGCTCACGTGTTTAGATCATAATTTGTTTTAAACAAGTAGGGAATATTTTAAGTTTTTGTTGTGTTAAAAGAATTAATACACTTCGTTTTTTTCTAGCAGTTTTAGGTTTACTGAAGATGGAGCGGATGGTACAGGGAGTTCCCGGTTCACCCCCCCAACACACAGTATCCCCGCCATGAACATCTCCCACTTGTTGCGAAGGGCACCAGTATGGAGACCTTGTTACCGGCGGAGCGGGTTTCCGTCAGGGCTCCGTCTGGGCAGTTTAGACTCTGTAGATGTTAGTAGTTGCAGTCTCACTGCTCTAAGAATCCTCTCTGCTCCCCAGGTTCCCCCCTTCCTCCCAGCAGCACCCAAGACCTCTGAACTTGTACCGTCTCCACAGTTTTGCCTCTTCACGATTTCGCAGACTTGGGTGGAATCCACAGCGTCGGATTGTTCTGTGCCTTTTGTTCTTTAAGGTTTTAAATGTGATTTTGAGAGCAGTGGAATTAGGTGCTCCACAGAGAGTTGTAGAGAGCTGGGTTTTGTTTTATTTTTTTTTCCTAAACTTTTGAATCGTGTAAGCCTAATAAGTCCTGTGAGAGTATGAGTGAAGATTATGTGTATTACATCCAGTACCACATTTGGAGACCCTCTGCCTTTTGTTGATTTTCTGGTGGGGTCCAGCAGTGCTGGTCAGGGGTGCCCTGTGTATAACATCGAGGGCTCCTCCCTGTTCCTTTCCTGCCAGTGACGGGGGTCCATGGCTCCCAGCATTTGCACAAGCACCCCTGGGGCTCCCGCTTTTAGCAGGGAAAAGGGGGTTTTTTTTTTTTTTTGCCTCACCATGTGGGTTGCGGGATCTTATTAATAGTTCCCCGACCAGGATTTGAAACTGCGTCCCTGACAGTGAAAGTGCCCCCAGAGGATTCCCTGGAAGAAAGTTTCGGATGTGGAGTTTCTAAGAAGGGGCGGCGGTTGGGGGGGAGTGCAGGTTGTCACTGAGGTTCTGTGACCAAGCAGAAGGCTCTGGGTGTGAATCTGAGCCCTTGAGGCAGACAGCAGCTGGCAGGCCCTTGGAGGACCCTGCCCGCAGGAGGGGGCCGGGCCCCTTTCCAGGCGACTAGAGCGGGAGGGGAGGATAGGAGCAGGTCCGCTGTGCCTTCTCTGGCTCCCTCTTCCTCCCACTCCCACCCTTATAAGATGGGGAAATGGGCTTTTTGTGCAGACTCTTATCAGAAGCCTAGAAAAACAAGAACAAAAGCCTCTCTGTTTTGAGAAATGTTTGTTAAAAGCCCAGCAAGCGTTTTTGAACTTTGCCCCCTTGCCGGCAGCATAGCAGGTTCAATGGAGCGCGTCTGGGAGCGGGTTAAATACCTGCTGAGGCTGTGATGGACCTTCAGGCGGACAGACAGAACCTCCGCACGCCCGGCCAGTAGGAGGCCACTGGGGCTGACGGCTGGCTGGACGAGTGCCGGCACCCCATTCCGTGGGAAGGCCGTCTGCACACGCGCCCTTCTGGAGCTGCTGTGTAGAGCCGGGCCGGCGGGGCAGGCGTCTGAGGGTAAGAGAAGGCAGGACCCCGGCCATGCTCGGCCCGGCTGCCGGTTCCCCTCAGAGGGACCGTGGCCGGACGGCCGGGCCTCGGGCAGGCCTGGCCGCCCTGGAGCTCCTCACTGGGCGCGGTGCGCTTGAGCTTCCTGTCCATCGCGTTTGTTACCTGGTGAGGAAGCAGCCAAGCGTTCTCAGGCGCACTGTGATTTCCTTGAACTCATCTTGACAAGTAGTTTATGATCGTTCCTCTGTTGGTGCCTTAGAGGGTGGGCTACCAGGGCCGCGGGGGCAGGGCTCCGAGCCCCTCTGTGCTCCTCCAGGGGCCACGCCACCCAGGTTCTGCCTCCTGAAAGGCAGGTTCACCAGCCTTCCCTGGAAAACATCCGGCTTGTGACACTTATTCAGGGCAGCCTGACTCCAGAGGTGAGAGCATCCCCCTCAGACTTTGCCCGGGGTCCTCCGGAGCCTCAGGACCTCCTGCCTGTGGGCCGCTCTGGGCCCTGGAGGCTGGTCCAGCTGTGGGAAGGAGTGTGAAAGGTGGGCGATGCACCTCTCTGTCTCTTCCCCGCGCAGCTGGGACTATCTAGCGTCTGTCTTCCTGCGCCAGCCGGGGAGGGGGGTGACTTCCATCCTGATCTGTCCTGCCAAGCCCTGGGAGGAGGACTCATTCAGGCTGCAGCCATGACTGCGGGTGAGGCCAGCAGGCCTGTGCACCAGGCCCGCCCCGGCGCCGGGTAGTCCGGCGCTTTTGCGCACCCAGCTGCTTGTGAGGACCCAGCCCCGCGGGCCAGAGGAACCTCTGCCTCGGTGCTGCCCTTGAGCCATACTCTGTCCCTGCGGAAAGCCGGAGTCTCAGCTGTGTGGGCCCACCCGCTTCCTGTTGAGGGTGAATGGGGTGAGGAGGGCCCCAGGCAGCTGTCCCCCGGACCTGGGGCAGGGGGTCTGGCCTCGATGCTGCAGTGCCCCTGCAGGCTCAGCCCAGAGCTTCCCACTCAGTGGTGACGAGAAGCACAGTGGGGGCCTCTTGGAAGGAGTCCCTGGTTTTGGTTTTGAAGTGAGCACCTTGTGGATTACATAGTCGCCTGGGACTTTGAGAAGTATGGTTTTCCTTGGGACCAAAGCATCGAGGAAGGCCTGCAGCGGCACCTCGGGCCTTCCCTGTCTTACACTGCCCCGCACTAGCCGGAGGGGCCCCTCATGGCACGCGGGCCCCCTTTCAGGCTGTCCTGCAGCTGTCCGTGTGACGGCTACCTGCTGAGAGGCGGCGACCTCGGGAGAGCCGCGTCCAGCCCCCGTCCTCCCCTCGAGGCGGCGCCACTTGGCCACTCACCAGCTACACGGCTTGTGGACGGCAGACGGGGAGGGACCTGGCCACCACTGGGCACGGGTGTGGGGGAGCCATGCAGGGCCCTCTGCCCCCCCAAAATCTCGTGGCAGAGCTCAAGGACAAAGCGCAGCCTCTCCATCCTCTTCTCTGAAATCTCACTCGTTTGTCCATCATTAACCAGCGTGAAAGCTTGGCTGCTTTGCTAACCAGGGCAGTTGCCCCTCGATTAAAGCTGAGGTTACAAAGTGAAGGCAGTCTGTGTACTGGCTGTGTTCATTTGGACAGCTTGCAGATACTTACTTGGTGCTAGGTCCACAAGAGTGAAAACACAGGTGTGTTTAGTGGGAAAGTAGTCCTTAACCAGTGAATATGATTGATCCAACAGTTGATGAATTCAGATTTTGAGGTTAGACCACATAATTGAATTTCAGAGCAATAGTCTGCACATAGGTAGTAGTTATTGGTGGGGACTCTTTTTAAAAGAAAAAAGGCGTGTCCTTAGACTGCTGGATGTCAGTTCATGGGGTGGACGTCATTCCAGTGCTGGGGGCCACAAAGGGCCGGCTCTCCTGGTGTGTGCCCTGGGATGCTAGGACACTTGTGTCTGCTTGAGGCGTGTTTACGTACACAACTAACTTTAAAACACTGAAGTCTGCCGTGAGCCACTGTTTCTGCTTGGAAGTGCAGAAGGGGCATCTCCTCATGGACGCTCCCCACCACGGGCCCCTTCCGCGGCCGGGACTGACTCTGGGCGTCTCTCCTAGGCCAACGAGGTGACGGACAGCGCGTACATGGGCTCCGAGAGCACCTACAGCGAGTGTGAGACCTTCACGGATGAGGACACGGGCACCCTGGTGCCACCCGAGTGCCTGGACGCTGTGGAGGAGCCCGGGCACGGCGCACTGTTGCTGCTGCCCGGCAGGTGCGTTCCCACCCGCACGCCCAGCTGCTGGCAGGCCGGGTCACGGGGGCCCTCGGGTGGTCCCGACGGGAGCACGAGCCTGCGGAGGCCCCGGTCCCAGGAGAGGCTGTGTGGGCCGCCCGTCAGGGGTGCTCATGCGTGGAGTCGTGGGAGGGGCATTCGCTTGGCGCTCAGGGTTTAGTCGTCACGGGTCTTGGTTCTCGTGACGCAGTGAGAGACATGCTCTTCGGGGAGCGTCTCACCTGGTGCAGAGGTACCAGGCAGATTACTCTTGTTATGAGCCACGCTTTGGGAATGTGTGCGGCTCCTTTATTTCCTGTCAGTGGGCCCTGGGCTCCATGGCAGCCTGCAGTTTAGGTTTCCTGAATGAAGCTGCTGCACGTGAGCATCATGTCTTTCTGTGCGGGGTTTGTCCTCATGGATTGGGGTGTGCCTGGGGCTTGGGCTCGGCTATAGGGGTTACTGTCGGTTGGATGGTCTCAGGCAGCGTTGAGTACCTCCTTGCCAGCCGGCTGCCCCCGGGCTCTGGCTGGGAGCTCCTGGCTTTGTCTGCTTCTTCCTGTCCTGTCCTGGCACAGCAGGCGGTCCTCAGCTGGGTCTCCCAGGAGCCTGATGGGCGGTGCCTTGCTGGCATGCTGCCCCGTGGAGACCCTCTCCCCTGCAGGCTGGTGCCCCTTTGTTGATAGCTGGGCTCTGTGAGCTTGTCTGTAAGAGATGGGACAGTGAGCGGGTGCTGCTTCTCAGTTCATGTCAGTTGCCTCTGTGCAGACAGGCGTGGGTGGACCTGGCCTCCCAGGTCCTCCGGCCTTAGTGGTTGGAGCCCTTGCTGTATCTCAGGGGTCCCCTCTGTCCCAGCTGTGCTGCCCGCATGTCCTCTGCCGCTCGCTCGGGGTACCTTCTCATCCTCTGGGGCATCTGCATGTCTGTGGTTGGTCTGTCTGTGCCCTTTCAGGCTCTGCTCACTCCACATCACTACAGCGATACTTGCATTTTTCTTTGAAATCTTTATTGTTTTGCCGTTCTCAGCTCTGTGTATCCTTTGTGTGCTGTGAGGCAGGGATCACATCTCCCATCCTCGGGAGACGGAGGCGTCAGGATGTCCATTGGCTCAGGCTCGGTTTGAAGCTTTCTCTTTGCTCTCTGGCCCATGAGGTGGCCGAGAGTGTGCTGTGCTGGCCGGCCCGCTCGGCCGTGTGTGCCCTGCATGGGTCAGCACCGCGCAGTCCCAGCGTGTGTGCCTCCTGCCCCCTCTCCAGGGTTGTGTCAGCTCCTTTGGCCTTGGCGCATCCATGTGGATCCCAGACTCAGCTTGTTAGTCTCTGGGGAGGGCACTTGCTAGGCTGGGCGCGGGTGTCCTGGGTCCATAGGTTATTTGAGAGAACCAGCATCTTGAAATATGGGCTTCCCAATCTTCGAACATGGTTTATTGCTGCATTTACTGGAGTCTTCCTTGGCTTGCCGTAGTGGGGGTGGCCATCGGGTGGGGAGGGGGGTCATGCGTGCACAGTGGGCCCTCGGCTCTGCTGGGGCCAGAGGGTCAGCTGCAGGGGCCACGGGCTGAGCCCCGCACATGAGGATGGAGCCTGTGTGACTCCCCAGGGGCTGGGGAGAGAGGGTTAGGATTCAATACGCGGGGCTGGGGCACTGCATTAGCGGCAGCTTCCTAACCAGTGTTTTTAAGGTAATCAGGTAAGTTTGTTTAATTCCATTTGGGTCAAGTGATCAAAGCTGGAGAAGCGTCAAACGCAGGAAACCATTATGAGGTCTTTGATTTTCTCTCAGGTTTCCAGCCTTGGGCTGCTGTGCTGCCTGAGCAGTTACTTGCTGTCAGGACGCACTGAAATCATGTGAGCATCCGTGGGGGAAATACCTAAATCGGCAACAGGATGCTGACCTGAACTGAGGTCACCTGTTTTCTGTCATCGTGGTGCGTGCCGAGCACGCAGCCCGCCCCAGGTCCCCAGCACGAGGTGCACATCCCCTCTGACGTGGGGACACACGCCTGGCAGCTCGCTGCCCCGAGCGTCCGTGTCCAACCTGCAGAGGCTGCGCATGGTCCCTCTCGCTATGTGGGCGGCTTCCTGTCCCAGGTGGTGCGTGGACAAACAAGCAGCTCATCTGGAGAAACAGAAAGCAGCTTTGTGTGATTGGGTAACTGTCGGGAGACTTCTTGGCTTCAGTGGCCTGCGGGCAGCAGGCAGACTCAGGGGGCTCTTCAGAGATGGCTGAGATGCCGAGCTCATGGGCTGGGTCACAGTGGAGCCCGAGCTGCGTGTGCGTCGCTGTGGGTCTGGGCAAAGGACGGACAGCCTCCGTTACCTCCGGGCCCCCCGAGGGGCAGCTCCAGTGCCTGCTCGCAGGTTCTGGGGTCAGGGGCTGTGGTGAGGAGGGGGTCCGGCCCCAGCCAGGAGCATCTGCTGAGAGCCAGGGTGCAGTGAATCCCGGACTCCAAGGCGTCTTGTGACTGGAGGACACAGACCATGAAGCTCTGGTTGTGGACATGGTGGTGTTGGGTCTCTTGGGCCAGGCGGAGTTCGTGGGCAAAGTCAGTCTCACCTGAGTTTACCTTTCCCAGCGCGATGCGGGGACAGGCACTCACACGTGTGGTCACTGTAGGCCCCGACCAGAGGCTTGGGTCACATCCCCAGCTCTGGTGTGCCCCATTCCCAGGCAGCAGCTGACTCTCCTTTGCCTCCGCAGGTCCCACCTGCAGGCCCAGTCTGTGGTCGCGGTTATAGGTGGCGAGGAGCACTTCGAGGACTATGGTGAGGGCAGTGAGGCAGAGCTGTCCCCGGAGACCCTCTGCGGTGGGGACCACGGCTGCAGGGACCCCGCCTTCCTCACCCCCAGGTAAAGTCTCCTGCTCGCAGGCTGGTTTGATTCCCTGTGATGTAGCTGAACAATGCCACCAAGTTTAGGGTTCCCACTGGGATGAATGTTGGCTGCAGCTCCTCTCGTCCCGTCGTGGTCCAATCACTCCCCGTTTGGGAGGCCTCAGCTGAGCCCCAGGCATGGAGCCAGGGGACACTTGGCTGTGTGGGTTTCTTAGCGCTGCTTGTGAATTGAGTTGTGATTTGCGGTGAGCTTGAGGGAGGCCTTGTATGTGTGTGTGTCATGTGTGTTCTGTGTGTGTGAGGGTGTGTGTGTTGTGTGGCTGGTGTGTGTGTTGCCTGTTGCGTGTGTCATGTGTCTGTGGCTGGTGTGTGTTGCCTGTTGTATGTCACGTGTGTTCTGTGTGTGTGTGGCTGGTGTGTGTTGCCTGTTTTGTGTCACGTGTGTTCTCTCTGTGTGTGTTCTCTGTGTGTGGTGTGTGTGTTGCCTGTTCTGTCACATGTGTTCTCTGTGAGTCTGTGGTGTGTGTGATATGTTGGTGGTATATGTGTTGCCTGTTCTGTGTGTGTCACACGTATTCTGTGTGGGTGACTAGTGTGTGTGTTGCCTGTTGCATGTGTCATGTGTGTTCCATGTGTGGTGTGTGTGTCACGTGTGTTCTGTGTGTGGGATGTGTGGCTGATTGTGTGGCCTGTTGTGTGTGTCATGTGTGTTCTGTGTGGTGTCTGTCACGTGTGTTCTCTGTGTTACGTGTGTGGTGTGTCAGATATGTAACGTGTGGTGTGTCGTGTGTTCTCTGTGTGTGACTCGTGTGGTGCATGTGGCCTGTTCTCTCTGTGTGACGTGTGTAGTGCATGTGTCACGTGTGTTCTGTGTGTGTGACGTGTGGTATGTGTGTCACGTGTGTTCTCTCTGTGTGACATGTGGTGTGTGTGTGTGTGTTGCCTGTTCTCTGTGTGTGGCGTGTGTGGTGCATGCATCATGTGTGTTCTCTCTGTGTGACATGTGTGGTGGGTGTGCCATATGTGTTTTTGTGTGTGACATGTGTGATATATGTGTGGCCCGTTCTGTGTGAGTGATGTGTGGTGTGTGTGTCACATGTGTTCCATGTGTGTGACGTGTGTGGTGTGTGTGTGTGGCCTGTTCTCTGTGTGTGACATGTGTGGTGCATGTGTTTTGTGTGTTCTATGTGTGACTTGTGTATGTGACCTGTTCTGTGGTGTGTGTGGCCTGTCCTATGTGAGTGACGTGTGTGGTGTGTGTGTGGCCTGTTCTGTGTGTGATATGTGTGGTGTGTGTGTCACGTGTGTTCTGTGTGGTGTGTGTGGCCTGTCCTGTGTTGAGTGATGTGTGTGGTGCGTGTGTCACGTGTGTTCCGTGTGTGGTGTGTGTGTGGCCTGTTCTGTGTTTGTGACGTGTGTGGTGTGTGTGTTGCATGTGTTCCGTGTGTGTGTGGTGTGTGTGTGGCCTGTTCTCTGTGTGTCACGTGTGTGTGTGTGTGGTGTGTATGTGTGGGTGGTGTGTGTGATATTTTGGTGGTATGTGTGTTGCTTGTTATGTGTGTGTCACATGTGTTCTCTGTGTGTGTGTGGCTGGTGTGTGTTGCCTGTTTTGTGTCACGTGTGTTCTCTGTGAGTCTGTGTGTGGTGTGTGATATGTTGGTAGTATATGTGTTGCCTGTTCTGTGTGTGTCACATGTTCTGTGTGGGTGACTAGTGTATGTGTTGCCTGTTGTGTGTGTGTCACGTGTGTTCTGTGTGTGTGATGTGTGGCTGGTGTGTGTGTTACCTGTTGTGTGTGTCACATGCGTTCTGTGTGGGTGACTAGTGTATGTGTTGCCTGTTGTGTGTGTGTCACGTGTGCTCTCTCTGTGATGTGTGGCTGGTGTGTGTGTTACCTGTTGTGTGTGTCACGTGTGTTCTCTTTGTGATGTGTGGCCGGTGTGTGTGTTGGCTGTTGCGTGTGTGTCACGTGTGTTCTGTGTGTGGTGTGTGTGACAAGTGTGTTCTGTGTGTGGTGTCTGTGACAGGTATGTTCTGTGTGTGGTGTATGTGTGACCTGTTCTATGTGAGTGAGCGCTGGCATACTGCTCAGCTCTCCTGGTCTCGCTGTGCTGATGGGCCTCTCCCTACATGCCCCTTCGTGTTCTTTACACACTGAAGGCCTGTGAAAACCCTGCTGCGCTCTCCCAAGGGCAGTGCTTACATCGGGTCTCTGTGTCACATTTTGGAAATTCTCAGCATTCCGAACCTTTGGTATGATTATGATTATGGTGGGAATCTGGGATCAGCGACCTATGACGTGACTGTTGTGAACCAATTGCATCTCCCTAAAGGCTCAGGTGATGGTGAGCATTTTTTAGCAATAAAGTATTTTTCAGTTCAGGTATGCACATTGTACATTTTTTTGGTTATAACACATGGCATATGGAATCTTGGTTCCCTG
Source organism: Antilocapra americana (assembly GCA_007570785.1). Taxonomy (NCBI): domain Eukaryota; kingdom Metazoa; phylum Chordata; class Mammalia; order Artiodactyla; family Antilocapridae; genus Antilocapra; species Antilocapra americana. The sequence continues at coordinate 16,935,228 of ML664186.1, read as the reverse complement.
GCCAGGGATTGAACCTGTGCCCCCTGCAGTGGAAGCTGGGGGGAGTCCAGGAAATCCCTATGTTGTTTTTTAGACATGACGCTTTAGACTACAGTGTAGTATAAATGTCACTTTTACTTGCACTGGAAATCAGAAACTTCAAATGACTCCTTTTACTGCGACCGGCCAGATGAGGCTGCAGTAGCTCCGAAGTTTTCTTGCCTGCCTGCTCGGAGTTTCCTGTTTTACCGTATTTTCCCGCGTGTCCTCAGACCACATTCCTCTTGTATGAATGCTTGTCCTTTGACCAGCCTCTGAGAGGGTTGTTTGCATCACAGACACCTGTTGGCATTCATTTCCTATAACAACCTGGCATCTCCACACTGGAAGGTTCGGCCATGAATAACCCGAGCTGTGGTGTCTGGTGGGCCGGCCCTGGCTCACGGGTGGGCTTCTCCTGGCTCCCCTTCCTCTCGGGTGGCAGGAGGCCTTGGGGGAAGTACCCACCCCCATGTCCAGGCCAGGGACGTGCCTGCCCCTGTCAACCCCCTGCCCCCCTCCTCCTGGTTCTGGGGGTTCTCTGCCCGTGCCCACAGGGGAGGTTGTGGACTTGGCCGTGCTGAGAGGGGTGCACTCCGCTGGCATTGCCCGAGGGCCCCACCGAGGCCCCCGCACACCTGCCTCTACTGGGTCCGCACCTGCCCACGTCCTTGGCTTTGTCTGAAGGGTGACATCTGAGCTTCAGTTGATTTCTGCCTTTCGCTCTCCAGCAGCCTGGGGTCCTTGTGTCCGCAAGCCATGGCCGCACTCCCCGTTGCCATGAAGGCCCCTGTGGGTAGTTCATGGGACAGTAACGATTCTGAGTTTGTAGGGATATCCTCCCCACAGTCCCTGGTTGTGGTGCACCCTAGACAGTTACTGCCGTGGCCACAGGACAGGAAGCGAGGCATTGGGCGCATGCTTCACCCTCCCACGGACACGTTTCGGCCGGAGGATGTGGGTATTGCGACGCTCACTTCTCGGCGAAGCTGCCGGCTCGCCCGCGTCCTCTGAGCGCCTGACTGGGAAGCACTCCGGCCACCGCATGGGGGGTGTTGCGGCCCCAGAGGTGGTGCTGAGGGCCTCTGCGGCCATGAGCCGAGGCCTCCTGACGGCCGCCCCCTCGGACCCTCCTGAAGATGCACCTCTCGCCCCTCCAGCGCCGATCCACTCAGCACCAAGCTGCACAGCATCCTCACTGATGAGGCCTTTGAGTTTTACTGCAGCCAGTGCCACAGGCAGATCAACCGCCTGGAGGACCTCTCTGCTCGCCTGAACGACCTAGAGAAGAATAGGTAACCTGCGGTGCCTGGCCTGCCATCTGTCTCGGGCGCAGGAGACCCCGCCGGCCCGCAGCGCCCGCCGGCCCGCAGCGCCCGCCGACCTGGCCAGGTGCCACCCGTGTGCCGGGGGCGCCCTCCTGTGGGCCTGCGGGCCGCGGCCTCACCTCCGCCCAGCCCTGCATGTGCTCGCCTGGCCTGCTGCCCATATGCATGCCACCACCCAGCCCCCCGCCCTGCCCTGCCTACGGACGGCCAGCGCACAGAGGAGGGCCTACCCTTAGGAGGACGCGCTCTTTGCTTTTCACCAAAAGACGTTTTCGGTGGAGGCACAGAAGCAGCATCGGGAAACCTGCAGGGACCTAGGTCTGTGTGCAGACTCGGGGGCGGCTCTCCGGGGCGCCGCTCTGCCAGGCGTCCTGGGGGCTCCGCTGCCCATATTTGTGTGCTGCTCCTCACCCATCCCCTTCCTCATCTGGTCCCTTCTCCGCCCAACGCCGCGCACCCCGAAGTCGGAGTTCCAGGGCCTGCCCCTGGCTCCTCACGGCCTCCAGTTGCAGGAAAGAGCTTGGGTGGTTGGTGTGCGTTAGCGCGTCCGTTAGGCAGGTTGGCGCTCTGGCTTGTTGCGTGGAGTGACAAGCCCTCACGCCACACACCCCACAGCCCCACCCGTGGAGGAGGCACAGGACCACCTGGCACTGCTGTGCAAGCAGGAAGGGCGTGACGTGCCCACCTGTGCTATGGATTTCCAGGGGACTTCCTGGAGGAGGGGGCCTTGGACCAGTGGGAGTCATGTGGAATGTGAACCATTCTAATGGTGCCACGTGTCCACGTCCCCCGGGCCTGCCGTCGGCCCCTCAGCCGGCCTGGTGGACCCTCAACAACAGCCCGTCGTGTGCATCCTCTTCCTGCCCCACTCAGCTGGGTCCAGCCAGCGCTCAGTCAACTGAGGGACAGGGCTGATGGGCAGCTTTGCAGGGAGCCTGGGCCCCAGCAGCACTGAGGAGGAGCTGGAGGTGCCCAGTCAGGGGCATCGGGACAGAAGGGGGCTCAGAGACCCGCCGGCCACCTCTACCCCTAGTGTTCAGCCCAGTGCTCCACGCACACCCTGGGCAGGCTGCCCGCCCGGCTGGGAAGGTCATTTGTACGTCCCAAGCGGGCCCTGCCATCTCTGTCTCTGAGAGGGAACTTGAGGACACACGTGCCTGTTAGTTCTCGTGCTCTGATGTCTCTTGATGTGGAGGTGGTCTTTTCCGTGTTGAGGGCCTGCCGGAGGGTGGCCGTGGTTGCTTCTGCAAGGCTCTGTGGGGCAAAGAATAGATTGGGGCGTGGCTGCATCCAGCCAGCAAATCTAAGGGGTCTCACATCCATTCAGCCACCTATCCCTTAAGAAAGGCGCTAACGAGAGGGTTAACATGCCATCAAAGCCTTCGTTAGGATTGGGACACACCTGTCATGTAGGAACTTCCCCTCATACCTGCTTCAGGAGAGGCTTGCCCTCAGCGTCCATGGAACTGTCTCAGGGTGAGCGGATCTGGTGTGTGGTTGTGAAAGGTGACTCAGTCCAGTGTCCAGCAGGTTTGACATCAGGCGTGATTTCTACCTCCCGACCCTCAGAACACACATACTTGCCATGTTCCTGGCACCTTTGTGAAATAGTTCATTGTGTGACAATGGGGAGTCGGCTTTACCCAGAGGTATAGGTGCTGTGGGCCCGGGGAGAGGGGAGCAGTCAGCTGGACAGCGGTCTGTCCTGAGCTGATGCTTCGTCAGTCAGGAGAGAGGACATGTAGTGAGCTGAATGGGAAGTGTGAGAAAGAGTGACCAGTTCCCATGGGGCCAGGGGTTGGCAGGGAGGAGAGGACAGCGGGGAGGAGAGCCACCTGGCCTGTGGCCACAGCTTCAAGACTCGCTGGACATCTCCCACTGGAGGAACACTGTTGCTGGTGCGTGGGGGGCTCTCTCCAGAGCAGCTCCACCACAGACCTGCTGGGGGCGGCCATCAGGGCCTGAGTTCCACCGCAGCGCGGCTCATGCAGCTGGGCCCTGGGAAGCAGGCCCTGTCTTGGGCCCCTGTGCTGCTGCAGTGTCACAGGCCTGGGCCGGGGGCACGTCCCTTCCCAGCCCCCACTGTTCTCTGTGAGGTAGCTGGTGCTTCCTCAGAGCCCAGCGATAGTTCAACAGGTAAACTGAGAAGTGGAGCCCAGGACGTCAGAGGTGAGAGGTGCGGTCAGTGGTTGCGTCACTGCAGGCGGTCCCGTGAGCCAGGCGCCCTGGAGCTGGTGTGCCTTCCCTGGATGGCGCAGGAATGCTTTCTGGGTTTCCAGGCGGCTGGGGCTGAGGGTGCGCAGTGTCTGTGCTGGAGCGAAACCCACAGCAGAACCTCCTGTGCATGCGGGCCTCTGGCGGCTGGGCCTCAGGAGCGCAGCACGGCCCTGCGGCACTGGGGATGTGCCGCCGGCTGATGGCTCGGACCCTGTGTGGCCCCCTCTGGGTCCTGCCCCAAAGGCCCAGTGGTGGCTCCATCTTGGACTTCTGTGCCGGCTGGGACCACGTGACCCACCGGCCTCGCCAGGCCCTGGGTTGTGCCCATGTCCCTGAGTCCGGCTGAGCCAGCCTCTCCCGCATGGCGCGGCCGGGGCGCGGGTGTGCATGCCTGTGACACGTCCCTGCCCCCTCTCCCTCGCCCTTACTTCCTGCTTCCTCTCTCACTCCCTGTCTGTCCTCTGACTCCACTTTCCTGTTTGTTTTCATTCTGCAGTCCAACGAAGCGGCTCTCCAGCAAGAAGGTGGCAAGGTAGGACCCCTTCTGAAACCCCTTCTGAAAACTCATGACACTTTTTCAAGAAAACTTTTGAAAGTCACTTCTCATGGTTTAAGATTGAAAATGATTTGAAGGGTGAGCTGTAAAAGACCTGCTCCAGCGGTGGACAGGGACCTGGGTGTGTGGCAGGGGGTCTGTGGTGGGAGCCCTCACCTCCCTCCAGTTGAGTCGAGTCTTTCCCACCAGAGGGCTGGGCAGGGTTGAAGTGGCCCCCAAAGCCGCAGCCCGAGTCTGGGTCTGCCTCCTTCAAGGCCTGCACCCCTCCTGCCCCACCTGTCTCCCCCCCGGCGAGGAGGTGGACAAGTCTGTGAACAACACGCATCGGGACTGTCCATTCACTGTTCAGCCATGGAGCTGCCCCTGGCTTGCCGCACTGAGGGCTGAGGGCGTGTGGATGCACCCCTGCCGCCAGGCATGTCTGAGGCCAGCGTTCTCCACAGGGAAGCTCGTGATGTGTTTACTGGATTTCTTTTCCGAGAAGCGTTGTTGCTTCTCTCAGAGATCGTGATTGCCTTCATGTTTTCATTTGTGTCATCTCCTGCCTGCACTGCCCCTGCCTGGACGTCCCCCGGAGCCCTGGCCCTCCGTGCCCGTGCCGTGTGGGCTCCGTGTCTCCAGGTGTCAGGTTGTCTTGCCCCCTAGGCCCTTCTTCCCTTTCTAATCTCCATTTTCTGTCCAGCATGTCTTCCTGTAGCTTCTTGAGAAGAAGGGTGCCCAGAAAATACACAGTTGCGTCCTTGCTGGGTGCCTTGCCCCTGTGGTCTGGCTTGGTGCAGAATGCCACATTAGAAGTGGTTTCTCTTTCACGGCTTGGAAGGCGCTGCACTTGAGGCTCTAGCCCAAGCGTGGCTGCGGAGGGTCCTATCCAGTGTTCTCTAGGTTTCTTGGCGACCGCATCTCCCTTCTGGGAGCTCCTAGGAGTGCTCCCCTTCCTTGATGCTCAGGCCTCTTTGGGGAGCCTTTGAGTCCTTTTCCTGGTTAATTACACTGGCGGAGTAGAAGGCCCAGCTCCAGTTTGGAGGCTCATGCCTGAGAGGCCGCTGGTCTGCGGTGTCCTCTGCCCCCCGTCCCTGGAGAGCCTGCTGGCGGCCTCTGCTTGGCGCTCCCGCCTGCCCCTCTCTGAGTGCTGCCTCCTGCTCGAGGCCTCTGACTCACAGCCAGCAGGGCCCCTGGCCGGCGTGTGCTGGGGACAGTGCACCTCTGTCAGCCATTGGGAGACCCTGGTCCTCAGTCGTGTGCTTGGTGGGGGCTGGCCCTCCCCACTGTGCTCCTCTCTGTGGCCCCTCAGGTGCTGGAGGGCCTCTCCTGCAGCGTGTGGTCCCTGAACGTCCAGTCTTTGGTGCCACCTGCTTTCCCACCGTCCATCCCTGAGGCCGTGGATCGCTTGTTGTCCTGTGACCCTGAGGGCCGGGGGGGGGGCCACCCCACAGGCCCACTCTCCTCACCTGTCCTCTCTGCCCCCTGGGTCCCGGCTGGTCCTCATGGCTCCTGGCCAGGCTCTGACCAGAGCCTTTCACCCAAACACCTGCAGCTGGTGGGACATGCTGGCCGAGTCCTGTGCTCCCAGCCCCTCGTCAGGCCCAGGGGGCCTGGGCCCCAGGCTGCACCCCTGAGGCTGGCCGGGGTGCCGCTCTGAGTCTGAGGACTCACTCTCGGGTGCCCTTGTGTGAGAAAGCTCTGCGCATGTATGTACTTTGCCGTGTGCACACATACACGCGTCTAATTTTAGTCTGCTGCCACCGTCGCTGCGCCCAGCCTCCTGAGGAAGCTCCCTCTACCTGGCTGGGGTCCCTGCGTGCAGGCGGCTCTGGGGTACTGGCAACCCTGCAGGGCGACATTGGCTCTGGGGGCTGCTCGTGTCTAGGGCTCGGCCTGACCTGCGTCTTTTGGGTGGATCGGGCATTGGGTCCCTTCTCCTCCTGGGTCTCCTCAGTGAGGACAGGCTTAAATAAACAAGTTCCCCACCCCCATGTGAGGGCCCCTGGCCTTACTGAGATGGCTCCAGGCTCGGCCACACACCCCGAAGCCAGGAGTCAGCCTCCCGTCTGAGGTCAGAGTCGGGATGGTCTCTGGGCCAGGAGCTCATGTCTGGGTCCTGGCTGTGGACGTGGATGCAGAGCGGTTCAGTGGGAGCTGATGCCGTCCTCCCAGCCCCTGCGGGGTCGGTGAAGTCCACAGCATGGCACTGATACGTCCCCCAGGGCACCGTCGGGCTCGAGGCCGCTGGGCATAAAGATGCCCTTGTTTTTTGTTCCCCTTAGAATGTGTCTGGAAAAAGATGAAAAGAATGTAGAAACTTGATCAATACTGAAAAGGAGATAGACCCTCCTTCATACGTTTGATAGAGTACGCTTTTTAACAGCGTTTTACTGAACCGGCTCTCCGTACTGTGTCCTTAGCTATGTGACCGCCTGCGGGAGCCCGTGCCCTAGCACGGTGGGGGTGCCCGGCCTCCTCGGGGTCACACCGTGCTGAGTCTCTCGTGTGCATCAGAGCCACAGGCCTGCTCAGCTGCTGGAGCCCTGAGCCTGGGCCCTGTGGCTGCCCCCAGCATTGTGCCTGCAATTCAGAGATGAGAGGGTGCCGAAGTCCCGGTGTGCCCCCAGACCCCGACCCTGAGCGCATATCACCGGCTCGGGGGACCTGAGATTATTTCACAGTGCCAAGAGAGGTGACGTCCTGTTTTATTGCCCAAGTACAAAGTACCTGGCCCAGGAGCTGGCAGAGGAGGAGGCCGGGCCTGTGAGGTCCCCACTTGCCCGGCCCTTGGCCATGGCATCCTGCCGGAAGGCCCTTTGGTAGAGACCTAGACTCTGCCTCTGGACTGTCCCAGGTTTGCTCATGTGCACAGGCCCGGCTCCGTGGTCACTCCCCTTCTCTGCTCTCCTCGCCCCGCTGAGGGACGTCTGGACGGGCCTGTTGTTCCTCCTCCACAGGCACCTGCAGCAGTCGGGGGCCCTGACCATGGACACTCTGCAGGACCCTGCCCCAGGCCCTGCGGAGGGCGTGGACGAGGATATCGCCGACAAGGTGGGCCCTGCATGGGCGGCAGGGCCGGTGGGTGTGTTGGGCGAGGTGTGCAGAGCACAGTGGGAGGCGGGCCTGGCACCGTGAGGGCTGAGCGGACCCCCACCAGCCCTGCTGGTCTCTGGCGGGCACCGTCAGGGTCGGCAGCCTCTGGTGAACAGGAGAGGGACACCTGTTCATGGAGAGCTGCTGGGGGGGGCCCATGGCCTGCAGCGATCCTGGAGCCAGGGCCCCAAGCCAGGCTGGTGGGTGGAATCCGCTGCTCTTGAGAGGTTCCTAGGGGAGGAACAGCCTCTCTCTGGCCAAGGTCACGAGGCTCAGGGCTCCGGGAAGTGCTGGGGCTGGGTGACGGCACAGCCCTGCCTCCTCCTCAACTCCCCGTCCACCCTCCTCCCCGTCTGCCTGCCTACCCCTCCACCCACCTCCCTATCCACCCTCCTCTCCCTGCCTCCCTGTCTGCCCTCCTCCCTGTCCACTCACCTCCCCTCTGCCTCCTCCTCCGCCCTCCTCCCTGTCCACCCTCCTCCCCATCCACCCTCCTCCCCCTCCCCCTCCTCCCCCTCCACCCTCTTCCCCATCCACCCTCCCCCTCCTCCCCCTCCACCCTCTTCCCCATCCACCCACCTCCCCATCCCCCCTCCTCCCCATCCACCCTCCTCCCCCTCCACCCTCCTCGCTCTCCACCGTCCTCGCTCTCCACCGTCCTCCTCACCCCCTCCTCCCTCTCCCCTCTCCTCCCCATTCAGCCACCTCCCCATCCGCCCTCCTCCCCATCTGCCCTCCTTGCCTTCCAGCTTCCTCCTCATCCCCCCTCCTCCCCCTCCACCCTCCTCCCCATTCACCCACTTCCCCATCCGCCCTCCTCCCCATCCGCCCTCCTTGCCCTCCACCGTCCTCCTCATCTCCCCTCCTCCTCCTCCACCCTCCTCCCCATCCACCCACCTCCCCATCTGCCCTCCTCCCCATCCGCCCTCCTTGCCCTCCACCGTCCTCCTCATC
>ML664186.1:16855141-16922080 GCA_007570785.1 Antilocapra americana | reverse complement strand
CACAGGTGAGGGCAGGGACACAGGTGAGCACAGGGCACACAGGTGAGGGCAGGGACACAGGTGAGCACAGGGCACACAGGTGAGGGCAGGGCACACAGGTGAGGGCAGGGCACACAGGTGAGCACAGCACACATAGGTGAGCATAGGGTACAGATCTCTTGCAGTCTGTGGAATGTGATTCACCCCCTGGTTGTTCTATCCTCAGGTTTTCTAGGCACCGCCCCCCATCCAGCTGCTGGGGGCCGGCTCGCTGGGTGCTGGTGGGGTGAGCAAGGCTCTCCCTGAGGAAAGGGCAAGGGAAGGCCCCTCTAGAGCAGCCGGGGCCACACCATGCCCTTGGAACACCTAGCTGGGCTTCCCATCTGGAGGTGTCTGGCGTGTGCCCCCATCCCAAGAACCTGTCCTGACATCGGATTGCATCATGTCTGAGACCCCTGGACTAGGAGACTGAGACTCAGGGCTCAGAGAGCACTGGGCTCTGGGTGGGGGCCGCCAGGGAGATTGAGAGGGTGGCCAGACAGCTTTCTCAGATGGCAGGAGGGCCTTCTGGCCTGACATGCTGGTGAAAAGCCTGCCCTGCCCTGCCCTGCCCGCCAGCCCCAGGCCTGCCATGTCTGGCTGCTGGGCCGCTCCCCCTGGTTTTGCCTGAGTCCCCTCGGCCCTGCGCTCCTGGGGCTGCTTGGGGTTCCCAGGCTGCAATCCCCTGACCTTTTTTCCTGCATGTGACAAGCTCCACCTGCGTCCCCCACGTCTGGTTTCTTATTCTCCAGGTTCCATGTCTTCGCCCACTTGATTTCTAAACAGAGACCCTGCTCAAGGTAAAGGAGCCCGGCTCCCTAAGGCCTCACATGTCTGAAAAAGGCTTTGTGCCCCCCCCGCCCCCCCCCCCCCCCCACTGACGAGTGGCTGAGTCTGGGATTCTGCTGGGAGCTGGCCCCGGGCAGCATGCTGCCTTCTGTCCATCTGTGAGCAGGGCCCTGGCGCTGCTGGGCTCACTGCTCTGTGGGTCCTGCTCCCTCCCTGGGTGCTGGGACAGTGCAGGGGCAGGAGGGTCTAGCCCTTAAATCTGGAAAGCGGCTCCCTCAGCTTCAGGAAGATCATTCCTGGGATTGTTTCTCTGTACAGTTTCTCGCGTTTTCTTCCAAGTTCATTAGTCAGTCTGAACTTCTGTTAGTCAGGTGTTAGACCTTCTGGACCATCCTTCTCATTTCCTTTACTTTCCTGGTCTCTGACTTTCTCGTTCTTTCTTGCTGTGGGATGATTCTTGGTTCTTTTCTTTCAATTCCTCTATTGAACTCAGAATTTTGCTATGTTGGAGTTTTAACTGGTAAGAGCTACCTCTCTTGTACATTGCTCCTATGACACCTGCTCTGTTTCGTGGGTGTGGTGTCTCTGGCCTCTGAGGGTGACAGTTGCATTGTCTCCCACAAGATGTGGCTCCTTTGGGTCATTTTTCCTGTTTGCTTTGGACGTTTTGTATTAGAGCTTTCCTGTGGTATCTGGATCTCTTCAAGAAAATTACCAAGGGAACATTTCATGCAAAGATGGGCTCAATAAAGGACAGAAATGGTATGGACCTAACAGAAGCAGAAGATATTAAGAAGAGGTGGCAAGAATACACAGAAGAACTGTACAAAAAAGATCTTCACGACCCAGTTAATCACGATGGTGTGATTCCTCACCTAGAGCCAGACATCCTGGAATGTGAAGTCAAGTGGGCCTTAGGAAGGAAGCATCACTACAAACAAAGCTAGTGGAGGTGATGGAATTCCAGTTAAGCTGTTTCCAAATCCTAGAAGATGATGCTGTGAAAGTGCTGCACTCAATATGTCAGCAAATCTGGAAAACTCAGCAGTGGCCACAGGACTGGAAAAGGTCAGTTTTCATTCCAATCCCAAAGAAAGGAAATGCCAAACTACCACACAATTGCACTCATCTCACATGCTAGTAAAGTGATGCTCAAAATTCTCCAAGCCAGGGTTCAGCAATACGTGAACTATGAACTTCCAGATGTTCAAGCTGGTTTTAGAAAAGGCAGAGGAACCAGAGATCAAATCGCCAACATCCGTTGGATCATAGAAAAAGCAAGAGAGTTCCGGAAAAATGTCTATTTCTGCTTTATTGACTATGCCAAAAACTTTGACTGTGTGGATCACAATAAACTGTGGAAAATTCTGAAAGAGATGGGAATACCAGACCATCTGCCTGTCTCTTAAGAAACCTGTATGCAGGTCAGGAAGCAACAGTTAGAGCTGGACATGGAACAGACTGGTTCCAAATAGGAAAAGGAGTATGTCAAGGCTGTATATTGTCACCCTGCTTATTTAACTTATATGCAGAATACATCATGAGAAACACTGAGCTGGAGGAAGCACAAGCTGGAATCAAGATTGCCAGGAGAAATATCAATAACCTCAGATATGCAGATGACACCACCCTTACGGCAGAAAGTGAAGAGGAACTAAAAAGCCTCTTGCTGAAAGTGAAAGAGGAGAGTGGAAAATTGGCTTAAGGCTCAACATTAAGAAAACTAAGATCATGGCATCTGGTCCCATCACTTCATGGCAAATAGATGGAGAAACAGTGAAAACAGTGAGACACTTTATTTTTGGGGCTCCAAAATCACCAGATGGTGATTGCAGCCATGAAATCAAAAGACGCTTACTCCTTGGAAGGAAGGTTATGACCAACCTAGATAGCATATTAAAAAGCAGAGACATTACTTTGCTGACAAAGGTCCGTCTAGTCAAGCCTATGGTTTTTCCAGTGGTCATGTATGGATGCGAGAGTTAGACTATAAAGAAGGCTGAGCACAGAATTGATGCTTTTGAACTGTGGTTTTGGAGAAGACTCTTGAGAGTCCCTTGGACTGCAAGGAGATCCAACAAGTCCATCCTAAAGGAGATCAGTTCTGGGTGTTCATTGGAAGGACTGATGCTGAAACTGAAACTCCGGTACTTTGGCCACCTGATGTGAAGAGCTAACTCATTGGAAAAGACCCCGATGCTGGGAAAGATTGGGGGCGGGAGAAGGGGACGACAGAGGATGAGATGGCTGGACGGCATCACCAACTCGATGGACGTGAGTCTGGGTGGACTCTGGGAGCTGGGGATGGACAGGGAGGGCTGCAGCTCATGGGGTCGCAGAATCGGACACGGCCGAGCAGCTGAGCTGAGCTGAGCTGTGGCGTCTGGTGGTCTCGGCCTACTGTGCACTCTCAGGTGCTGGCACCAAAAAGCAGACAAGAAGCCCCATGTGCAGGGCAGCTGGGGGCACGTGAGCCTGGCCATCCCCGGAGCCCATCTTTGGGAGGTCTCCTGCAAGTAGGCGTGGTGGTCTGGGAAGATACCAGAGTCAGGGTCCCCGTGTGGACATTCCATCTGTCTCCGAGTTCTTGTGCCATCTGCCTTCGCATCTACCATGATCTTGCAACACCTGCCTTTGCATCTGACCTTGTGGGGGGCAGTCTCTAAGCCACGTCCCCAGTCTGGAGTAGCAGGACAAGGTACCCAGGGCCAGGCACCTGGTGGGCTTTTCTCGAGAGTATCTCCCACTCACACCCAGCAAGCTGGCGGCTACTGTGGGTGCAGGCCGGGCTGGGGGTGAGGTCCGCCGAGAACAATAGGGACTGTCCCTGCTGTCAGGACTGTGCCGGGGTCTGAAGCCCAGTCACACTCAGTGTGAGGTGGAGGCTTTTTTGGGGGACACATCTCCTGCTTCAGAACTGCCCTCAATGAGAGCTGTGCGCCGTGGGGGATCCTGAGTGCCTTCCTGTGTCCCTCCTCTGGGCAGGGCCACTCTCCAGGTCTGGGCAAAGCATCTCAGGACAGTCTCTCCCCTCCTCTTCTGCTGGCAGAGCCAATGCCCTGGAGGAGCAGCTCAAGGAGCAGGAGCTGAGAGCCTGCGAGATGGTCCTGGAGGAGACACGCAAGCAGAAGGAGCTCCTGTGCAAGATGGAGCGGGAGAAGAGCATAGAGATTGAGAACCTGCAGGCCAGGTGGGGAAGGGGAGATGGAGGAGGGGGTGGAGGAGGGGGGTGACCAGGAGGGGGAGGAAGGGGCAGAAGGGGAGATGGAGGGTGGGGGGAGGAAGGGGGTGACCAGGAGGGGTGGAGGGGGGAGATGGGGGATGGGGGGAGGGGTGGGAGAGGGGTGGGCAAGTCGGGGAGGGGAGGGGAGGTGGGGGACCAGCAGGGTGGGGGGACAGCAATGACGTTAGAGACAGCTGCGCTGTCACCACACAGCCCTCCACCCCAGGGCACGGTGCCTAGGAACAAAGTTGACCGTAGGAACAGTGGGAAGACCTTTGTAAAGAAAACTGGAAAACTGTACTGAAGGCCACACTTACTGGGGATCAAAGACTGACACCACCTGGATGGCACCTCCTCTAATCTTTCTCGTGAGGACATTACACCAACCAAATCAAAGTCACCATCTTTCTTTACGGCAACTTGCGGACATTACCCTGGGCTCCCCTGAAGGCACGAGCCTTAAACAGGAAAGGGGAACAGGCTCCACGCAGATGCCCACAAAGGCGCAGGAGGGGACCGGGAACTTAGTCTGTAGCGTCCACACATGGTGATCCGTGCATCTCAAAGCCGGCAGAGAACCTAAACGCCCACGGGCTGCCGGTCAGCTGAAGGGTCACCTGACGAAGGTTCCCTCCATCCTCCTGCAGAGTCACCGTCTTTGTGACTAACGGCCCTACCCTCGGCCTTCAGCAGGTAGCAGTGATTCGTGACTCCAGGCCCTTAAGCATGTGTTTATGTCAAGTTTTTAAAGCTGGAAAATACATTTGGACACATTTTCACAGTGGTGGGCGGCACGAGGGGCTGCACACAGAGCTGTGCTGGGGTCTCCCTGGACAGAGGCCTCCCGGGGGCAGACCTGCGGTGCCAGCACCAGGACAGCCTTCTTACTGTACCTTGGCACAGTGGAGTCAGCAGACTTTTGGAGAGCCTCTCTGTGGGGCCCTGTCCACTGGGCTGTTGGTGCTGGGCAAACAGGCAGCAGCTGGGGCTGAAGGTGGATGGGGCCTCCAGAGGCCCTCGGGGAGCAAGACAGCCCTCGGGGTCACCGCCTGCCCTGTGCACCTCAGTCAGCAGCTCCTTGTGCCTGGACCCGCAGCTCTGGGGGTTTAGGGGCGTGAGGGGACCAGGGCTTCCAGGAGAAGGGCGGGCGTGTAGCTGGGCCAGAGGAAAACCAGCAGAAGTGGGGAGGTACGGGAGCACAGTCAGGTGGCACATCACGGGCTCCAGGAGGTGGGCAGAGCTGGGACACAGCGGGAGCCTCTGGCAGAGCGTGGGCCAATGAAGACCCCTGCAGAGGAGCCCAAACAACATGTGGAGAAGCCCCCTTGGGGGTCCCTGGAGCCTAGATGGGGCCCATGACTGGCTTCCAGAAGACAGAGGACAGATGGGAAAAGCAGAACCTGACTGAGGAGACATCTGGCAGACAAAGCACCCAGTGATCCAGGTCAACGTCACCCGGGACGTGAAGGACACCCCCCTCTGTGGGACTCTCCCCAGACCCACAGCCTGTCCAGTCACCGGAGTGCCCCAGAAGAGCCCAGCCTGAGGGGTGTCCACCAAACACAGGGCCAGGCCGGCTCAGAACATCAAGGTCACGAAGAGTAGGGAAGCCCAGAGATGCTGCAGCCCCGAGGGGACAAAGGAGCCATGACAGCATCACAGTGCAGGGACCCAACGGGAAGGGGCGCTGGTGGGAAGCAGGGTCGAGGCCGTGGTTTGGTCGCCTGTTTCCAGCATGAGTGTGACGGATGCCACAAAGACAAGCAGACGCCTCCAGAAGCCGCAAGGGGCTCAGGGTCCAGGGACTCGCTCGGTTTACAGCGTTTCTGTAAACGTGAGTCTTCCCCACACCTGAGGTGTGGACGCCGTCCTGGCTTATAAGAAGTTCTGGCCCTTGTGTGGGCGCGTGTGGTGGCCGGGGACAGCTCCGCGGGTCCCAGCCTAGTTCTTGTGCCCCAGGCTTCAGCAGCTGGACGAGGAGAACAGTGAGCTGAGGTCCTGCACGCCCTGCCTGAAGGCCAGCATCGAGCGCCTGGAGGAGGTAAGCTGCCTGCTGGCTCCCCGCCCTCCTGCAGGGGTACCTGCGGGCCACCAGGAACTGAGACAGACAGGGTCTCCAATGTGAGGGAGCCACCCGGTTGGTGGTGAGATGGGGTCCCTGGCCTGAGGGAGCCAGAATAGGCGGGGCTGGCCCTCCCTTTGCCGAAAGGTGCACGGCCTTGCCTGGCTTCTCAGGGTCCTTAGGCCTGGAAAGTTACGCTTAGATTAACCCCTGATTTGATCCAGGATGCTGTCCTTTAGGGGCTGACTTTAGTTGGGCTGCTATGTGTCCTGAGGAAACCTGGGAGCACTTGGATTCAGCCCCTGCTCCTGTGTGGGTCCCACCTCCGCCCCCAGAAACAGTGCCTGGGGCTGGGGCGGCATGTGGGCGTGTCCATCGACACCTTCTTTCTTACAGGAGAAGCAGAAGCTGCTGGATGAGATTGAGGAGCTGTCTGTGCGGCTCAGTGACGAGCAGGAGAACAGGCGGAAGTTGGGGGACCGGCTGAGCCACGAGAGGCACCAGTTTCAGAGGGACAAGGAGGCCACTCAGGAGGTGAGCAGGGGCCGCCCCCATGGATGCTGGGACCACCCAGAGGCCCTGTGGCCTGGCTGAGCCCGCTCCCCCGCAGCTGATTGAGGACCTGCGCAAGCAGCTGGAGCACCTGCAGCTCTTCAAGCTGGAGGCCGAGCAGCGGAGGGGCCGCAGCAGCAGCGCGGGCCTGCAGGAATACCACAGCCGCACGCGGGAAAGCGAGCTGGAGCAGGAGGTCCGCAGGCTCAAGCAGGTGCGCTGGGGACGCACCCGGCGGGAGGGCCTGCCCCGTGCGCCCGGGAGTGACGCCCCATGTCCCCCAGGACAACCGCAGCCTGAAGGAGCAGAATGATGAGCTCAACGGGCAGATCATCAACCTGAGCATCCGGGGCGCCAGAAGCCTCTTCTCCACCGCCTTCTCCGAGTCCCTGGCTGCAGAGATCAGCTCGGTCTCCCGAGATGAGGTAATGTCGCTCCCCCACGTGGCCCCACCCCCTGCAGCAGCGGCCCCACCTCATGCAGCCCATGTGACTCTCGTGGCCCCAGCCCCCTCGCGGCCCGCCCCCCACGTGCCCCACAGGCGTCCGCAGTCCAGGCACCAGGCACCAACCGCATGCTCCCCTCCCCCCACAGCTCATGGACGCCATCCAGAAGCAAGAGGAGATCAACTTCCGGCTGCAAGACTACATCGACAGGATCATTGTGGCCATCATGGAGACCAACCCGTCCATCCTGGAGGTCAAGTAGCCGCAGGAAGGCGCTGCCCAGCTCCCTTGCCCAGCGGGAGGACACAGCTGAGCCGGAGCTGGGCCAGACAGAGGGGCTCCAGAACAGCCTCAGGTTGGGCGAGCCCCTTTGACCCCCCACACTTCCCGCCAGGTCAGGGGAGAAGGGAAACGAGTCCCCCTGGGGTGTTCCCCGTGGCCGCCAGGCGCCCTGCCCGGTGCTGTCCAGGCCCGCGCTGCCCCTGGACGGCACACAGGCCCCAGAACCTTGGCGCCAGATGTGGGGAGGATAGGCAGGTGAGGACAGTGTGGTCAGGGTCCTACCTGGCGCTGCAGTGCCCCCAGTTTTCCTGGGCTGTTTGGGCCGGCATCCAACTGGAAGGGGCCCCTTGGGCCAGCGTGAATGCAAGGGCCTGCGGGTCGCAGGGCTGTGCCCCCAGCCGCACCCTGGCTGCACTAATCCTATGACGTGGGAGCCACCGGGTGAGGGTCACTGACTCTGTGGTGCAGGCCCTCCTCCCTGTGCGGATGTCCACTGCCCCCAGGAGTCCACATGTCTGGAGCCAGTTTCCTCTGGGAGTCAGAGGTCTTCAGGAGTCATGGTCCCTCTGCCAGGTGCACTTTGCCTGAGGCCAGGCAGGGCTGGCCCCCACGTCCACAGGTCAGAGCCTTCCTGGTGGCTTGAGGGCTCCTTCAAGGAGCAGCAGCGTCACCCGCCGGGGTTGCAGGCCTGCCCCAGGGCCTGAGTGCGGCCAGGCGCCTCCTGGAGGGGGTGGGGTGGGGGCCCTGCTGGTGCGAGCATGTATGTGAGGGAGTGTGTGCGCGTGTGAGCGTGTGAACATGTGTGTGTCCCTGTGTCCTTCCGCCCTCTGTGTGGCCCACCTTCTACACTAAGGTTTAAGATGTTGCCTCGTATTGTACATTTTGGGGAAAGCCTTGGGTGTAAATCAGTGTAAACTTGGAGGAGAGATTTTTCTATCATGTAGAGTAGGTATTTTTTATAGATTGAAGGTTGATCAATTTTTTAATACTTCCAAGAGAGAAAACTATCTGTGTATACACATGAAATATATATATATGTACAATAATAAACACTGGAACTCTGCTCCCTGCCCTGCCATGCCCCGCCACACAGCCTGGGTCTGTTTCTGTGAACTTGAGCCGCCCCGACCCCTTCTTGCAGACGCTGGGCACTGACCTGCATGCTCACCCTGTTTTCACCCCAAGAAATATCTCCCGGCCACGTGACAGCTTGGATAACACATGATGTGGGCGCCCCAACACCAGTGAGAGGCGGTGCTGGGGGTCTGGCCAGAGGCTCCCTGCAGCGTCCCCTGGGCTGGGCAGCAGGAGGCCTGGTCCAGCCAGCTCCTCCCAGAGGCAGTGTGCAGGATTGCCCAGCCAGGGCACCTCCTAGGCCAGGGTGATATGGTGGGGTCTCAGGGCTGTGTGTTGACGGTAGGATATGGCCCTTGAGTGTGGCCTGGTTGCCGACATGGTGCCAAGGACAAGCTGGGCAGGACCCATGGGATGTGTAATCATGGATCAAGAGGGCTCCAGGAGGGGCAGGCACAGAGGACCCAAAGGAAGACACTGGAGAGGCACAGGCCCTGTGGGACTGTGGGGGAAGGCTTGGCAGGGGGGCTCTGGTGGTTCTAAGGGTGAGTGGCCAACTCTTACTTAAAAGGGGGCGTGTCAGCCAGAAGTCCCCAACACTCAATTCCTTATCTAGGTGTCTGTGACCCCCAGCACTGAGGTACTTGTGTACTAGACACAGGTGGAGACAGACCCCGCCCAACCACCCAGTGGGGCAGAGAAGGGCTTGAGTCAGGGCTGCTAACCACGTGGCTCTGGGTGACCACAGGCGGGCCTGGCCTGGCCTGCAGGAAGCAGGGCCCCATGGCCTCATCCTCAGCTGGGGGTGGGGGCACTGGAGTCAGAGAGTTGCCAGGAGCCTGGGCACTGGGGCGGGGGGCAATTGGAAGGTGTGGATGTGTTGTGGGAGTTCTCCCTGGGATCTGCACCCTGGCCAGGATTCCGGGGGACCCACAGACAATCAGGCCTTCCTCTGTGCCCCTGGTGCTGAGGAGTGGCTCCCCAGAGTCGACCCAGGGCATCACCAAGTTCAGTAATGGGGCTGGGATTTGTACCTGTGTCCCCCACCCCTGGCCCAGTCCTTGCCAGGTGGTGGGGTGACCGTGGGCCACATGGCCGGGGCGCCAGGGAGGCAGCACTGTGCTGGGCCTTGGGCTGCAGGCTTCACCCCTAGGCTCTGGGTGGAGCTGTGCAAGGAGGGGGCCTCAGTGCTCGGGGTGCCCAGCTGCTGCAGCGGGTTCAGGGGGTCAGTGGGCGCCTGGAAGGGCCTTGTCCCCAGCCCAACGGCACTGAGGGAGTCTCTGCTGGCCCAGGACTGACACTAGGTTATGTCCTGCCTGGGAGGAGAAGCTGAGTGTGGAGGGGCCTCTCAGTCTGTCAGGCCAGAACCAGGAAGGGGCTCCTCCCTGAACCCCGCTGTCTCTTCCCCTCCTAAACGCAGGAGCCTGTCCGCAGCCCTGCTGGTCCCAGCAGTCAACACTGAGGTCCCTGCCCTTGCTTGCAGGAGTCCCAGCCCCCTCCACACTGGGTGGGCTGGGAGAGCATGTGACTCAGCAGGGCCCGGCTGCTGCCCAGGACGTGCTTCCTGGAAAGCTCTTCACAGGACAGGCCCAGGCAGGGTACACCCAGAGAGTGTGGGGAGGCCGGAGGGCATCTCTCCCAGGGGGGCCCTCCACCCTCAGCCGCAAAGCAGATCCTGTCAGAACCTCCTCCACGCTGCTAGAGCTGTGGAGGCCAAAGTCTTGGCCTGTTCATGACCGAAGTGCACAGAGCAAGGCTCTGTCCCTCCTGCGCAGCCACCCTGGCCTTGGGATCCTCGTGTCCCACACGCACTGCCCAACTGTGGCCGAGGCCAGCTCAGGCCCATCCGTGCTGAAGGGTGGCCGCTCTGCACTCCCAGCCTAGGGGTCCCAGTGCCTGTTGCTCCATCTGCTGGAGGTTCGGAGACCATGGGACAGAGGCCCTGTGAGGGCGTCTCATCAAGCAGGTGGTTACAGGTCCTTATGTAAAACCCCGCCAGAGCACAGGTGTGTCCAGTCCTCAGCCTGCTGGCCTCAACTGCCATGTGCCTGTCACACCAGGGAGGGTCCCTGTGCTCGCGTCCCCACAGACCCTCTACTCCTCAAGAGCATCTGGGTGTGCTCACTGCTGTGTCCTAAAGCCTAGAAGAGCATGGGGGAGACCTGCCCCTGGGATCTCCTCTCCCCTCCAGGCAGCGATCTCCTGAAAGTCACCCTCTGCTTTGCGGTTCCTGAAAACTTGCACCTGCGCACCTTGGTACATCTGAGACGCTCACAGGCTGATGGCCCACTTGAGCACGTCTCACCATGACCTGTCCCATCCAGCCCACCACTGCAGGCCGTGCCCCTCACTGAGCGGGTCTGGGATGTGCCTGCTCTCTCTCCACCCGGCTCCCAACCAGGACTAGAGTGAGCTGGCAGGAACCTGCCTCAACTTCAGCTGCTTTTCTTGTTAGGAGGCTACAGGGCTGTGGACATCAATTCTGACCCAGTCACCCCAGGCAATGCCCAGGGCAGGAAAGGGACTTGTGGTCACTGCACCACCACTAGGAGTCAGTCCTTGACTCCGTCCTCAAGTGATTCTGCAGCCACCAGGCCTTGGTCAGAGGCCTGTCGCTGCCACCTTCGTGCAGGTGAGGAAGCTGGGGGCAGGCTGAGTCCTTGCGGGCACTCGAAGGGGCTGTCTTGGCTGTGTCTGAAGCCCGAGCACCTGGGGGTGGGGACGAGACTGTCCTGGCTTCAGCATCTGGAAAGATGGAGGTTTTCCAGGAGCCCTGAGCGCTGTCCCCGAAGGTCCTATTGACCGAACGCGGGAGCAAACATCAACTCCCCGTGCAGAACTCTCCGTGTGGAGGCGGAACTGGACCACGCCCACTCTCCTTAAATCTGTCCTAGCCGAGGGGCCTCGCTCCCGTTTTCCTGCGTGGGTCCTGCCTTCTCCGGCTCCACACCCTCCCCGAAAACCAGGGTCCCCTCTCCTCATTGTGGTCTCCCCGTGCTTCGGGGGCGCCAGGTAAACCGCTGACACCAAAGCTCTTTCAGCCGGTCCTGCTACCTCCAGAAGCCCTAGGCGACGGAGGGCAGGGCCTACCCCCCAGTTCCGCGGCTGCTGGGTTGTCAGAGTGACCTCCCGCTGCCCGACAAGCAGGGACAGAACGCGCCTGAGGGGCGGGTTCTGCTCGGGGGCCCCAGCGCATCACACCGGCTTCCTCCCTGCCTGGGGCCGAGCTGTGCGCTGTGCCTCCCTCGGTCCTCCAGGGGGCCCGGGGTGCTGGTTCCCCCGCTGGCCGAGAACCCGGGGCTCGGACACTCCATGCGCCCAGGTCACCCCCCGAGTGGCGCCGCCCTTGTCGGCCCAGCGAAACTGGAGCGTCGGACCGTGAAGCCTTTGCGGGTCTCGAGGAAGCAGAAAAGTCCGGAAGGACCTAGGAGGGAGCTGGCGCATCTACGGGCCCGCGGTCCTCAGGGGCCAGAGCCGGATCCGCGTCCGCAGCCTGGCGCCTCCGCGCACGGAAACCGGAAGCGTCCAGCCCGCCGGGCCTCTGAAGGTCCCGCCCCTTCCTGCGTGGCGGGTATTCTGGGGGTTGTAGTCCTCGTCCCCCCCTCGGAGCCTCCTTCAGCACGGCTCTCCGCCCGGCAGCGGGCTCGGCCACCTTCCTCGGCGCCCGCGAGCGGGACTGCCAGGGACGTCGGAGGGCGCCAGTCGTGGCGGCTACAGGCCGCCGCCCAGGAGTCAGCCTCCCGGCCTGCCTCGCGCGCGGCCCTGGACTCCGCCTCCCGGCCTGCCCCGCGCGCTGCACTGCCTTGTGGGAGTGGTAGTTCGGGTGCGCGATTCACAGCGCCGCGTGCGCCCCGGGCGCGCCGTAGCCACGGGGCCCCGGCCGGGCGCTACGCTACGGAGGCGGCGCAGGGTGCGGCGCGGGTCGGGTCGGGTCGGTGCGCTTGCCGGCTCCGCCACTCAGAGCGAGAGGCTGTCGGGGCCGCGCGCCGACGGCAGAGGGCCCGCCCGCCCTCCGAGAACAAGTTGTGGGCCGGCCGGCGCGGGCGAGCGAGCCGGGCCTCTGGGACTGAGGAGGCGCCGCGGGTTTGCGGAGGTGAGTCCCGTCACCCTGGCCAGGCCGGGGCCGGGGGCACGGCCTGGACCCCCGGGGGGCCGGGGCCGACGGACGGTGCCTCCTGGGCACTGGCCGGGCTGGGGACGCTGCTGGAGAGAGGACCCGCCAGGACCTCGGGCGCCGGGCAGCGGAAGACCAGCCCAAGGTCTGCAGACGCGGGAGGCGTCCTCAGCCCCTCCTGCCCTTGAGTGCCCTTACCTCCGGTCAGTGTCCCGGCCGCGGCTGCGTTAGGGGAAGTGTCCGGGCCGGCCCGGTGGAGTGGGGGAGCAGCCGCGTCCTGTCTGCCCACTGGCCACCAACCACACTTCCTCCTGTTCTTCTCCTGTTGGCGCTGAAGCGAACCGAAAAGTTACCCATTGTGGCCCCCCAGAGTGTCTGCAGGGCTGCCCGCAGGAGGGGGGCCCTTCTGATCCTGGCCAGGGCAGCCTTGTGTGATCAAATGGCCCTAATGGGCCTGGCTCTCGGGCCCCCTTAACACACAGGAGTTTGTGACCAGGCTGCAGACAACAGGACCCCAGTAAGGCCCAGCCTGGGAGTTTGGGCTCTTGTGGCTGCGAGCCCTGCTGAACTGTGGGGGACCTGGGACTCAGCTGGGTGCTTGATCGTTCTGTGCTCTCCTGAGAGCCCCTCCTGCAGGGCCCCCTCCCTCTCCCTGCCTCTTGGGGCAATGTAAGCCTCTGAGAGGACCCTGCCCCCAGAGCTGGGCTCCAGGGGAGATGGGGTAAGTTGATCCTTCCCATTCTGAGTGCCTTTCTCAACCGTGGGGAGGAGGGTAGTGTTGCCATGGCCCAGGTTCCTGGAGGAGGGCCCCAGATGGGCGGGGAGCCTGGGAACCCCTGCTCTGCAGCCTTGCTGGTGGGTGCGGCCTGGTTTTGGTGTCAGGCACCTCTCACTTCCTCTTGGGTTGTATCTCTTTTCTTCTGTGCCTGAAGCTCTCTAGAGCTGCTCCCTGTGAGCAACCAGGCTGGTGACCTCGTGACCTCCTGAAAGCCAGGCTTAAATTCAGTGATTACTTGGCTTTAGAGAGGGAGCCTGTCTTACTTTGTATCTCTGCTCTAAGGACTCCTGCCCCAGACCAGGTGCTCTGAGAGCAGGAAGCGGCTGGGTCCTCCAGCCCTTCTGGACAGGGTCACTTTGCTGAAACTCTTTGGTTTCAGGCTCTATATTAGACTCTCTGGACCCCTGTCTCAAACAGTGTCCTGCTGAGCCCCGCTTTACAGACAGGAGGCCAAGACTGAGGGCAGCCGGGTCATGGGGACGGTTGGGTGGGCTGCACATCCAGGTCCTTCCAGCCCCTGCTTCCACCGCCCACGATGCTTATCTTTTACTTGGGAAGAAGGACTCTGTACCCTAGAGGTTCTCTAAAACCATGGATGTCTTTGTGGGCCTGAGCGGGTCACTGAAGAGCCTGCAGGGCTGGGTGTGTAAGAGCCCAAGCCCAGACTCGGCCTGGGTGCTCCCTGCCCCTGGGTCAGCCGCTCTTTTGCCTGCACTGACTCCATCTCTCCCACCTGGCACCCGCAGGAGTGTCCCAAAACAGGCATATGGTGGTGTCTCTCTTGCCTAACCTCTTGTGCCAAGTTCCCGGGCAGGACCACCCCTCAACCCCTCCCTCCCCCACCAAGAGTGCCCAGCAGGCCTGTGGTGTCCTTTTGGTGTCCCTGGCTCCCCATGCCCAGCACTGCCATGGCTGCACCAAGGTGGGTGGTCAGCGAGCATCCTGCATCAGCTGCAGGCCACTCTGGTGACCTGGCTCTGAACTCAGAGGGGCCTCTGGGGGTGCAGGGCCAGAACAGCACCTGCAGCCTCCTGGGGATGAGGACCCACCCGCCCATCTCAACCTTCCTGGATGAGGGGGAAGAGGGTGTGGGTGGAGTTTGGACTTGGACACCTGCCGGGGCACACCTGTCACTCTGGGTCACTTTGCAGATGGCTGTGCTGGTGCGGCCAGGAGAGTGCAGGGAGCTGGGGGCCACAGGGAGTAGCGGGGACCCCCTGATGCCCCAGGATGCGCTGTCCCTCTAGTGAGGACCTGTTCGGGGCTCTGGCCTCCTTGCGCATCCTGGTGGCACCATCTCCCTCCAGCAGCGGCTCCAGCCTTACTGTCTGCTTCCCAAGGGCGGGGGCCGCGGCCTCTCTCCCTGGTGGCCGCACCAGGGGCCTGGCCTGGATGGCGCTTCAAGACATCAGAGGGAAAGTAGGCCGAGAGCTGTTGTTGAGGAGAGCCGAGGTGTGTGTGTCCCGAGGGAGCACCCGTGGCTTCACTCCCTCAGCTGCCGGGCCGAGCCTGGAGCGGAGGCAGCGCCTGCCGCCGGCCCCTCCACGGGCCCGCACTGCCAGGGCCTCGCACCCCCACCCTACCCCCCGCTGCTCCCAAAGAGGTGGCTACAGAGACGCTCCCCACGGCTGTCTGCCTCCCCGGGGTGAACCGGAGGCTCTAGTGCCCTCGTGTCTCCGAAGCAAGTCTGCCCCCGCGAGGCCTGCGGTTACCAGCTGCCCAGGCTGCACTCCTCTGTGGCCACTTGGTCAACAGAAATGTGGAAGTACCAGAGGCAAGTGCCCGTCCTCAAGCGGCTCTGAACTTGTGAACTGGAAAGCAAAGTCCTGATGGTGTCCCTGGCTCCCTGGCAGAAATTTCCTTTTCCTTGATGCTCGATTGAGCGGACACGACCAGAGACAGAGAACGCGCCGGGACCCTGTGTCCCATCCTCCAGTCTCCCTGCCGGCGAGCCGCCCCTCACCTGTGGGTGTCATTCTGGGGGGCTGTCTGCACCCCTCCCTCACGGAAAGCAGGGGTCTGGAAGCGGAGCCCTGCCGGCCACGTGACCCGCACAGGGGTCCAGGTTCCCGCCCACGGCTGGACACTTTGGAGCCGAGGTGCAGAGACAGCAGCCGCCTGGAGGATGTGCAGGCAGTGTCTGCGGCCGGATCGATTCCTCCCAGGCCGGGTACTGGAATGCTGGTTCCTGTTTGTTCTTGCAGCTGGTTTTCAGGGTATATTGTTGGAAACCTTCAGCAGAATCTCCACAGCCCCCTCTTAAAGGTCTTGGCCCGGCCGGTTGGGGGGGTGTCGGCCTCACAGTGCACCTGGGAAGGACAGGAGGCGTGTGCCCCGTGGGCAGTTGGAGTGGCCAGGTGGTACCAGGACCTGGGTCCCTGGGAGTCTTGCTGACTGCATGCCGTGCCCCCCAGGCACCTTTCCCTGGTGGCCCCAGCCATGTGCAGAGCCAGGCTGGGGGAGGCCTTGTCTCCTGTGGCCCTGGCCGGCCTAGATGGTGGTGGCCTTGGACTCGGCAGTGAGGGGCAGCCAAGTCAGGCCCCGCCCCCACGGCCTCCAGACTCCGCAGCTGTGGCCCGGAGCTTGGGCGCTACCTGGGAGGTGAGGTTCTGGGGCAGGTCTTCCAGGCGCGTGCCTCCCCGCGCCCCCCATGGGTCTGGACTTTAGCCCTGGACCAGCAGCCCCAGCCCGCAGGCTTATCGCCAGGACCCAGAGTCCATTGGCCAGAGGCGCCAACCTGTCTCCCTGCTGCAGGACTCCGCCCGCCACTCCCAAGACAGAGGCTGCAAGGAGGCCAGGCCCTGTCCTTGTGCCCCTGGGCTCTGGCTGCGGGTAGGCTGTCCCCCAGCCGTCTTCTGTGCTCTCGGTGGGCACAGGCCGAGCTCCTGGTCAGCCCGAGCCTGGACCCGGGCCTGGATGGTCCTGCTCCTTGGGCACCTCTGCGGCTTAGCTTCAGCTCGAGGCCGCACCTGCTCAGGGTTTGTCTACAGAAAGGGAGTCTTGGAGATGCTCGGGCTCTCTCCCTGGGAAGGCGCCCATGTAGGGTGGGGGCAGGAGGCTGGGGGCTGGCCTGGTTGCAGTGCATCTGCCTCAGCACCATGGAGAGGCAGGTGTCCTGAAGGACCTGCTCGGCATGGGCCTGACTGCCGTGAGTGCCCCATCGCAGCCCAGGGCGCAGGGCTCTGGCCGTAGCCGCCGCCCGAGCGTGACTCGTCCCCATTGGAGTGAGCGTCCACCGCAGGAGGGGGAGGGCTACAACTGGACACAGGTGGTCCCAAGCTCACATGGACCCGGCGGCGAGTCAGGCATGTCGGATGGTGTGACTCCGTTTCCCTGTCCTGCCATTTCCACGTGGCTGTCAGGAGTGAGAAAGATCTGCAGTTCGGGGGGTGCTCCCACTGGGCAGCCCTTCTGTCAGTGGACATGGGGAGCATTGGCTTTGCAGCCACTGGGGACCCTGCACCCCCATCCCTGGTTGGCTTTGGTTGAGCTAAGGGGAAGCCTGAGTGGTGGGTGACTTTCAGGGGCACTGGGCCTTCGGCAGCCTGTCCTGCCCTGGTCTGGGTCCCTTGGAGGAACAAGTCCGGCGGGCAGGGCCCAGGCCCTCCCACCCGCAGAGCCGTTGCGCTGCTGCTCTCTGGGCGCCTGCTGGGAGAGGGTCATGGGTGATGGACCTGGGGCTGAGGCAGAGCTGCTGGTCACTTGCTTGACCAGGACGCGAAGTGGACACCCACGTCGGCCCAGAGGCGGCCCAGGCAGATTCCCTGGCCTGACTGGGGGCACCCGCCCCCACCTCAGGGCAGGAGCCCCTGGGCCCGTCCTGGCCGCCGTCTCTAGCTCAGGGGAGGCTGTCCTCTGCAAGGGCCATGCTGGTGACTATCTCCCTGTGGACGCTGCCCAGGGCTGTCCTGCCAGGGCTCGCCAGCTCCTCTTCCAGCTTATTTTCTCGGTTTAAAGGTCTCCTCGATCGTTACTCTCAGAGTGAGACCCATTCCGAAGGCCGGTACCTGTGGCATGGCCACCTTGCCCCGAGGGCGCTGAGGGGGGCCATGTCTAGGGGCGCTGTGGGACAGGGGTACCCGCGGTGGGCCTGCTCCCCGCGCCCCTGGAGAGGCTGCACGTGCGCTGGGTCCTCTGGGCGCCGTGAATCACGTGTCTTTTCTCTCTCTGTCTGTCCTTTCTGTTGTGCTCCTCGGACCAGCCCGGCCGCCCGGCTCACGAGGCTGCCCTCCTCCATGCCCCGCCTTGCCCGCCGCCGCCGCCGGCGTCCTGTGACCAGGCCCGGCACTCAGCGTGGCCACCGCGGGGGCCATGGGGAGCTCCGCCTCCTCGCTGGCCGCGGAGACCGAGTCGGACCACGGCTTCCCCCGGGGACCGCCCTGCCCGGGGCCCCCAGCCGCAGCTGGTTGGGGTAGGAGTGGCCCTGGGGGGCCTGTGTGGGGCGACAGCCTGGGCACCCGGCAGCACCAGCCCCCGCGGCCCCGGGCCCGAAGGTAAGGAGGCAGAGCGGGGGCGGCCCCCGGAGCCCAAGGGCGGGGGCTGCCAGCAGGTGCCCTTGCTTGGCCGGGGGCCTCCCAGACAAGTGGGTCCTGTCCCTTAGGGCCCTCTGGCGACTCATCACCCCAGAGGCAACTTGGGCTGCTCACTGGGCAGAGCACACCCAGGACCCCCACCCCCCCGGAGCTAGGCTGAGGGTCTCAGAACCGCAGATGGTGGGGCTGGGACCGCCGCGGCCTCAGGCCAGGGGCGTGCTTGTCCGCTGGCGCTGGAGTGGCTGCTGGAGCTGCTTGCTGGCTGGGGCTGGGGGCACGGCACGTTCAGAGAATGCTGGCTTGCTTCCTGTGGACTCTGGGGCCCTGCTGTGGCCCGCTCGCGTGTCGCCCTGTGACATGGCTGCCCGTAGGCGCGCGGCTGTGGGTCCTGCTGACAAGCCTCCCTCCACGTGCCCACGTCCTCCAGCTGCAGCTGCGGCTGGACTCGGCCCGGCGGCCGAGGCTCCCCCGGCGTGCTCCACCTATGGGTGCCGAGATGAGGGGTGGGCAGCCCAGCCACCGTGCCCACTGCTCAGGCCTGGTGGGTTGGGCTCCACATGCCCCCATACACGGACGCCCCAGCTTCTCTGTGTCCTGCAGCCTGACTGGAGGGCGAGGGGCGTAGCAGACAGTTGGGGTCTACCACCCTTGGGCCAGAGGCGGCACTTGGCCTCCTCGGAGCCCTGGCCCATCTTGAGGGCTGCAGACGCCGCCCTCTGCCGGCAGCCCTAGGCGGGCACTTCCCTCGGGCACTGCTCATTTGTGCAGGACAGTAGCTGGTGTCTGTTGCCCCCGAGCCTGTCCTGGGCTCACTGTCTAGGTGGCCGGCCTGTGTGTGGAACAGGACCTGGCTCCTGGCAGGCTTCTGGGGGGCGTTGAGGTCTTGCTGAGTGACCCCAGTGAACACAGTTGTGGAGGCCCGCGGTCCAGAGGGACGGCTGGGGGCAGAGGGCCTCAGCTCCCTGTGCTGAATCAGTGCGGCTGTGTTGGGACGCAGCTCACCTGTCATCAGGGGCTCCACTCACACAGTGGTTATCACACAGCCTGTGGCCTCTGTGTTCGCTTCTCACTGAGTACGTCGTGTTCTCAGGCCGTCCATGTGGTGGCGAGTGTCGGGACTGCGCCCCTTTATGGCTGAGCGACGCTCCGCCGTGTGGAGTAGGCCTGCTGGTTACTTGATGGACGCTGGGGCTTATGGGTCTGCCGCTGTGGACATGTGTGGAAAGGATTTTGCACGGACGTATGTTGTGACTTCTCTTGCATAGCTACACAGGATGAAGTTGGTGGTGTTTATTGTAAGTTTATGTTTAACTATCCGAGGAGCTGCCAGGCTGTTTTCCACAGTGGTCGCACCGTTTCCCAAGCCCTGGCCCTGCAGGGAGGGCTCTGGTCCCGCCTGTGTTGGGGATGGTTGCTGGGCTGGTTTGACCAGCGTCCCCCCAGGGCCTGGCGCGTCTCCTCACGTCTTTCTGCACACTCACGCAGTTCCATGTATTTACGTCCTCAGGATAAGTCGCTGGGGAGGGGGGAATTGCTAGGCCTCAGGGAAGGCTACGGGCTCAGAAAGGTCGCCTGTCTGGCCCGCACCCTCCCCTTCTCCGGCCTAGCGCTGCCAGCAGTCAACTGTGCCACCAGAGTGAGTCAGGAGGAAGAGCCCCCCGTGACCCTGAGGAATCCACAGCACCTGACTAGACACGAGGGGAGCAGGTGGGGGGCTGGTGCAGCAGAGCAGGCCGGCCCTCCCCATGCCTCCGCTGGACACGGGGACATGCACGTGTGGGTGGCCCGGCCAAGCCGTCCCTGCCCTGAGGGGCCCCGGGTGCGTGGGGACCTGCTGCACAGCGCCCCCTCCGCTGAGGAGCCTGCACGTCTGGGCTTGATCCCACCGCCAGGAGGACCAGGAGCTGCAAGGCCTGGAAGATCTGGGGTTGGTGTGGGCGTTGGCCACTGCAAACTCCAGGCCTCCCCCAGGGACACAGGCCAAGGGGACAGTGCAAGGCTGGCTGAGGGTGACCTTGGAGGGAGGTGCCCACGTGCCCCTTGGAACCAGCTGGGGGTCAGGGTCAGGTGGGCGTCCTGCCGGGCAGCGTGGCCTCAGGTCTGCTGGTCTGACCAGCGGGGTCCTTGAGCAGAGATCCCACTTACTCCGCTTAGCTTTCCAGGGGGCTGAAGGCCGTCTCCCAGCTCCTGCAGCCCCTGCTTCCCTTTGACCTGGAACTCAGGCTGCAACCCAGAGAGCTGAGGGCGAGCAGGTGTGCGCTGTCTGTCCCCGCCTGCTGGCCTTCATGTCCTGAAGACGATGCTGTGTCCTGAGGGCAGGCGCGCCAGCCTCCAAGAACACGCGGTGCTCGGGAGTGTCCGTGTGGAGACTCCAGTGCGTTAGGGTGCCGTGAGGTGACCCTGACTTTGGGGCTGGGGTGGCGAAGGTCCAGGCTCCTCTGGACACCCGGCCACTGCCCCCCGCCCACCCAGGACACCAGAGACAGAGGCGTGGGCCGTGCGGGTCCCTGAGGGAGGCAGCCCGCACCGCCTCCTGCCCTCCCAGATGCCAGCCGAGTATCCCAGTATGGCCTCATGCTCATCCGGGCCTCGGCCTGGCCAGCCGTTGAGCAGTGAGAGGTGTAGAGTTCGTCTTCCTGCGTTCCTGTGTGTGCTCAGCACACCTGGAACCACCAGGGGCCTGGAGCCACGGGCAGGCCCAAGTCTTCCCCCAAGTGTCCCCGAGGCCGCGGGGGCACATGGGCGCAGAGCGGCCATCTGAACCTGGGCCTGAGCTCTGGCATGTTTGCGGCTTGTCTGTGTGGCCACGTGCGCCCATGCCTTGCCCTGAGCCTTCCTCGGTGGGAGCAGCAGGGGATTTATCAGGCTTTGGTGACGCAGAAGCCCATGCCGACCCGGCCAGGACCTGTCTACCAGTTGGGCGCTGCGGCAGCTGCGGACAGCCCTGAGGCTCAGCCCTGCACCAAGGGAGGCGGCGTCCATCTGTGCTGGGCCGAGGAGCAGTCGTGCTGCTTGGGGAAGGGTTTCTGTTTCTTTTTTGAAGAGGGAAGTTTTCTTTTTTTTCTGGAGTGTTTGGCATAAACGTAGCATGAGAAGCATGAGCTGCACGCCTTGCTGTAAAGAACTGTTGATGTTCCTGCCGAGCAGAGCAGCTACTGTCAGGGCAGCGGGCTGTGGGTGTGGCATGGACGCCCCCCATGCAGGCTGGCCTCGAGAGACGGGTGAGGGGCCAGCCCTGCTCCCACCCTCTGCGCAGCCTGCGGGAGCCACCTGCTCCTCCTGCCTCTGAGTTTGCCCCTCCTGAATCTTCCCTTGTCAGGCTCATGGCTGGTGTCTGTCCGTGCTTTGCTCCTGGCTGCTGACCGGTGTTCCATGTCTTGTTTATGCATTTCCTCATTGATGGACACTTGGCTTGATCCTGCCAGTTGGCCGTAGTGGACAGATCTGCCATGAGCACGTGTGGGTGTGTGCTGGTGGAGAGCTCGTGCCTGGGGTGGGATTGCTGGTCCTGACTGTGGTCCTTCTGTAGCTTCTGGGGAGCCACCTAATGGTTTCCCACAGCAGCCGTGCTCTCCTGTACTCCCCCAGAGAGACTGGGTTGCTCCAGCTCCAGGCCCTGGCACCTGCGCTGCCGGGTGGGCTGGTGCGCTTTGCATTTCCCTGACGGATCCGCTAAGCAGCTTTTCACAAGCTTCTCTGTATCTCTGGGGAAAGTCACCTCTAATCCTCTGCCCAGTTTTAAAACCAGGTTTTTGTCATGTGGTCATAGGAACGTTTCATGCATTCTGGGTGCTAGACCCTCGTCAGACACACGGTTTGCAAACATTGTCTCCCGTAGGGTATCTTCTCACTTTCTTTACAGTGTCCTTTGACTCATGGAAGATGTTAATTTAGACGTCCTCTTTTTTTCTCCTTCATTTGCCTGCACAGTCATGAAAATTTACCCACATTTTCCGCTTCTAAGAGTTTCATAGTTTTCATTGCCACTCTTAGGTCATTGATCCATTTTGAGTTAAGTTTTGAATGTGGCGTGAGGTATGGGTTTGACTCCTTCTTTAGCATTTAGATCCAGTTTTCCTAATGCATTGGTTGAAAAGACCATCCGTTCCCCCTTGAATGCTCTTGACGCCCTTGTCAGAAACCCCTGACCACGGCATTCCCTTGCAGCCACACGCACTCGCCCGGGCCCATGGCCGCGGTCGGGGAGTGGGCCTGTGCACGCTGCACCTTCCTGAACCCGGCCGGCCAGCGCCAGTGCTCCATCTGCGAGGCCCCGCGGCACAAGCCCGACCTGGACCAGATCCTGCGGCTCAGCGTGGAGGAGCAGAAGTGGCCGTGCGCCCGCTGCACATTCCGCAACCTTCTGGGCAGGGGAGCCTGCGAGGTGTGCGGCTTTGCCCCCGAGCCTGGCCCGGGGGCCCCCCCACTGCCCGTCATCAACGGGGCGCCCCCAGAGCCCCCGAGCAGCTGCCGGGACGAGGCGGGGCCCCTGCGGACGGCGGGGCCGGCAGCCGTAGAGCCAGCCGGCGGGCGGCCAGCGGAGGCGGAGGGGCAGGAGGGGGGTGCGGCTGCGCCTGGGAGTGGCTGGGCCTGCCAGCGCTGCACGCTGCACAACACGCCCGTGGCCAGCTCCTGCTCGGCCTGCGGGGGGCCCCGGAAACTCTCACTGCCCAGGATCCCTCCCGAAGCACTTGTCGTCCCGGAAGTCGTGGCTCCTGCAGGCTTCCCCTGCGTGCCCGCCCCGGCCCAGCCTGGGGAAGGTGCCGAGGCCAACCCTCCTTCTGCTGTGGACCAAGAGCCCTCCCGGGGGCCACCCTTCAGCCCTTTCTCGCCCACCCTCCAGAACAACCCTGTGCCTCGCAGCCGCCGCGAGGTGCCCCCCCAGCTGCAGCCACCGGTGCCTGAGGCCACTCAGCCCTCGCCCTCTGCCGGCTCCAAGGGGCCCCCCCAGGGCCTGGGGCGGCCCGCGGCTGGGGCCTCCCGCCTGGCAGACCTGCTGTCGGGCAAGCGGCTGAGCTTCCTGGAGGAGGAGGCGGCCGAGGGGGGCCCCACGCTGCGCCCCCCGGGGCCCGCCAGCCCTTCGCACTGTGAGGCTGGCAGCACTACGCCAGGCAGCGACATCATCGACCTGGGCGGCGACAGCGTGCGTTACACGCCGGCCAGCCCCTCCAGCCCTGACTTCACCACCTGGTCATGCGCCAGGTGCACGCTCAGGAACCCCACGGCGGCCCCCCGGTGCACCGCATGCGGCTGCTCCAAGCTTCACGGCTTCCAGGAGCATGGCGACACCCCCGCCCGCTGCACCGACTGCAGTGCAGACAGGCCCGGGCCCTGCCCAGCCCACACGGCCGGGCGCCCCCTCCCCACGGCACCCTCTGAGCGCCCGGGCCAGTGGGCCTGCCCCGCCTGCACCCTGCTCAATGCACCTCGGGCCAAGCACTGCGCCACCTGCCACACCCCCCAGCTCCTGGCGGCCCAGCGCCGGGGTGTGGCGCCCCTGCGGCGCAGGGAGAGTGTGCTTGTGGAGAAGCGGCGGCAGACGGACGAGGGCGAGGCCAAGGCCCTGTGGGAGGACATTGTGGCCTTCTGCCGGGAGGTGCGGCCCCACGGCGGTCCCTCCCCCCCCCCCCCCCTCAGCTCCTTCTGCCGGGAGGTGCGGCCCCACGGCGGTCCCTTCCCCCCCCCCCCCTCAGCTCCTTCTGCCGGGAGGTGCGGCCCTGCGGCGGTCCCTTCTCCCCCCAAGCCTCAGCTCCGGTGACCCCCACATGACTGCTCACCTGACGGCCCTGGGCCCTTCTCCTTCCATGACCCCTCACCCCCAGCTTGAGCACCTGCATCAATAGCTTCACGGGGAAGTGGGGACAGGCAGGCCGGGTGCCTCCCCTGGTAGCAGAGCCCCAGCTGAGACAGGTGCCCCGCGTGCTCTCTGCCCTTGGGCTGCAGGAAGCTAAGCCCAGGGTGGCACCCCCAGGGGCCTGCGGGGGTCTGTCCTCCTGGGCTGCTGCCCTCTGTCACTGCCGGCAGCCCGTCCAGAGCTGTGTTCCGGCCACCCTACCCTATCAGGTCTCCACCTCTCTTCCTGGGGCCTCCGACATCCCACACCTACAGCCTGAAGGCTGGGCCCCGCACTGTCCCCTGGGGCACACATACCTCCCACTGGCCCATTGCCAGCCTGCTGTGCCCTGGCTGGCTGCAGTCCACCATGCCTGCACAGGGTGGTGTGGGCCTCACAAGGTTCAGCCGTGCCATCTGCAGGCTGCTGCCTCCCTTCCTCTCGGGCTCAGGCAGCTGGGCACTCTGTTGGGGGGGCGTAGGGTTCGGCCTGCCCTGAGTTGTGGCCGCGGTCTCTGCAGAACAGCGTGAACTTTGTGGACGACAGCTTCCCCCCTGGGCCCGCGTCTGTGGGCTTCCCTGCGGGCGACAGCGTCCAACAGCGTGTGCGACAGTGGCTGCGGCCGCACGAGATCAACTGCTCCGTGTTCAGGGACCACAGCACTTCCTGGTCCGTGTTCCACACGCTCCGGCCCTCAGACATCCTGCAGGGTCTCCTGGGGAACTGCTGGTGAGTGTGGGGCTCCCGCTCGGGGCGGGGGGGGGGGTGAGCCAAGCTCCCCCTGAAGCCCGGCCTCGTGCAGGTTCTTGAGTGCGCTGGCAGTGCTGGCCGAGCGTCCGGACCTGGTTGAGCGGGTGATGGTCACGCGCAGCCTGTGTGCAGAGGGTGCCTACCAGGTGCGGCTGTGCAAGGATGGCACATGGACGACGGTGCTGGTGGACGACATGCTGCCCTGCGACGAGGCTGGCTTCCTGCTCTTCTCCCAGGTGGGCGGGTCGCGGGCGGGAGGGCGGCAGGCACGAGGAGGTGGCAGCCTCACACCTCCAGTCCGCCCCCCCCGCCCCCCCGCAGGCTCAGCGCAAGCAGCTGTGGGTGGCCCTCATTGAGAAGGCGCTGGCCAAGCTGCATGGCTCCTACTTTGCGCTCCAGGCTGGGCGCGCCATAGAGGGCCTAGCCACGCTCACCGGTGCCCCCTGTGAGAGCCTGGCCTTGCAGGTCAGCTCCACGAACCCCCGCGAGGAACCAGTGGACACTGACCTCATCTGGGCCAAAATGCTGAGTTCTAAAGAGGCTGGGTAAGAGGGACAGCCACGCTGGGGGCCTGGAGCAGCGGGAGTAGTCAGGCCCGCACCCTGATCTGCACCCATGTTTCACAAGATATTTTGGCATGGGCTGACCATGGCTGGGAGGCCCAGCTCCCCATGCTGCGCCAGCCACCCCACCTGCTCGGATGGGGTGAGGGCAGGCAGGGTATCGTCCGTCGGCTTGTACCTAGAAGGCCCTGTCTTGACCTGGGCCTGTGATGGCCGTCAGCACCCTTGGGGGTCCAGGTGGAGTGAGCTCCATGGAGGCACCTGGCAGTAGCAGCCCCCGGGGTGGGGGAGTGGGGGCTTCTGAACCCTGGCATGCACTGGCCAATGTCTGGGGAGGGTCCAGGACCCTTGCTCTCAGCTGTGGTGGGCAGTGGCATGGCTCCACCCCTTGGGGAGCAGCATCTTTAAGCTGGCAGGGCCCCCAGCCTTGCCAGACCTCCAAGGCACCCAGGCCTGCCCACCCTGCCAAGCTTGGCCCACCACTTCCTGAGCCCCGGCGTCCCATGTGAGTCTCCCACAAGCAGGGAGACCCCCCCACCTGGAGCAGCACCTCCCCGAGGCAGGCTGGGCAGCAGGTGTCCCCCAGAGAGGGAGCCTACCCGAATACCAAGGGGCCCCAGTCAGCCAGCTGCTCTAACTGCACAGGTTCCTCATGGGTGCCTCCTGTGGTGGGGGCAACATGAAGGTGGACGATGCTACCTATGAGAGCCTAGGCCTGCGTCCCCGCCACGCCTATTCCATCTTGGATGTCCGGGATGTCCAGGGCTCCAGGTAAGGATGGGCGGGGTGGGGTGTGGTCATGGGCGGGACAGGGCCATGGGCGTAGCCCCCAACCCTGTGGTCTGTCTGCAGGCTCTTGCGTCTACGAAACCCGTGGGGCCGCTTCTCCTGGAACGGCAGCTGGTCAGACGAGTGGCCACACTGGCCGGGGCACCTGCGGAGTGAGCTCATGCCACATGGTAGCAGCGAGGGTGTCTTCTGGATGGAGTACAGCGACTTCGTCAGGTACCACCCACCGCTCACCCTGGCGCATACAGCGTCTTTCCCAGGAGCTCATCCTGTCTACTGCCTGTCGTGGGTACTCCTGCTGGACCTCTGCCTGTGGGTCAGCCTTAGGGCCTGGCGCCCCCTGGCGGTGTCCACAGACAACAGCCAGGACTGGGGTTTCTGAACACGGATTCCAAGAGCTGCCAGCGGGCGAGAGCCTGCTGCAGTCACCCTGCCCAGGGATGCATGCAGGGCACTCAGCCAGCCATCCTCTTGCTGCCCAGGTACTTCGACTCTGTGGATATCTGCAAGGTGCACTCGGACTGGCAGGAGGCGCGGGTGCAGGGCAGCTTCCCCAGCTCGGCCAGTGGGCCAGTGGGTGTGACGGCCCTCACGGTGCTGGAGCGCGCGTCCCTAGAGTTTGCCCTCTTCCAGGAGGGCAGCAGGTGGGCCAGGTGTACTGGGGACGGTTCGGCGGGGTGGGGTGGGTCTAGGGGAGGGGCCTGGCCACTGGCGACCTTTCCATTTGCCCAGGCGCGCGGACTCAGTGGACAGTCACCTCCTGGACCTGTGTGTCCTGGTGTTCCGGGCCTCCTTCGGCAGCGGTGGCCGCCTGAGCCTGGGCCGCCTGCTAGCCCACAGCAAGCGTGCTGTGAAGAAGTTCGTCAACTGTGACGTGATGCTGGAGCCTGGCGAGTACGCCGTGGTGTGCTGTGCCTTCAACCACTGGGGCCCCGTGCCCGGCCCGCCGACCCTGCAGGGTAGGCGACCCTGTGGCCACCCGGCCCCAGGCCCCGCCCACACAGCCCCAGGCCCCGCCCACGCCATCCCTGTCCATGCGCGGCTCCACAGGACTGCTGGCTCCCTCATTCGGTGCTCCTTGCAGCCTCCAGCCCCTCAGCGGGGGGCCCGCGCAACTCCCCGGAGGCGCCTGGCCACGTGCTGGCCGTATACAGCTCGAGGCTCGTCATGGTGGAGCCCGTGGAGGCCCAGCCGACCACGCTGGCTGACGCCATCATCCTGCTCACGGAAAGCAGGGGCGAACGGCACGAGGTGGGTGAGCAGGCGTGGGCCCTGGTGGGGGGGAGCGGCAGGAGGCGGCTGCCCACGGCCTGTCCACCCACACCTGCGTTGCCTGCGCCCAGGGCCGCGAAGGCATGACCTGCTATTACCTGACGCACGGCTGGGCAGGGCTCATCGTGGTTGTGGAGAACAGGCACCCCAAGTCTTACTTGCACGTACAGTGCGACTGCTCCGACAGCTTCAACGTGGTGTCCACGCGCGGCAGCCTGCGCACCCAGGACAGCGTGCCACCCCTGCACAGGTGCGCCCCGCCCCGCCCCTGGCGGCCCACTGGCCCCGCAGGCCCTCACTGGCCCTCTTCCCCAGGCAGGTCCTGGTGATCCTGTCACAGCTGGAAGGAAACGCCGGCTTTTCCATCACCCACCGCCTGGCACACCGCAAGGCAGCACAGGCCTTCCTCAGCGACTGGACGGCCTCCAAGGGCAGCCACAGCCCCCCACTCACGCCCGAGGTTGCTGGTCTGCACGGGCCCCGGCCGCTGTGACCTCCCTGCCCCCACCCACCTGCCCCCACACGCACTTTATGAGGGAGACCCCAACACAGGACGCTTGAACCACAATCTCAGGACCCCCCTCCAGGGAGCTCCAGCCGCAGGCACAGCTCCCCCGGCCCTCCCCCCACCCCTTCCTCCTGCCCAGGGCCTCCCAGCCACCCAGCAGAATACCTCGAACCCACCTCCAGCTCTAGGGGGCTGTGTGCCAGCCTCTCTGACCAGCCCACCTTGAGGTCTGGTTCCAACCTCCAGGATCAGGGTGAGGCTGCCCCTTCTCCATGGGCCTGGGTCTCCTGCCCAGGTTAGGCAGCCATGTGCTCCTAAACCAAATCTGGGCAGGTCAGAGGCCAGGATCCCAGAATGAGAGCAGGGACCACCCCTGTTGTGGGGGTCAGAGGTCAGGACCCAGGGTGAGAGCAGGGACCACTTCTGTTTTGTGATCAGAGGCCAGGACCCTGAGGTGAGCAGGGACCACCCCCTTGTTGGGTCAGGCCAGGACCCCAGGGTGAAAGTAGGGACCACCTCTATTTTAGGGGGTCAAGGCCAGGGCTCAAGGATGAGAGCAGGGACCACCCCAGTTTGGGCAGGTCAGAGGTCAAGACCCCAGGGTGAGAGTAGGGACCACCCCCTTGTGGCCACGAGGTTGAGAGCCTTCTCTCAGTTTGCCCCCATACCCCAACCACCCCCCCAAGCTCTCATGCGGCCAGCAGGGGTCCCTGGAGCCCCAGCAGGGTCCCAGGAGGCAGGTGCCTGGCAACTGTGGGCTGAACCAGGGTTGGGAGGGACACTATGCAATTCCTGGCGCACCAGCCAGGATCAAAGCCATGCTCTGGGCCGGGGCTGGGGTGGTGGTCAGGTGGGCCTGGGCCCAGCCCTGTGCTTGCTACCACCTGACCTGCCAGGAGAAGCAGAGTCCGAGTCCCCCAGGCCATGTCCAGGCACAAACAGGGTGGGCCCCAGCCCCGCACCCCCGCACCCCCGCCCCTGAGCCAGCGTCCTCCCTGTGCTGCTCAGCCCTGAGCTCTGTGTCTGCCTGGGGACGACTAAGGCCACTTCCCAGGTGCCCGGCATCGCTGCCCAGTAGCCCCGGGCAGCGAGCGGCCCTACCCGTGGTCCCTCGCTTTCCATGCGGGGGGGCACAGATTCACACCTGGAGAAGCACTAGACCCCCAGCCCCCTTTGTACTCCTCCTGTCACTCTGAGTTGGGGGTTCACACCTGGAGAAGCACTAGATACCCCCCCTTTGTACTCCTCTTACTCTGAGCTGTGAGTATTTTTAACTCTGTACATACGGCAGCTCTTCTGACGCAGAGACTATTTTATCAACGTCAGCGCCATCCCCGTAGGATGACCCCATGGGTGTTTCCAGACTCAGGCTCCGACGGACCAAATAAAGATGTTTTGTTTTGTAAGTTCCTCCTCGTCTGTCTCTCCCTGGGGCCCCTGGCCCCAGGGCTCCTCTCCGGGACAGCTGTACCCACCTAGGGACAGCCTCTCCAGGACGCCTGGGCTGGTACCCAGGCCTGCCTCCCAGGGAGCCTTCACGGACACCCTGCCACCTGCTACCTGCACCCCAGGAAGGACGGGGCATCCAGGTGGGGCAGAGACTCAGGCCCAACCCTGCGGTGGTTTGCAGACTGGCACCCATGAAGCCTCAGAAGGGCCATGCCTGTGCCAGTCTTTTCCTAGAGAGACACCTGTGTTCCAGGCCCCTGTCGATCTGTCAGTCACAGGCGGAGCAGAGGGCGTGCAGAGCCAGGAGATGGCCGCCCTGTGCCCACTCGCTGCTGGGCCGGGCAGCAGGTGGCCTGCATTCCCAGCCCGGGCTTCACATGTGGGGCCAGGCGGGCCAGCCTCCCAGCGAGAAGGGGGCTGGGGTGCTGCGATGGGTGTAAGAGGCCTGTCTCGGGCCAGCCTATCAAATGTGAAAGCAATTAAAGCCACCAGCAGTGTTCGCTCCGGGCGGGCCTCGGGCGGCGGGGAGCTGCCACAACGCATCTCCGCTCAGCGCCTGGAGATGCCCCCCCACCCCCGCTCCATCCGCAGCTGTGCGGCCACGCTGGACCTTGTCCTGGGGGCGGGGGCGGGCTCCATCACCCCAGGGGGTCCCGGGAACCCGGGCCCGCATCACTGCAGCCCCGAGACACCCCAGATGTGAGAGCTGACCGGCCCGGGGGCTCCCTGCCTCCCTGTCAGCTGGCCTGGAGCCCCTGGCCTGTGCCTGCTCCCCTTGGACAGCTTCCCCGATGGAGGGCTGAGGGAAGTGGGGGTCGGGGGCCCACGGGTGAGACCCTTGCCGGGGACATGGCTGCTCCCGGGAGGTGCTGTGGGCGCTGAGGTGGGGCCTGGCGGCACCTGGACCTAAGCCGGTGTTGGCGGTGGACAAGGGCACAGCCTCCTGATGCGGGCCCGTGGGGGCACCTGTGCTGGGCCGCGTACCCCGTCCTCACCGCCGCGGCCCCTCCCAGGCCGCTTGGCTGCCCACCCGCTGGCCGCGGTGGCCTTCCTGAGGCGGGTGGCGGGGTGTTCTCACTTGTGAGGCAGCCCTGTCAGAAGCACTTAGTGTACAAATTAGCCGCGGCCTCCCGCCTCCTCCGCGCTCTGGGCTCTGGGCTCCACAGACTCCCGCCCGCCCCGGGCGCCCGCCCACGACAGCAGCGCCCCGGCGGCTCCTCCGCAGTCCCCGACCTTGACCTGGATGGACGAGGGGCGGGCATCCAGCAGGGCGCCAGGGGCTCCCGCTCTCCACCCTGCACGGAGCCTGCTCTGAGCGCCAGGGCCAGCGTGCAGAGCTGTGGGTGTTCGGACCCCGAGCCACACAGAAACTGCAGCCCCCGCCGCCCCGCCTGCCGGCCGGCCTGCCACTCAAGCAGGAAAAATCGCCTGTGACAGGCCCAGGAAGGCTGGGCCCCGGGGGCGGCGCGGGACACGCACAGCTCCTCTTCCAACATATGGTTGCTGTCGGCCCCGGGCGCTGCTCGGCCAGCACTCCAGAGCTCCGCGGCCTGAGCTGCGCCCCCACCTGCCTGGCCGGCTGCTCCCTCGAATCTGCACGGCCCCTGCCCCACTGGCATGCGTCCCTTGATGGGGAGCTCACTCCCGCGGTAGCCGCCCCAGTGAGCGGCCAGGAGCCTCTGGGTCCAGGGCCCCCAGCGCACGTGGAGGACTGGACCCACCCTACCCCAGGGGACCGCTGAGCGGGCTTTGGGGGCTGGGGAGTGCTTCCTGAGCTGGTGCTGGTTGGGGGAGGGCTGCAATGAGCAGGTTTGGGGCCAGGGGCCTCCCAGCTGCACACCCTCTCCCTCAGCTTGGGCCCACTCTGCCCCATGTCCTCGGCTGGCTGGGTAGCCCCACAATGCCATCCCTGGAGCATGCCTCCCATGGGCATGCTCCCCACCCCCCACAGGTCTGTGGCGAGGTCCCTGAACCTGCTTGTAGCCCCTTCAGTATCACCAGTCCCGTTAGTGTGGCTTTGCTGCCTCCTCACGAACCTGCGGTGAACCTGCTGTGGCTCCCCAGTGCTTTCAGGACCCCGGGCATGACCTTGCCCCTGGGAACCATGCCAGGAGTCCCTGAGGCCACCTCAAGTGTGCAGGAGGGAAGTGCCAAGGACAACTCGGGCTCTGCCCGTGGTGGGACTCTCGGACGTTGGGGGCCTGCCATGTGTCATCAGCAAGAGGGTGACCATGAGCCACAGCCATCGTCTGCCTGGCGCTGACCCCTCCCGGGGCTCTCAGACCCTGCTCACGGGCTGTGCCATGTCCCTCTTCCCACGGGGCGAACAGGCTGCCTGACCCCAACACCAGTCCTGTTGAGGGCTGCGTGTAGATGCTGAGGGGAGGAGACAGGCCTGCCTCGGGCACCACACTGCTGTCCCCCTGCCTTCCCTGGACCCACTGTCCGTCCTGCCCACGTGCCCCTGGCACACAAGTGGAAATGACAGGTGTACAGCCTTGGGCAAGCGGGCAGAGCAGGTTAATGGCCGCGACGCCTCCGGCTGGAGGCAAAGGGATGGACTGCATGTCGCCCCTGCACCCCGCACCAGGGCAAGCTGAGGGAAGGCTGGGGCCTTCCCTAGGGCCCCCCCACCCAGTCTGCAGGTCCACACTGACGCCCAGGGAGCATGGGCAGATGTTTCCAGACTCAGGCCACATGAGGGTCAACCCCCTAATGCCGCCTCTGGGGTAGGGCCACTCCCTGGGCCCCAGCATGTTGGGGTGGGGCCTGTGGGTGGGTCATGACCTCCCGCCACACCCCACTGCAGGGTGGAAAGTGGGACAGGCTCCAGGCACACTGTACCAGCTTCAGGGGGCACACATGCCCACCGTGGCTCAGGCAGAGCACTGCTGACCTGCTTCCCCTGCCGCGGCTGGGGGGTGGCCTGTGCACCCTGACTCAGCACTGGAGTGTAGCCAAGCTCTGTGACCCCTGCTGTGTGCTCAGGGCCCACCTACACCCCTGGCAAGATCTCTCCTGGAGCCTGACCACACCCCTCAGTCTGAGCTCAGGGGGCGGGACCACTCCTCAACCAGACTCCAGGGAGGGCCGAGCGAGAGCTGAATCAGGGTGCACAGGCCACCCCCCGGCCAAGGCATGGGAGGCAGGTCAGCGGTGCTCTGCTCTCTCCGGGGTTTCACCAGGCTGTCCTGAGACGCCCCCCCCTTCCCCTGGAGGGTAGCAACAGCCTCCAACCAGCCGGCCCCCTGTGTGGGCAGCCGGGCCTTCCAGAGACCAGGAGGAGGAGTCAGCAGTGGGGGCCAGGGAGCTCAGAGCCGTCCCTGGGACCCCCAGCCCCAGGTCTCAGGGTGACCTGTGCTCCCCGCCCTGGCTGGGCAGTGCCCAGAGTGTGAATGTGTCCGGAGTAGGATCTGTGTGCAGAAGGAGCGGGCCTCCCGGCCCCCACGCTCCGCAGAGCTGCTGGCGTGACGACCGCTCAAGCTGTCTCCCGGCCTGGGGCTGCCTACACGGTCAGCTGGTCAGCTGGGCCAGGCCAGGCGGGCGGAGAGGGACGGCTGGTGGGCCGTGCCCCCCCGCAGCCCTCCAGCCCTCCCACCTGCCCAGTGGGCTTGCCAGGGGGAAGTGGGGTCTCCCCAGTTGTAACATGAAGGGTGACATTTAACAGTCACCCTCACACATGTCCTGGCACTGGATGCCCCCAGAACATGGCGCCCTGCTCCTTACAACACCAGTCAGGGCTGACTGGAGCACCAGCAACAGTGCCGTGGCCAGTCACCCTCCTGCACAGCTAGGGAAGCCGCAGCCAGGCTCCCCGGGCCCAGAACGCTCCATCCCAGAGACCCTACAGGACACATCTTTGCCCCCCAAAGTGCCCCTGCCCCCACACAGAGCTGAGCTGCCCTGGGAGCCTGCCCAGGACTTTGATGGGTCTTTCTGAAGGCAAACCCCACCCCACTCCTGAGACAGACATCACACACCTCCAGGTTTGGACAGTGTCCCCCGAACAAAGGCAAACATCCCCTGAGAAACACGGCTGGCCTGGCCTGCGGTCTGTGTCCACTCCTAGAATGGTGCTGGTGGCTCAGGGGGACTTCTGCTAGGACCCAGATGAGAAGTGGGGCCCCGGACTATTGAGTTTGGATGTTTAATAGCAACATGGAGCTGAGCTCCGTGGGCAGTGGAGCGGCTCAGGCTGCGAGGACAGAGGGGGTGGCGTTTCCTGGTGGGCCCTT
Source organism: Antilocapra americana (assembly GCA_007570785.1). Taxonomy (NCBI): domain Eukaryota; kingdom Metazoa; phylum Chordata; class Mammalia; order Artiodactyla; family Antilocapridae; genus Antilocapra; species Antilocapra americana. The sequence goes on along the minus strand of ML664186.1, from coordinate 16,888,811 downwards.
TCCCCGCCCCACCTGGCTCAGTGGCCTTCCTGGGAGGGACGGGCGGTGGAGAGGAGTCCTGCCAGCAGCGGGCAGGTGCAGGGCCCTCCCCAGAGCACCTGCCAGGGGGCTGGGGGTGATGCTTCCAGAAAGCAGGAGTGAGCGCATGGGACCCTCTTTTCCGGAATCAGTGACGGTCAGTGGGCAGGGGCTGCAGACCCATTCAGCATCCTGTTTGGAGAAGAGAGAAGGGCACTGCAGGCAAGCCTTGGTCAGCAGAGGAGAATCGCTGCATCGCTCTTGCTGGGCTCTGCTCTCCCCCGCCGCCGCCGCTCTGTTCTCCAAGGTCCTCCTGTCCCGGGGCTCAGCCTCCAGGCCCTGGCTCAGGCGGAGGGGCTGTCAGGGGCCAGAGCCCTGCCCTGACGGATGAGTGCTGACGGCCCCACTCCCTGCGCCCTCGGCCACTGACACCCCATCACACCGCTGCAGGGACCCTGGGAGACCTGGCTGCCTCTGCGCACCCCCGCGGCAGCCTGCAGGCGACGGGGGCGGGGACGTGCCAGGCGCCCCTCGTTCGCCCGCACACCTGCGTCTCCACTGCGCGTTCCTCCACGGGGCTGACCGACCCTGCCCTGCTCGGGCGGCACCACCGGTGTCACCGGCCAGGACTCCATCCACGAGTTGCCAGCGCGGCACAGATTGCTGAGCTGGTCCAGGCGCTCGCGAGGCCGGTGAGTGCGCCGAGGGGGCGACTGCGGGCCGGGGAGTGGGAGAGACAGGAGTGCACCCGAGGTGGGGAGGGGATCGCTGCCGGAGCTCGGGCACCTCCGCCCTCGTCGAGCCTGGGTCGGAGGTCGCCGCGTCCCCCGGAGCCCGGTGCTGTGGCGCAGGCGCGGCCGCTCCTGCCGCCAACTTCGGTAGGTGCGAGTCGGCGTCGGGGAACGCATTCGTGGCGGAGGCTTCCGGGACTCGCTGCCTAGTGAGTGACCGCAGACCGCGCGGGGCCGCTCCGCAGTTCCCCTGGCGAGAGACGGGGTCGCGCCCCGAGAGCCCGTGCGGGTCCCCGGGGTTGCGGGGTCGTGGCGGCGCGGGGTGGGGCGGGGCGGGAAGTTCCCGCGGGGTCCCGGGGCCACGCGCATACTTATCGGGGCGCAGCAGGCTCCGCTCCGCCCGGGGCGCAGGTAGAGCTGGCGCGGGCGGCAGCGGGTCTGAAGTTTGAGGGCTGCGAGGCGCAGGGCCGCGGGCTGCCAGGATTGTCCGGACGTGGGCGGGGCTGCCCCAACCCCACGTCCCCCACTTCGCAGTGTCCAGGCTTCACGAACTATTAGGGCGCAGCAGCAGCCTCCTTATAGGAAGACGCCCTGGAGGGAAGCGGGGAGGGAGTTGGGGTCTGGGCTTCAGCCCTAGAGAAGCTTGGTCACCCGCACCACGACCCGGGGTTGCTCCCAAGTCCCAAGGGCGCCAGCCGTGAGCTGTAATCCCCTGGTGGCTGGTGGGGGCTCCAAGCGCTGGGTGCCCCCTCTCCCCGCTGGGGTGGGGCCTCCTGCCTGGCCAGCCATCAGCGCTCTCCCAGCCAGGGGTTAGTGGGATCAGGTGTCTGGGCGAGCACACTGCGGGGCAGGCCGCTGCCCTGGGCACAGGCACCCAGGCCTGGGATTGGGACATGTGTGTGAATGAATATCCTTTGGGGGTGTGGGGTGTGTGCTGGTGTCTAGGGGGTGTCTTCTGCTTGTGCACAGTCATACTGGGCAGGTACCAGGTGTTCTCTGGGTCTCCATGGAGTCAGTGGCGCTGAGATGGCTCCCTACCGAGCCCCCCTGCAGCCAGGAGACTGCTTCGAAGCCCAACACAGGACAAACCTCTTGCCTGCTGAGTCCAGGGGTCTAGAAGGAGCCCCCCCCCCAGTCCAGGGGCCCGGCTGGGAGGTGGGGTGGTGGTGGCACCAGGCGGCACAGCTGTGTGGCTCCCAGGGCTGGGTGATCGATGGCCCCAGCACAGCCGCCTCTGTCTCTGGAGCACACACGCCCATTTGTCATCTGCGTCCTAGGGGGGTGGGGGGCAGCAGTGGGGCCTGCCTCTGCACCCACTGCCAAGTTCAGGGCGTGTCTGTAGCCCCAGAGGGCCCCAGCCTCCTCCTCCCAGCCCTGCTGGGAGCCCTATCCCTTCCCGGATGACTGCAGCCCTCCACACCCTAGCCGTGGCCATGCTAGCCCCCTCCCAGGACCCGTCTGAATGGACGGCCCCCTCCACCCCTCTGGCCATTCCCATAACGGGGGTGCCCACTCAGTGTTTGGAGGCAGCAGACATGACTCCCCGTCATGTGCAGAGCCCAAAGGCCGGCAGGGAGGACGGTCTGCTCCTGATGACTGCCCCAGCCCTGCCCAGCTGAGCCCCAGGGAGCCAGCACATGCCCGTGTGTCCACACCCGTGAACGACTGTGACCCTGTGTGGCCTCGGCGTACATGTGTGTGCCGTGCATCCATGCGGGCGGTGATCTGTCTACTCTGCGTGGTCTGTGAGCCTTGTGTGCCGAGGTGGTCTTTCCGGGCGCTGTGTGAGGAGGGCTCGGGAGGAGCCCTGCACGCTGGTGTGCACGCACTCGCCAAGTCCCGGCCGAGGCGCGCACTGGGGCGGTGGACGGCCCAGGTGGCAGCCCAGATGGACCGTGGAGTGGCTTCTGAGCAGGAGAGTGGGGTGTGGGGAGAGGAGGGTCTTGGCCAAGCTCGGCTGCGGCAGGCTCGGCTGCCGACCTGCCGGCAGCCACCCAGATGGAGCCGGGCTGAGCAGGTGGCCATGCCGTGGGGCCATGCCGGACATCCACGCCCCTCAGCCTGGCCTGGCCCACGTGGGGTGACTCCCTCAGAGACGGAGACCGCAGTGCCCAGGGACACCCTGCAGAGCAGCTCTCAGAGCCCCTGCTGGTTCCTCACCTCGGCTGCCCCAGGGGCAGGGGTCTCTGGGGGCAGGGTGAGACAAGGAAGGGCTGTGTCCCTGGGAGTGAGTCTGCTCATACTTGGCTTCCTCCAGTCACTCACCAGTGCTGCCGGGGTAGACGGAGACCCAGGCTCTGCTGGCATGGGGCAGATGGGTGTGGATGGAGTCACCTCAGAATTGGATCTGCTGGGGACTGGCCAACATGTACGTAGGGTCAACCAATAAAGTATAGGACTTACATTTCAGATAAACAACAAATAATTTTTTAGTGCCCAAATGTTGGCTCGGTCATACTTACACTAAGAAAGCATTTGCTGTTTGCCTGAGTTCCATTTCCCCGGGTGTCCTGCATTTTTATGTGCTGACCGTGTCTGCTAACCCTCCAGAGAGGCTGGCAGGGAGGCCTGCTGGTCTGGGCAGCAGAGGCCAGGGAGGCAGAGTGCCGCTGCTGTGACGCGGAGTGGGGTGTCGGGTGGGGCGCCGGCGCTGACCCAGGCCCTGTCTGCAGGTGGCATGGGGTCGGGGCCTGCCCACTAGCCGCTGCCATGTCCCGGGAGGCTGGTGCGTGCCGCCTAGGCCCTGGGGCACGGGCCCGCGCGCGGAAACCTAAGAAGCCGCACTACATCCCACGGCCCTGGGGTAAGCCCTACAACTACAAGTGCTTCCAGTGCCCCTTCACCTGCCTGGAGAAGTCCCACCTCTACAACCACATGAAGTACAGCCTCTGCAAGGACTCGCTCTCGCTCCTGCTGGACTCCCCCGACTGGGCCTGCCGTCGCACCCCGGCCACGCCCCGGCCCCACGGGGCCGCCCCGGGCCGCCCCGCAGACCCCTCAGCCCCAGCTGACCCCGGCGGCCAGCCCCGTGGAGTGCGGCTCCCGGACGCCCCTGCCACACCCGACCTGGACCCTGCGGCCGCCGACGTCCTCTCCCTGCGCCACCGGGTTGGGGGCCCCCAAGTTGGGGGCCCCCGAGTGGGGGCCGAGGGCTCCACCTCAGGGACACCACCCCCTGAGGCTGGGGACATGCAGAAGGGTGCAGGCCTGGGGGGCCTCCTGGCTGAGTCATGGAAGCCGGGGTCTGGTGGGGGCCGGGGGAGCAGGGCCGTGGTGGGCACCGCGGGCCCCGAGACCAGCGTCCCCTGCTACCCCCCGCCCACCTCCGGGGAGCTCCCCGAGGCCCAGAGCCTCCACCTGTCCCTGCTGGGCGTCAACTACCCTCTTGGCCCGGGCCTCTTTTCCTATCTGGGGCCCTCCCTGGCTGCTGCTGCCCACGTGCCCTTCCTGGCCTCGGCCAGCCCCCTGCTGCCCCCGGCCACTGCCTTCCCTGCTGCACAGCCCCCCGAACGCCCCGCCCTGGTCCCCCGCCTCTACTACCCCCTGCTGCTGGAGCACAGCTTGGGGCTGCCGGCCAGCAAGACCGCCCTTGCCAAGCCCCCCCTGCCCCTGAGAGGGCCCCCTGGGGCCCTGGTCCCTGGGCTGCTGAAGGTGCCGGTGCCCGGGCTGGGTGGGCCCTGGCCCCGCAGTGCTCTCAGGGACCCCGGGCAGGAAGAGCAGCTGGAGCGGGTAGCCCAGAGCAACCCCAAGAGAAAGCTGGCCCTGGGGGCCCAGCCAGAACCCCCGAAGGCCCCCTGCAGCCGAGCGAGCGTCAGCGCCCAGAGCAGGTGGGTGTGGGGGCCCAGGCATGGGCACTCAGGGAGGCGAGGAGAGGGATGAAGGGGCAGGGTGGTCGGGCACCCCCAACCAGAGCTCAGCTGCTAGGAATATGGGGTTCAGGCTACAGAGGGGAGACAGAGCAGACAGCCAGCCTTCCTCCCTTCTGGGGTTCTGAGGCCCCAGGCCGGGCGCCAGGCTGGACAGGGCCATGAGGGGTGGGAGCTGTGGGAACAGTGTAGCCTCCTGACGCTCCCACCATCCCCAGCCTGCAGACTGGCCCCTCCGCGATGCTCTGGCCGGAGGACAAGGAGCTGAGCGACCTCGAGACCGCTGGCCCCGCGGCCTCCCTGCCCCCACAGTCGCTGGGCCTGGCGCTGGGGGGCCCAGGTCATGTGGGTGAGGACCTGACACGGGCCCTGGGTGACTGTGCCAGGGCGGAGCAGCGCCTGGGCCAGCTGGCACCTGCCGGAGGCCTGGCCCCACGGCCTCTGCGGGAGCAGCTGGGGAAGATCCGCCGCGAGCTGCTCATCATCCACCAGGCGCTGGCGCAGGCTGTGCGGCCACCTGATGCGCCCCTTGACCTCTCCGTGAAACGGGCGCCCACCAAGGGGCACGAGGTGCCCGCGGGGCCATGGGTGCAGCCGGAGCTGGGCCCCACACTGGCCCAGGGAACCCCGGAGCCACACAGTCTGCTGGCGACCCAGCCTCTGTCCAGCCACACCACCAAGTGTGAGGCCGACTCCAGTGTCCCTCCGCCGGCCCTACCCCTGCAGGCGCCCGAGGACCCTGTCATTCCTGGCAGCTGGGGCGCCCGCAGTGGGACTGGGGGCTCCTGGCCCCTTGAGGCCGTCCCGGGCCTGCAGAGCCCCCCGGGTGCCGAGGTCTGACCACAGCCCCCACTGCCCTGGCAGTCCTTCCCGGACAGGCGCCCTCCTCTGACCCCGTGCCCGCCACCTGGCTGCCCTTCCACCCCAGCATGCCCGGGGACAAACCCCCACCCACCATGGCCACACCTGTCTCTGGGGCCACGCAGGCACCGCCCAGGGCCCTTAGTGAGCATGGTTGTGGACATTAAAATGGAGACCACCTTCACACATCCGTCTGGGCTCCTCCTTCACCGCCGTTGCAGCGTCACCGTCCACGTCAATGTCCCCGGCCTGGGTGTCGGGGCACGGTGTCCTGGGCCTTCCCTGGGGACCTGGAGTCTGGGGGAGAGTGGGGCGCTATTCATGGAGCAGAGCGGGGGCAGAGAGGCAGGCATGCACAGTCTCGGATTCTCTGCGTTTCTGGACACGGGCGGTGGGCAGGGACCCCAGGCCATTCCTCCAGCCCCCTGTCTGGTCAGCCAGCCCTAATGTCGGATTCATCCAGGAGGCGGCTCGCTCTGGTTAAACGACACCCCACGTGCTGTGGCCCAGAGCTGGTCATGCAGCGTGGCCTCCACTGGGCCCTGGCCAGCCCCTGCAGCCCCGATAGGCATCGGGCAGCTTTCACAGCCCACTGCCTCCTTCCCAGCGCGGCCAGAGTTGGCTTTCCCACAACGGGGGAGGGGTGCCCCGGGGACCCTTGGACCCAGCTAATTGCTTCTCTGCCCAGGAGCTGGCCACACCTCTGTGCCCACCCAGGAGTGGCCCCAGGAGGGCCCCTCCTGCCTGCTCCCAGCTCCCTAGGCTGGGCTGGCCGGGCTGGGGCCAGTCAGATCAGGACTGCAGCTGCCCATCAGCCGTGGCGACAGCAGATAGCATCGCGCCCACCCCCCACGGCCTCCAGAGCTGGAGTGCAAGCGGCTGGGTAGGGAGTGCTATGGGTCGCAGGCATGGGCTGACCCCCACCTTCCAGGGGCTTCCTGGAGGGGCTGAGGGGCTGAGGGCTGAGCCACGCACAAGGGGTCTGGAGAATCCCCAGGTCCGAGTCTGAGGGAGCCCCCTCCCACTTCAGCCCCCATTAGCACCCCCACATGACTGCCGCACCCTGACTTCTCAGCACCCACTGGACAGATGTAAGCTTGACCCGGCAGGAGGTGTGCGACCCCAGCATCACAGGTGAAGAAACAGGACCCAACCTACTCGCCTGTGCTGGGGCGCCCCCCCCACCTAGACTCCGGTGAGTGACCTAGCAAGCAGGCCAGGGGCACAGCCCTTCAGTCCTGAACTTGTGGTCGGCTGGAGGACAGATGGGGTGCTATCTCCTGAGATGGTGGCTGTAGAGGGCCTGGATCCCTGGGGAGGGTGGCCGGGTGGACCTTGAGTGCACCCAGCCAGGCAGGTTGAGGAATGTCCCAGAGGCCAGTGCAAAGGCCCTGAGGCGGGAATGCGGCGGTGCTGGAGGGTGTCTGGCGGGGTAGCAGCTGAGTGGCCAGACTCCTTCGGGCTTCCTTGGGCTGCTGCTCAAACACCGCCTGGCCAGAGCTCTGCCTGCCCCTCCCTGAGGCCAGGTGGCTCCTCCCACCCCCTTGAGCTCTGGTTTCCAACAACACAGGAGGAAACCAGGTAGGAGACCCAGGTAGGAGACCCCTCCCTCTGGCCAGAGAGGCCTAGGAAAGGACCCCTGCTTTACCCCTCAGGGGCAGAGGTCTCCAACAAGGCCCCATTCCTCTGCCTTTAGAGAAACACTGCTCATCCGTCACCCCTCCCCTACCTCGGACCGCGAGGTACCCCGAGCTCCTCTTGAACCTCAGAGTGGAACAGCAGCTGGGGGTCGTGTGTCTTTCAGAATCGTGCTCAGGGTCCACAGCTGGGAAAACAGGGCCCAGAGGCATGACTGGCAGTTAGGGCATGGTGGGACAGTCAGGTCTGCAGGTCAGGAGGACACCAGCACACTTGGAAGCCGTGTCCGGCCCTTGGTGCTGCCCGGCACACAGCGAGGTTACTTGTCTTGCAGCCCCACGCTTGGCCGGGCTGGAGGACCGGCTCAGAGAGACCAAGGCTGTGACGACCGCCCAGCGCCTGCTCCCTGGCCTCCTGCTTGGACTTCCCGGGCCTCCCCCACCAGCACGTCAACCACGGCCCAGGGCCCAGGGACCGCGCCCCGCACTGGGCCTTCCTGGAGACCCTGCCTGCTGCCGGCGGCTCCAGCTGCTTGGGCGGATCCCAGCACCCACCACAGCTACCGGGGGGCCCCGGGGCCTGCACTGCTCCCCAGATGGCCTGCTCTTCCTGACAGCGGGTGCCACACCCTGTGTCCATGTGCTGGACCTAGAGGGACGCTCCATCTGCCACCTGCCCTGCCACGTGCCAGGGGCTGGGGCCTTTGTGCCAGAAGACATGGCGGTGACAGCCGCTGGGCTCGTGGTGGTCAGCGACCTGGTCAACGGGGCTGTCCATGCGCTCCAGCACACTGTGCGAGCCCCTCAAGGCCGCTGGGTGACGGTGGGCTCCTTCTCAGCCCCCCGGGGGCTGGCTGTAGATGCCTTTGGCCGCCTCTCAGTGACAGACTATGTGCCTGGGGCTGTGCACAGCTTCACGCTAGGCCCTGACTTGGAGACACTGGCCCCCGCCTCCCTGCTGGGCCTGGAGGGCCCTTGCTGGGTGGGCCTGGCACCTGACGGGGGCCTGGCTGTAAGCGAGGAGTTTGGGGACGTGCGGCTGTTTGGCAGTGCCCACCAGCCCCTAGGCTCTCTGGGGGACCTGACTGGGCACCTCTTTGGCTGCCCGGCAGGTGTTTGCACCGACGCAGTGGGCAGTGTCATTGTGGCGGACCAGCAGCGGCGCCAGGTGACCCTGTTCCCCCAGGCCAGGGCGCCCATCTGCCTGGTTTCCGAGGGGCTGAGGCGGCCCCTGGGTGTGGCCTGTGGGCCCCAGGGCCAGCTGCTGGTGGCAGATGCAGAGGACTGCGACATCAAAGTGTACCAGTCCCACCTGGAGTTGGCCTGATACTGTGGGCTTGAACTGGAGCACCCCTCTCTGTGCGTGGTGTGGCCCCCCGAGTCTGGACCATGATGGGGGGAATGTTCAGGGTTCTCAGGGCTCTTCTGGGCCGTGGGCCTCACCTTCCTGACCCTGCATGTTTGCTGACAGTCCTGAGCCCCGTCCTACCGGGCCCTGGCCTGGCCTCCTCTTTCTCTTGGGGAGGATTCAGCTTCAGAATCAGCTGCCTCCAGCCCCCAGGGCCCAGGAGGCCTGAGCTTTGGGGTCGGCAGCTGAAGCCTGGAGGTCTCCGGTATGTCAGGCCAGCCGCCAGCACTTACCCGGGCTGGCTCTCCATTCAGTGTCCTGGCCCCAGCCTCCTAATCAGAGGGAGGCAGGCAGGGTGGGTGTGGCTGGGCTGGGCTGGGCAGGGGTGCAGCTCCTTACTGTCCCCCGTTTTCAGAGGTGCCCTGGGTGCCGAGACTCCTGCAGCTTCTCTGGGTCCAGCTAGGTAAGGGGGGCAACAGAGGACGGGCCACCCAGAGGCGCCCTGGGGTGACACACGGCTGGGTTACCAGCCTCCATGCTTCGGGCCCACTTCTCCCACGTGAGACTGTCTGACTTCCTGGAGCTGGACCAAACAGCTCAGACTCAGGGGTGGGGTGGGGGGAGTCCCGGGCAGTGATCAAGAGCAGGAGAGCCTTCCTGTGAGCACAGACAGGAAAACCAGGATGGGGGGTGCAGAGGAGTGGAGTTCCTCGGAGTCTGGGCCCAGCCAGGCTCCATCAGAGGTCCTCGGGGGACAGGCCACACCTAGTCTGGCCCCAGGCACGGTGAGGGGGTGGGCTCAGGGTCCCTCCGTGTGTCCTGGCTCCTGAGAGCATGGGCCTGGATTAAGTGGGTCGGAGTAAGGAAGTGCAGGGAACAGGTGCTGCGTCAAAGCTGGCGGCTGCTGCTGAGTTAGGGGTCTTGTTCCCTGGAGAAGAGGGGGCCAGAGGCGCCCCCCTACCCCCAGCCCAGATGGCTTCACCCTCAGGACTGGCCCTGAAACCTCAGGGGTCACTTGGCCTCTGCAGGGAGCAGGGTGCAACGGGGCCAGCCCGGGGCTGGAGAGGCAGTTTCTTCTGGGACCCCCGGCGCCCCACCTTCTCCGGGGCGTCCTTTAACCCCTCGGTGACGGGGCAAGGTAGGGTCTGGAGCCCTCAGACGAGGAAACCGGGGACAGGGGAGGTCTGGCTACCGTGGTGGGGGACTGGAAGGCAGGGGTTTGGGGGACACTGTAGGTAGACGGGGGGGGGGGGGGAGCGAGGGGACAGAAGCGCTGCGACGGGGTCAAGGCCGTGTGCACAGGGACTGGGGAAACAAAGCCGCGGGAGGAACGGGGGCACTGCGCGGGCTGGCCGCCGGCTCTGGGACCGGAACCTTGCGTGCGCGGAACGCTCGGGCGGGGGCCAGCGGGCAGCCCGGGCGCCTGTGGGGCGGACCGTCGCGCGGCAACGCCGGGAGCGGGCGGAAATGGGACGCGTGTCCCGCGGCGCGGCCGCGGCGGGGCTGGGGGCCTGGAGCGCCGCCGCCCGCCCGGGCCCGCCCGACGCGGTCCCCGACCCCAGCCGGACCCCGCCGGCCCAGTGCGCGGCCCTGGTGAGCACCGCGGGGGAGGCCGGCGGCCTTGGGGCGCCACCTTGGGGGCCCGCCCCGCCGGGCTGTGGGCCCAGGCCCCGCCGCGGCGGCCAGGGAGCCTGGGGGCCTCCGGAGCCGACGCGGGCCTCTTAACCTCTGGGAGCCCCAGCTTTTTCAGCTGTAAAGTGGGGGCGCCGCCGGCGGCCGGCCGGGGCGGGGCTGGGACGGGAGGCTCTGCGGCCGCGCCTGCCCAGCGACGCCGGGTTCGCGGCTGGCCGCGGGGGCGCTCTGGCTGGGCGTCTGGAGCCCGACCCTGTGGGGTGAGGGGCGGCCGGCCGGGACCCTCTGGCCCGCCCCACCCGGTCCTGCCGTGGAACCGGTGGAAGGGCATTCAGGGTCAAGGGGGCCAGCCATCAGCGCTTTACCGTCGTCCCTGACTGCGGTACAGGCCAAAACCCAGAGCCCTGGATTCGTGTCCGTCCTTGTGAAAAGAGAGGGGGAAAGCCCTCTTTAAACACAATCCTTTTTGGTTTTAAACACAGACATAACAAAAGAGTAACAAGGAATTCGTGTGAGTTACCAAGGGGCAGTGATCAGGAGACTTCCCCAGAGAATGGTTTTAGGCAGTGAAGGGTCCCTGGCCAGTCATAACCGGGCTTTTGCCCTGAATCAGTTCTGGCAGAGGATGACAGGCTGCCGGCTTCAGGAGGTAGATGGTTGAGTTCAGGTCGTGTGGAGTGGGGCGTCCCACAGACTGTTGCCTGACCTGGGATGGTGGGCTGGGTCACAGGGCCCCTGGTGTCGTGGGTAGCAGGCAGCTTTCCCGGGCTTGTGCCCTTGTCTTTATCACAGTCTTTAAAGATGCACACGTTGCCGAGATACTGCCCGGCTTTCTCCCATCTGCACCTCTGCTATTGATTGCCTGCTCTTTCATCTTTTTCTGGCTGGCTGATCTGAGCAGACTTCTTTGTGCTGGTCACTCCCAGAGGCTGAGGTGGGGGTGGGGATGGAAACTTGCCCCTCAATTTAAGAGTTCTTTCTCACTGACCCACAGATGGGAACACCACCCTCTGCCCTCCGCTGCCTTCCCCAGACATTAGGAGCTCTTCTTCCCCTTTCTTTCTTTCTTTTTCTTTTTTCTTTAGGTAAACTTTGTAGATGAAGCATAAAACACACAAAGCGCACAGATCGTATGTGTACAGCTCGATGAATTTTCTGCAAGTGAACCCACCGTGTAACCAGCTTTGCCCAGAGCATCTGCTCACTGTTAGGCCAAGAGTGTTTGTCTTCTGACAGTAGCTATGGGTGGTTTTCCTTTGCTCCTGTGAGAGGAGTCCCCAAGCAGGGGACGGTGATCCTGTCATTTGGCTGACCTGGTGGTTGAAACTGGCTGGTGCTGAGAGGCTTGGGCTGTGCTGGCTGCTTCCCCTTGGTGGTCAACATGCATTGGTGGGACTCTGACACTCAGAATGCCTCTGTCCCTTTCGTGATGCCCTTGACAGGTGTCAGGAGACAGGGCAGTCCTTGATGCCCCTGCCAATGGCCACAGGGACTTGGCCCAGGGCTACCTTCAGGCTCCAGGTTTCCCTGCAGATACCATGTTGCCTGCTCTCTCTGATCTCTGCAGGGTAGGGCATCTGGGAGTCTGCTGCTGGACTCAGGGGGACCCTTTCAGTCAGAACCCACAGGTGGGAGAAGTCTCTTCCTCCAGTCTGCTCTGGGTGCCCTGGAGGCAGGGAAAGTAGCTGCCCCAGTTGCCTGTTAAGTCCTGGGCATATGAGGCCCCCTCCAGAGCCCCCTGACCCTCAGGAAAGGCTCCCTCAAAGTCACACCTCCTCAGTCTCTCTGTTCCCCGGTCCCCTAGGGCCTGGTGAGCCCTGGGGCCTGGAGGGCCAGGCTCAATGGGAGGCCTGTGTCCCTCCTACTCGAGGGTCTTAGCTCAGGGCCTCTGCTGTGCGCTTTGTGCTGACCGTGGGGTTGTTCATGTCTCGGAGAGGGCCAGAGTCCCAGCGAGCCCTCACCAAGGCAAAGCTCCTGCCTGCTAGGCCCGCCAGGGTGGGACATGAAGAGCTGCTGAGAGTCAGTTCCGCAGTGGGCTGATCTTGTGCAGGGCAAGGCTCACAGCCCCACAGGACTCAGAAACCAGGGCCTACTGGGGAGGTTCTTGCTGCCCAGGATCATGTGAAGGCTGGCAGGGTTGGGGAGACCCACCCCCACTTCTAGAGCCTGGTGTGGGGAGGTCCTGAGGGAGGTGCTCAGCTATGACAAGAGGGTGGGGCCCTAGGGAGGGGTGGGCCCCACACACCTGGAGGCTGGGGCAGGGTGGAAGCCCGGTGAATCCCAGCCTGCGCACTGAGGCTCCCCAGGGGCTCACTGGGGCACCAGGCACATGCCCAGGCATCTTCTGGAGCCCCCACACCAAGGCTCACAGCAGCCAGCAGTGGGCATGTGCCTGACTTTCTCAGCTCAGCAGTGATTTGTTTAGATGTCCGTCTTTGTTCTTGCTTGCCTAGTAAGTCAAGCTTTGAGATGTTTAAATTACTTTGTTAATGAGATTGTAGATTTTCCCTTGTGCTGCATGTCAAAAACTGTAATCATTTCTTTAAAAACAAAATTTTCACCCTGTGCTCAGCCCTGTGTAGGCTATAAGTGGCACTGAGCAGGTGACCCAACCTGTTTCAGGGCTTGTGTCTGGAGGAGCGAAGCCTTGCCCTTCCTCCGGGCGAGGGTGGGAGTGGCCTGGGTCTGTGCTCACTGCAGCCCAGTGCAGAGATGGGCAGCTAGGGGCTCCCCCACCAGCCTCGTGACCAGACCCGAAGCTGGGACACCCCTGCCTGTGGGTCCAGTGGCCACATGGACATGGCCAGAGCCTGTCTCCCTGGCACTACAGCTACCCTGGGCTGTCGCGGGCGTCGGCAGCTCTGAGTCAAGCCCTCCTCTCTTCTAGCGGCCCCAGCATGGTGCTCAAGGCCTTCTTCCCCACATGCTGCGCCTCGGCGGACAGCGGCCTCCTGGTGGGACGGTGGGTCCCGGAGCAGAGCAGCGCCGTGGTCCTGGCTGTGGTGCACTTTCCTTTCATCCCCGTCCAAGTCAAGGAGCTCCTGGCCCAGGTACAGCAGGCCAGCCGGGTGGGCGTGGCCGTGCTGGGCACCTGGAGCCACCGGCGGCAGGAGCCGGAGGAGAGCCTGGGCCACTTCCTGGAGGGCCTGGGTGCCCTCTTCTCCCACGAGCCCTGGCTGCAGCTGTGTCGGGAGAGGGGCAGCAAGTCCTGGAGCTGCAAGGCCACCCGCCGGCAGGGGCCCGTGCTGCCCACCCCCGCCTGCGAGGACCAGGTCATGCTCATCTTCTACGACCAGCGCAAGGTGCTGCTGTCGCAGCTGCACCCACCTGCGGCTCTGCCCGAGCGCCAGGCGGGGGATGCCTCGGCCAGCGCGGGTGGCCTGGCAGCCATCTTTGACACCGTGGCGCGGAGCGAGGTGCTCTTCCGAAGCGACCAATTCGATGAGGGCCCCGTTCGGCTGACGCACTGGCAGTCGGAGGGCGTGGAGGCCAGCATCCTCGTGGAGCTGGCCAGGCGTGCGGCGGGGCCCATCTGCCTGCTGCTGGCCTGTCTGCTTTCACTGGTCTCGGCTGCCAGTGCCTGTCGGTAGGTGTCCCTGGAGTGGGGTGGGGTGCGTGGGGCGGGCTCACAGAGGCCAGGCTAGCCCTTCTGAGGCCCACGCCGCCCCTGCACCCCAGCTGTTGTCCCATGCCCCATCCCTGCTGGGGGCTGCTCTCCTAGTGCCTCTCGCTCAGGGTAAAATCAGGCTTCCTGTCAGTCTTGGTGGTTGTGGGGGATCTGTGGGGTAGGGGACGTGGTGAATCTCAGACAGCTTGGGCCCCGACAGGGAACTTAGGTGATGGGGAGACCCAGGCTGTTCCGCACAGGGCCCCCGTTGGTCCCCCGGCACTTGCCCACCCCTTTCCCCGGCCCTGGCGCTGCAGGAGCGGCAGCCCCATGATGCTGTGGGCACCCCAGGTGGAGGGATTTGGCCTCAGGTCTGGGTACAGGCCTCGCTGACCCCCCAGGGGCTCTGGGGTCATGTGTGCCTGTCTCCACAGAGAGACCCCAGCACCTGTGTATGGGCAGCGCCTTAGATTATGCGGGCTGCTAGTGTCTTGACCTGCAGAGTGGTTTCCAGTACTTCCTGACTCCTTGAAATGAGTCACGTGGAAGTTGTCTGGACTTGCCTGGGGGCACTTTTGGGAAAAGAAGGTCCTTTGCTTTTGTCGGCTTTCAAAGAACACTAGAAAGGCTTTAAGCTGCTTGCATGCTGGAATCCTGAGGCCCCAGAGGCAGGTGCTAGTCCTTGGCGGCCATCAGGAGCCCAGGGACATCCGTGTGAAGCATGGCTGTGGCTGCAGGAGCGAAGCCCCGGGGTGCTGCCCAGGGCTGGCCTGAGCCTGGGGGAGACCCTGCCCATCTCCTGCCTTCCACTGGGAGGAACGGGGTGTGCTGACCGCATTTCTCTCTGGGAATTGGGTTAAAGTCTAAACCTCCAGGGTCAAGGCCTCCTCCCCACAGGGGCCTGAGCCTGCTTGTTCGGCCCTGCACTCGGCAGGCGTCCTGTCAGCTCCTCTGGCCAGTGGCAGGGCTCTAGGTTGCCCCAGAGTCGGGCGCTGAGTTGCCATTGAACACTTTGTTCACTTTTGACGGAACACGTCCCGTCGACATCTGCAGGTCTGTGAAGCGTCTGGTGCTTCCTTTGCCGCGTGAAGGGTCAGTCTTGTTGGCCTTGACCCTTGACACGGCCACCTGTCCGACAGGTGCTCGCTCAGCTTCAGTGCCTGGAGGCAGCACCTTGTGTTCCCAGTTAACAGGAGCGACTGTGACCACGGCTGGCTGCCTCTCGGGGCCCTTCCCCGTGTCCCCAGCCCACTGAGTTCAGCAGTGTGGCCACAGGTGTCTAGGGCTGCCAGGGCCTTTTCTCTCTGCATGTTGAGGGTAGTGGCCTTGGCCGCGGCAGCCCCAGTGCAGGGAACCCCGAGGCCCCAAAGGCCCATCGCCTCCCTCCCCTGCAGGCTGTTCCACCTGTGGCCGCTGTCCTTCATCTGGAGCAAGCTGTCCACCTGTGAGCAGCTCAGGCACCGGCTGGACCAGCTCACGCTCGTCGTCAGCACCCACAGGGTTAAGGGCCCTGCACAGCTGATGAGGTGCGGGCGCCGCGGTCCCAGCCCCCCCCCACCCCAACCCTTCCCGGCCGTGCCGCCTGCACGCTCATGCCTGCTGAACCCGCTTGCAGGAAGGCCAACACGCTGGTCTCTGTGCTGCTCGACATGGCCCTGGGCCTCCTGCTGCTGTCCTGGCTGCACAGGAAGGACCGCTTCGTGCAGCTGGCTGAGGCGCTCGTCCCTGTGGCTGACGTGAGTTGGCGGGTGGGCCCAGGCTGCTCTCCAGCACCTGTTTACAAGCGGTGGGGTGGTCCCTTCCTGGAGCAGCTTGCCCCGGGTCCCGCCCAGTCCCCTTGAAGCCAGTGTGTCCTGCAGGACCTGTGGGGCTGCATAGACTCGGGCCCTGCAGCTGGGCTGCCTGGCCGCTGCTGGCCTCGGCCTTCCCTTCCTGACGGTGGCCATTCAGGAGAACGGTAGAGCCCCTGAAGGTAGTCCCTGGTCCCGGCGCCCCATGACCTCTGTGCGCGGTCGTTTCAGGCCTATGCACAGTCAGCAGGTCAGTGTCTCGGAGACCCTGTGCTTCCAGGACACTCTCTGTGGCGCTCTCAGCCTCCTGCCTGCTGGTTCTGCGGCCCCCACACTGAGGGTCAGAGGCCCCGGCCTCCTCCCCTGTCCACAGTGGCTCCAAGCCTTGTCTTCTCTGTTGCCTCTGCACATGTGCCGGGAGCTGGTCTTCTGGTCTTTTTGCCTAGGGCAGCCCCTCAGCACCCCTCCCAGGTCTCTGGGGCCCTCTAGGCCCTGGCTGTGGTCGAGCCGCTGAGGCCTGGCTGCATGGTCTTCGTGGGCTCAGCCACTCCTGCTGTCATTAGTGTCCAGTCACAGGTGGGCACTGGGCTTGCTGGTGGCCTGGAGCCCACAGGCCAAGTCCTGTAGCTTCTAAGGGAGGCCTGGCCCAAGAGGGAGGAGAGGGAACCTGGGGGCTGGGGAAGGGGCTTGGCCACTCCACCCTTTTTATCCCCGCTCTGCCTTTTGGCTAGTTTTATCCTAGGCCTCTTTTCTGCAAAATTGCTCAGAAATATAAATATTTAATTTAAAAATGAAAGCCTCTTCCTGCTGCCAAGCTCTTACCTTTTAAATATTAAATAGGCTCTATTTATAAAGAACGTTCTGTTCCCTTCTCACTACCCCAGACGTGGCAGAGGCCGTCAAACAAGGCTGGGAGAGGCCTGCGTGGAGGTGGGAGGGGCTGGCAGACTGGGGCAGGGACAGGGCTCCTGTGGGCCCCACGTGGGTGCTGAGGCGCTCCTCTTGGCGCGGCTGGGATGGAGGTCAGCTTACTTGCTCCTTGTGACGCCCCCGTGCCGGACCCTCAGCCCTCGTCGTTCTATCCTCCGTGGGACCCACTAGCCACCCCGCCCCCTGCCTGGCTCGTGGGCCCCTGATGGGCTTGACCCCATCACGCTCAAGTAGGGTCCCCCAGCCGGGTAACCGAGTGACACCCCGGTCCTCACAGCATGTGGCCGAAGAGCTACAGCATCTGCTGCAGTGGTTGATGGGCGCACCTGCCGGACTCAAAATGAACCGGGCGCTGGACCAGGTGCTGGGCCGCTTCTTCCTGTACCACATCCACCTGTGGATCAGTGAGTGCCCGCCAGCCCCGTGGTGCGTGTCCTGGGGACAGAGGCCCCAGCAGAAGGGCAATGGGGCCCCTTGGCCTCTGCTTCCTGTCGGCCCAGCACTCTGTATGTGTAGTCTGGCTACGCCTCGCCTCCTCAGGGAGGACTGGGGGCTCCAGGACCCTGGGCGCCCCTCAAGGCTGACCCCATCCCGCCAGGCTACATCCACCTCATGTCCCCCTTCATCGAGCACATCCTGTGGCACTTGGGTCTCTCGGCCTGCCTGGGCCTGACGGTCGCCCTGTCCATCCTGTCGGACATCATTTCCCTTCTCACCTTCCACATCTACTGCTTCTACGTCTACGGCGCCAGGTGGGTGTGTGTCCCACCCCGTGGGCTGGCACGTGCAGTCCTGGGCCCTGGGCGCAGACAGGCTCCCGGGCCGGGTGGGCATGAAGCGGCCTCACCCTGACGGCAGCGGTCTGCAGGCTCTACTGCCTGAAGATCCATGGCCTGTCCTCGCTGTGGCGCCTGTTCCGAGGGAAGAAGTGGAACGTTCTGCGCCAGCGCGTGGACTCCTGCTCCTACGACCTGGACCAGGTACCAGCTCCATCCAGCTGGCCTTTGGCCTGCACCAATGCATGCAGCAGCTCGGGCATCACGATAGGCAGCCTTGCTCCTGCTCTGCAGGCCCCGGGGGCGCAGGAAGCTGCAAGGGGCAGGGTGCATGCAGGGCCTCGATGGGCCAGAACTTGCCCCAGGCGGGGACAGGCCCTGCTCCAGGAGGCTGCAGGGCAGCAGGCACTGGAGGTGAGCACGCATGGGGCCTGGCTCGTCCTGTTAGCTTGTCCACACCTGCCACGGGGACCCTGAGTGCTGCCCTCCAGGGTGCTCTTTTCCTGCCTACTTTCCACCCCACTCCTGTCTAGTGTATGGGCTGCATACCTCTCAGCTGGTCCTGTCTCTGCCCGCTCTCTGCCCTTGTGTCACCAGGTCTGGAGAGCAGGCGTCCCTCCCAGGACTGGGGAGGACTGTCCTGAGTGGCATCAGGCAGCCACAGGCGCTCCATCTCTGGATGGGCAGACGGGCTGTGGTCAGTGCGAGCGGGGGTGCCCCAGCATGGGGCTCTTGCTGCCGCTGATGCTAGCATCCTTTCTCCTCGTAGCTGTTCATCGGGACCTTGCTCTTCACCATCCTGATTTTTCTGCTGCCCACCACGGCCCTGTACTACCTGGTGTTCACCCTGGTGAGCCAAGCGCCATGTTCAGGGGCCTGGCCCATGGTGCTCAGAGTGGTAACTGCCGGCTCTGCCTGCCAGCGGGCAGCTGTGGGCAGGCCACACACCAGTGCCAGCCACAACAGAGGGTGGCTGTTCTGGACTCTGTGTGCTGGGCCCTGGAGCGGGCAGGGGTCCACCCTGGGGGGTACCACCCCAGGACACGCCACTGTATGCGTGGAGGGCAGGGGTCTCCATGGTGCGAGGAAGGGGAGTGTGGCCAGCAGGAGGGGCATGGCACCTGGGTGGTCGGGCTGAGGGGCCGTGGTGGCGTGTGTCCTCGGGTTGGCGCGCCCCATCTTCTGACCGAGCAGGAGGGGTTTTCTTGCCTCCTGTGCTCAGGCCTCAGGTTCAGGGCTGGGCCCCTGCCCCCTGGGGACCCTTTAGGCCGCTCGGCTCAGGTGTGTGCAGCTTGGCTCTGGCCATGGTCACAGGCCCAAGGCCCTGAGCACCGTCTGTGCTGCAGCTCCGGCTCCTGGTGGTCACCGTGCAGGGCCTGGTCCATCTGCTCGTGGACCTCATCAACTCTCTACCGCTGTACTCGCTCGGCCTCCGGCTGTGCCGGCCCTACAGGCTCGCAGGTAGGTCTGCCCACTGGCTGGGGGCATGCCCAGGGGCCCTGGAAGCCACGGTGTGTGTGTGTGGTGGGTGGGCAGGGAGCACAGGGCCCTGGTCCCGGGGCATGAGCTGTAGAGGAAGCCCCGCGTGCAGGTTCGGAGGCCGCACACACAGCCCTCTTGCCTCCTGAGCCTTTCCTGTGGTGAGTGTGCAGTTTGCTCGGGAGTGTGTCTGCAGTGTAGTGGGGGCAACGCCTGTGTGTCGCTCAGAAGAGAGACGTGTCCCCTGTGGCTGTGTGGGTGTGTGCCTGCTGGTGCCCCTCCACTGGGGGCTGGCCCCCAGAAGACTGCTGCCTGCCGGGGCCTCGCTGGCCAGCCCAGCCGCCCCCGCTGGCCCCCCTGCAGGCAGAGGCCCCGGTCTGCATGCTGACAACAGCGACAGGTTGGCCAGATGCTGCTGGCGGGAGGCCGTCCCCACTGCAGGCCTAAGGAGGCCCGGCTCGACTGGTCAGAGCTGTGGGCCAGCCCACCCAGTGCAGGGCCTTTGAACAGTCGGGGAACTTAGGGGTTCCTGGTGTGGCCCCCTGGTGACCAGTGTCCCCAGGAGGCTCTGGGCTGGTTTGCAGCCAGCAGCTCTGCCCACCCCAGAGCTCATGGCAGCTGCTCGCAACCAGTTTGGAGTCAGGAGACACGAATGTGCGTGTTTGTGGGCTTTGGGCCTTGAGTCTGCCCACCAGATGTCCTCAAACCCTCTTCAAGAGCTTCCTCCGCTGACCCCCAGGTGGCCCAGGCTCCTTCAGCTCCTGGCCCCGGCCCCTCCCTGGCCCTGCCCGCTCAGGCCGGATGCGGTCCTTTTAACTTCACTTGAAAGGCCGCAGATGCTGGCTCTTCTCTCCACTGCGTTGCCTTGGGGCCTCTGCATCAATTGATAATTAGCTCCCGTTTCTTCTTTCCTTGGGGATCCCCAGGTGTGGGAGCCTGCACTGCAGGCCAGAGTGTGGTGGGTCCCCAAGTCAGTGTGCGGGAAAGCACTGAGATGAGCAGGGTGCCCACAGCCCAGTGCGTGCCTTGTCCACTCTAGGAACCCCTGTCCTGCTCACAGAGCAGCACAGCCTGCTGGCTCTTCCCTGCCTGCCAGACTCTGGGCTTTGGTCTCTCAGTGTGGTTCTGCCGGAGCTCTGGTGAGGGGTGGATGGTGGACAGGACTGGAGAGGCCACAGCCGGCAGCCCTCTGAGGGGCGCACTGCCAGGGTCGCCCTCCCTCACCTGGTCTCGCTCTCCTTGCAGCCGGCGTGAAGTTCCGGGTCCTGGAGCACGAGGCCAGCCGGCCCCTGCGCCTCCTGATGCAGGTAAGGCCTCCCTGTGGCCCTCGCTGCCCGTGGACAGGTGCCCTGCCCACCATGAGGCCCCCCGTTTCTGGGGTGTGTTCTCTGCCCCCTGGTGCGGGGCCTCGGGCCCCGGGGAGACTCTCCCGTCCCCAAGGCCTTTGGGCGCTGTGACCTTCCCTCTGCCTGGGACCTCCCCCAGCATGGAATCCCTGTGGTGTGCCAGACACCCTTGGGCACCCAGGCTCCAGCCTGCTGGGCCCTGCGTCCCTGTCTCCTGCCCTGGGTCGGGGCTCTGTCTCCAGGCAGGATAGCAGAGACTTGGCACAGGCCGGCCCTGTTGGGTCGGGGCCTGTCCTGTTGGGGCCGCGGGCCAGTTACCAGAGGCACAGAAGCCCCTGTCGGCTACAGGCAGCCAGGCTGGCCTGAGAGGAGAGTTCAGAGGCTGAGGAGCCTGTGTGGTTTTCTGGGGAGGCTCCTACGAGCTGAGCGAGTCCTGGAGTCGGGGGTTGGCCCCCGCAGCCAGGCCAGAGCAGAGCACTGCTGACTGAGGCCCAGGCCTGCCTCCTGAGCTGCCCACCCCGACCCGTGTGCCCCAGGGAGAGCGTGTCTGGCTCGGAGCTGGCCCTGCCCTGCGGTTGTCCAGCCCAGTGACCCCCAGGAAGGCCTGGGAGGCCTGGAGAGGGAGTCCTGGTGGGTTGGGGGCCACGTCCCGGCTGACTGCTGCCCTTGTGCTTCCAGATAAATCCCCTGCCCTTCAGCCATGTGGTGCGCACCTACCGCCTCCCCAGCTGTGGCTTCCACCCCAAGCACTCCTGGGGTTCCCTGTGCCGCAAGCTGTTCTTTGGGGAGCTCATCTATCCCTGGCGGCAGAGAGGGGACAAGCAGGACTGAGGGCCCGGCGCCTGGCCCGCCTCACGCTGCCTCCTGCCAGTATCAGGGCAGCACACACCTCTTGCTGCCCTGGTTGCTGGGGCCTGTGCAGGCCCCACCTGTCTCATCTCCGCCCAACTCAGGTCCTGGGGGTGGTGAACAGGGGGTGCGGGCGCGGTCAGCCAGGCCAGTGCCTGGCTTCAGCACCATCCCCTCCACCTCGGGGCCCCTGCTGACCTGTTGTGCCGGCACAGTTCACCTGGTCCCACTGGCCCCTGGGCCTGCCCCAGGCTCGGACGGCTATGCAGAGCCCTTCCTCTGCCCGTGTTGCCCATTCCCAGTGGGATGGGCGGGCAAGTCTTCCTGGCTGCTTCCCGGCACCCCGCCCTGTCGTGGATGGGGGGCCCTTCCCAGCGTGCACTCAAATAACCTCGACACTCTTGCCCCCAAGCGTCTCCTTCCCTGGGGGCTGCCCCCTGGGGTCCCCAGTGCCTTCCAGCTTGTCTCAGTGGGGCAGCAGCCAGCTAGTCTGGGAGTCCAAGCCACTGCCGACCCCCAGCCTGGGCCAGCAGTTCCATGCTGGGCAGCAGCGCCCCGGCACCAAGTCACACAGGGCTTCCTGTCAATGCTTCTGAGGAGACTGCTCTGCACCAGGAGCTGCCCATGGACCTCTGGGTGTCTCTCTCTGAAGCCAGGCCACAGGGTGCCCGGGGCTGGCAGCAGGGACCCGCCCACCTGGCTGTCCTGTTCCCACCCTGCTCCCTACCAGAGCAGGCTTATTGGCCATATCTTCCATCCTGTCACTGGCCTCTGGCAGGGGCAAGCAGCCCCCAGGAAGGGGTCCCAGCGCTGGTCTGTACCTGCCTGGCAGCCACAGGCAGGATCTGGGTGAGGATGTGAGCCCAGAGTCCCGGGGACGGGGGGCCTCCAGAGGTGGTGGTGTCACAGCGTGTCATCACGAAGCAGAGACATGTGTGCAGCAGGCAGTGGGGCTGTGCCCCGTCCACCCAGGCACTCAGGACTGTCCACCTGTCACCCGCGCTCCCCAGCTGGGGGCCACAGTGGGGAGGCCTGGGTGTCTCTCCACAGGCCAGGGTTGGGCGGGTGGGTCCTGGCTCTGTCTTTTCTGCCGGGACAATAAAGCCTCTGATGTGTTTGGAGTGTGCCACTGTGCCTTCATCAGCACTTGAGCAACGGGTCTGGGGAGGTGCCCCTTCTCCTGGGGCAGGGGCCCCCACTGTCTGTCCTGAGACGATGACCAAGCTGAGGGGCAGTGGGCACTCTGCAGGCCTCTATAGATCTGGGGGCTGGGCGTGTAGTCCCTGGAAGATGTCCTGGCATGAATGGATGGACCCAGGGCCACTTGCTTTCTAGTTTGGGTCTTGCCCTGGCATGAGGGGATCCCAGAGCAGGACACGGGCCCAGGGTGCAGACCTCTAGGTGAGTGGGTGAGCTCTGATAAGCGTGTTTTTGCTTGAGACCTGGGACTCCACACACGGAAGGGGTGCTTCCTGATGGACTCTTCCATCCTGCAGCTTCCAGGGTCTGCAGGTGGCTGTCCTGAGCCTGCTCTCCAGGCTGTCGGGGAAAGGGTAGAGGCCTGAAGAGGCCACTTGGCAACTGCCAGGCCGGCCTCTCCACTGGGGTCAGCAGAGGACCCACATGGGGCCTAGCGGGCAGGACCGCACCCCACATTCTGCTGAGAAGGGTCTCCATCTTCAAACGCTGAGTCTCCGAAACAGCACCAGGAGCCTGCCTCACCTCCCGCTGAATTCTCCCCTGCTCCGCTCAGCCCGCTGGGCAGTGGTAGCCACATTCCTGGCCTTGTCAGGCAGCTGTCACTCATTCTGGGTGCAGGACTGCCTGCCCGTCTTCCAAGGGCCAGGCCTGGCCCCAGAGCCGGCAGAGGGAGCTTTGGCGACTGGCAGCTGCTGAGACGCCACCTGCGCATCCCTGGCTGCTCCCATCCTGTCTGGTCTTTGGACCCAATACGGCCTTCATCAGTGGCCCCCACCCCAGCCCAGGGCGCTGACTGCTCCTACCCCGCTGACCTGGTAGGCTTTCATGCTACATACAACTCTGGCTGCCCTGAGAAAAGGACAATTCCCCTTTCATCTGGGGCCGCTACCTCCCTGACAGATCTTCACAGCTACCCACAGAGGAGGGCCCAGTGCTCTTCTGGTCCAGAGACAGGCTCCGAGAGGGACTGCCAGCTGCTGAAGCAGGCGGCCTGAGCCCCATGGTGCACTCCGATGTGACTGCTCACTGGGAGACAGCCAGCACGGCACTTCACGCCCTTCACCAGATCTCCATGGCTACCGGCTTGCTGTGGCCGCTTCTTTCAGCTCATACTCTGATCATCAGTTACCCCTAACTGAGCCCTGAAAGGTTCAGTGTGCCTCCTATCTTGTGGGGCCAAGGCCTGACCTATGTACCTAGGGAACCATGAGGGAAAGGGCGACCTGAGGGGCAGGGCTCCCGCTTCCCTCACTCCCTTCACCCCCAGCACCCATAGCCCCGCTCTGCCTGTCCCAGCACTGGGGTCCTTAAGATCCCACCAGTCACTCAGTAGCCTGTCCCTATGTGGGTTTCGTCTGATGATTCTGGGCTTCAGCTCCTGTGTACTTGGTGGGAACACGCAAATGCCACTGTGACCTCAGGCATCCGCTTTGGGAGGAACACCGTGTTTGCCCATCCCTGGGATGGCAGCCTGACACCAGGGCTGCCTCTGCAAGCCGCTCTCCCTTTCACGTGACAAGTGACCAGTGCAGGTGACCAGCGGCCACCTGACCCGTCCCTGCTCCCGCTCCAGCCCACTGGTTGCAGGGTCCTCCACTAGGTCTTGCTGGGTGTGCACATGCTTCAGCGCCCTCCATCTATGGGACTTTAGTAGGGCTTCTCTTGGCAGCAGGCCCGGGCCTAGGGTTGGGGTTGAGTCCAGCTGGCCAGTTACTCAGTCACTTGTGTGACTCGCCTCATGGGTGGACCCCAGACCTTACTCAGTGGGGAGGGCAAGACGCCCAGACCACTTCTTTGTTCCCTTCTCTGGACAGAGGCTGGGTCTGGAGGCCTGGCCCCAGCCAGTGGGTGGGAGAACTGCAGGGGACATCATCAGGCTCTTCACCAGAGGGGCCCAGAGTGACCGTTGACCACCCAACACCTGGGCGCCTTGTGGGGCTGACCCAGGACTTGTGAGCAGAGGGCTGTTCTGGGCTGCTGTGTCCTTGGCCTCAGGCTCCTCAAAGGTCATCCCTGCAGAAAGGCACGAGCTACATGGAGGCCAGCTCCTCCACTCACAGGGCCTCCTGGGCTCAGGGAAGGGTGCCTCCTGCCTCCCTCTCCCCCACCCCCCGAGACCCTGTGAGTTCTTGCTGCGCCCTTCTGCCCTGAGGCCGGGAAGTCAGAGGCCAGAGAGGACAGTGGTGCAGGAAACTGGCAAGTCCGGAGGACAGGAGGCACCTGGGAGGCTGCTGCGTCTTTCTCCCAGGATTGGACTCCATGGACAGGCCTCGGTTGGCCGCGGCTGCAGCACAGGCTGTGGCGGGAAGGACCCGGTGGCCTCGCTCGGTCCTGGGTAATGGAGAACCAGGGAGCAGGGGCCCCCAGTCCTGAGGTACAAAGGGTGGTTTTGACTTAAAATTCTCTTCAAAGTGGGTAAGTTTCTCACCCACCATCCCTTCCAAGCAGCCTCAGACTCCGAGAAAGAAATGTCACCACCAGTGAGGAGTGACTTCGCAGCAGGGAGAAGGCAAGGCCGGGCAGAGGTGGACTTCAGGGTTGGTGCAGTGACCTTTGCAGGAGAGGCCTGGCTTGGCTGTGGCTCCCCAGTCCTGCCAGCTGAGGACTGAGACTCCACTCACTGGCTAGTAGTTCCTGCAAACACTGTCGTGGGAGGATGTGCCCTGTCTGGGCATCCTGGCAGCCCTGTCTGCCATGGGCCAGCATCCAGGCTACGGCTGCCCTGTGGATTATGAATGAACTGGATAGCCCTGCCCACCCCCCTTCCCATGAGTGCCCCAGAGTCAGGAGGGTACCAAGAGCCCCTCCCCACAGGCAGATGAGAAAGGGCCCGGTGTTCAGGTGCTGTGCACCCAGAAGAGCGACCAGGCCTCCTTAGGGGGCCTCCCCAGGCACCCCAACAAAGTGAAACCGCCCAGTCCACACAGCTCGCTGCAGGTTGTCTGCAGCTTGGGGGTGTGGTCATTCAGTCGTGACCCTGCCACACAGAGGTCTGCTCCCTGTGAAGACCACCTACTGCTGGACAACGGCCTGGGCTCGGTGACCTGCTAGGGAGTTCCTGCTGCCCTCTTACTCGCCTCCTGGACATGTAGCAGTCGAGCTGTCCTCAGGGTCTAGTTGCTGTGCTGACATGCTTGTCCCCTCTGCATGCAGTCTTTTTAGGGAGCCCCAACACACGTGGCCTCTGCCAGCTCGGGTGCTTTTCATTGACTTATTGTTTTCAATGTCTTTATTAAGGCATACTTTACATATTATAAAATTCACCCATTTCAAGTGTACAATTCTTGAGTTTTGCAAAATATTTCTATTTGGCCACACTGGATTTTAGTTGCAGCATGTGGGACCTAGTTCCCTGACCAGGGATCGAACCCAGGCCCTTTGCATTGGAGCACAGAGTCCTTGTCACTGGACTACCAGGGAAGTCTCTACAGTCATTGAATTTTTAATAGCTTTACCAAGTAGTATAACCATCACCACTGTTAGAACATTTTCATCATCCCAAAGAGACGCTGTGCCCAGTAAGCAGGCACTCACCGTTTCCCCTCCCCCAGGTCCTGGCAACCACTGATTAATTTCTGTGGACTTGTCTATTCTGGATGTTTCATATAAATGTAGCAGGCATCGGCACTTTATTCCTTTTTACATGAAAATCTGTTGTGTGGATACACCACATCTTGTTTATCTGTTGATTTGTTGATGGATGTTTTGTTTTCACCTTTTGGTTACTGTGAGTAATGCTGCTGTGAACATTCACACACTAGTTTTTGTATGAGTATGTTTTCATTTCTCTAGGAGGGAACTGCTGCATTGTATGGTACTTTTATGCTGGACTTTTAAAAATTTTTTGTTTATCTATTTTTGGCTGTGCTAGGTCTTTGCTGCTGTGCAGGCTTTTCTCTGGTTGCAGAGAGAAGGAGCACTTCTCCAGGTGTGGTGTGTGGGTTTCTCACTGAAGTGGCTTCTCTTGTTGCCGAGTATAGGCTCTTGGGCTCCCAGGCTCTACAGGCTTAGTAACTGTGACGCGTGGGCTTGGTTGCTCCGTGGCATGTGGACTCTTACCCGACCAGGGATTAAACCCATGTCTCCTGCACTGGCAGGTGGATTCTTTACCACCAGGGAAGCCCATATATCAAACTTTTGTTAACTATGTGTCATGTGTGAATATGTTCTCGGGAAAATGTTATCAATGAGAACACCATTCTCCATCCCCAAAGGAAACCATGCTATCCATTTGGTGAGCATCCTTCCAGAGTTTATCCTGTGCACACATTTCTCCACACACAAATCTAGAATGAAACGGATTAAAATTTTAAAGCATTCCTGTTAAAGTTACACTGGGTATAACTGTACTGTCATTTGTTTCTCTTTTCAGGTCAGTATTGTTCGCAGTTTACCTCATTCACTGAAGGGGCTGCATAAACCTGGTTGATGTAATGGCACCCTATCCCGGGTCTAGGTGGTTTCACCGTCACTACAATGCTACAGCGATTGTTTGAGCTTGTTTCTGACAACTTCTACAGGCTAAACAAGATACGGGATTACTAGGCTGTCCAACCTCCCTCCCAGAGAGCTGTTCCTCACATCGTGGTCCACATGTGACACTGCCGATCCGATGGGGAGAAGAGTATTAGTTTGCTTTACTTTCCATCTTGAAGAGTAAAACTATTATCTTCACACATGTTCACAGGCATTTCTAATCCATCCTGTAAACAACCTCAAAGTGACTTCCTCCTGGAGGGCCCCTGGTCAAACCTCAGAGCCCCAAGCCCTGCCCCTCTTCCTGGGCCCCCCACCCGGCCTCACCAGCTCCGAGCCGGCAGTGCCATCTTCTCTGGAGCCGGAGAACAACCAGCGCGCTGAGCCCGTCATTCCGCAGCGTCGGGCCATCGGAGCCCCGCTGTCTAACTGCAGACTTGCTAGGGGAAAGGCAGTGGCGAAGGGCCAGAGCGGGACTGCTGCGCTGGGGGCTTTGCGCCCCCGCCAGCACCCGCGCGTCCCCTCGCTGCCCCCGGGCGCCCCCTCCTCACCGCCGCTCGCCGCCCTCCGGGCCCGCCCCCTCCTCACACCTCACTCCACCCGCCGGGACCCAGGCGGCCGAGGAGCCCACGCGGGAGCGGAAGTCCCGCCTCCCGAGGCCACTCCGAGCGCCGATTGGCTCCCCTCTCCGCGCCACGCCCCCTGGCGGAGAGCGCGGCTTCCGAGGGCGCCGAGGCAGGTGGGCCACTCCGTCCCGTCCGAGGTGTCCGTGGGGACAGCGGCCGCGACTTTACCGAGGGCTCAGTCCTCCTGCGCCTAGCCTCCTCACCTCTTCTTGGGGACGGCCGCCGTCCTGCTCCGTCCGCGGAAGGAGGGGCGTACGCAAACAACCTGGAGCCCCAGGCGCCTGATTGGTGAGCATCTCGGAAGGGGGCGGGCTCCGAGGCCGAGACCGACGTGCGGGCAGTCCAGTTGCTCTGAGAGGGTCTGCAGCGGCGGCCAGTGGCCAAGAGAAGGGCGGGCCGAGGAACCCCGGGAGCAGGGGGCAGGGTTGCCAGTGAGTCCGCGATGCTCCGTGGGACGCAGCGGGGGCGGCGGGGCTGTGACGAACGTGCAGGCGGACCACTGCTTCCGGGAAAGCGGACGGCAGAGGGCCAATGGCGACGGCAGGAAGGCGGGGCGCGGCGACGACGGGGCGGGGCATCTGCGGGCTTCTCCGCGCGGCCTGGGAAGCGGCGGGGCGGGGCATCTGTGATGGACCTGCGTTCGGGCTAATGGCCGCGGAGAGGGGGCGGGGCATGACCGCTGGCGACGGCGCGGGGGCGGGGTGGCGGCGGGGCGGGGCGCGCGGAGGTCTCGCGGCGAAGTCTGGGAAGCGGGGGCGGGGGCTGGCGCGCCCGTATTGCTGAAGGACGTGGCCGCTAGCCAATGGTCGCGGGAAGGGGGATGGCGGACGACCAATGGCCGCGCGCGGGGCGGGGCGGGGCGGCGGGGCTGCGCTGCGCCTTGCGGGAAGCGGCGGGGCGGCGGCGGCGCTGAGGCAAGGAGAGAAGAGGCCCGGCAGGGGCGGTGGAGCAGGTGCGGGCTGGGCGGCCTCGCCGTCCCCCGGCCCCGCTCACCCGCGCCGGCGTCCGCAGGTCGGCCGGAGGCCTCCGCCGCCGGGCTCCGCGGCGCCGTGGGAATGCGGGCGAGGCCCGCGCGCGCGTGAGCGACGATGGGGACGCAGGGCAGCCCGGTCAAGAGCTACGACTACCTACTCAAGTTCCTGCTGGTGGGCGACAGCGACGTGGGCAAGGGCGAGATCCTGGAGAGCCTGCAGGACGGCGCGGCCGAGTCCCCGTACGCCTACAGCAACGGTAAGCCGGCACCTGGCGCCGCCCGGCGACCTGCGTCCGCCTGGCCGCTCGCCGGCGCCGGGCGGGGGCCGGGGAGCAGCGCCCTAGCTCGCCGGGGCCCGCCGCGGCCCGCGGAGTCTCTAGGGCGGAGACTTGGTCAAGCCTCCGAGGAAGAAGGGCCTTGCTTTGGCCGTGCCGCCGCGCCAGGTGTGCATACCTGGGCGTCCTCAGAGGAAGGCGGTTAGCTCCGGGCTCCGAGCATCAGCACCTTGTGCTGGAGGAAAACGCGCGCTCCTGACGGGATTAAACGTTCTGCTCACGTTCCCGGACGTGTGGCCCAAACACGGCGCATACGCATCATTGGCACCTGCTTGGGCCCCTCTCAGCGTCCGCGGTGGACGGGGCAGCGCGGCCCCTCCCAGGCTTCGGCGCTCCTTCCCCGGGACATTCGTGCTCCCGGCAGGGCTGTCTTTCCTGAGGAATTCTGCTTCTTGGCGTCCTCGTTCTCCACACTGTGTCTTGGGCTCTCGCGGAGGCTGTTTATTAACATGCTGGCCTGTGGCGGCGGAGACTGTGGGCGCTGCTCCTCCATCCTTTTCTTTCAGGATTGTCGGGGTCGTGGGGCTACCTGGGCTGGCCGGTCCCCCTCCCCTAGCATGTGCTCCCAGCCTCAGCGAGAGTAGGGCCCTGGGTTCATTTTCGCGGCGAGAGGGCCAGTGGGAGGCCTCCACCGCCATTGCCCGGTGTCTCTCCAGGCACAGATGGTGGGCTCTTGAGTCACCTCCTGGAGCCGCTGCCCAGGAGGCTGGTGGTGCGTATCCGGCAGATCGTGAGGCTAGGGCGCCATCAGGGCAGCAGCAGTTTCCTTGGACCAGATCTTTGCTGCCGAGGGTCCTCCCGCCGGGTGTGATGAGCGCTGGGACACAGCCACAGGTGGAGAGGGAACCCACCTCCTCCCTGTGACAGGTGGGGCGCTGCTTGAGGCTTGGAGACAGCAGGGACTTAGGGACTCCCGGTGACCTGGGCTAGCGTGGGTCGTCAGCCAGAACCGGTGAAAGGTGGTCCTTTCACTCTCCACTCTCTGGGAGCTCAGATTCCTTTCTGCTAATACTCCGCCATGGGGCCAGGGGAGGGGTCTGTGCCCGCTGCAGGACTTGGCATCGAGGCTCCTGTGGAGCGGCCGCTGGGAGTTGCTGGCACAGTGGTGGCGGCCCAGCTTCTCAGGGCTCCACAGACTTCGCTCCGGCGCTGTCTGCGCTGCTGGGTCCCTGGGGCACTGCGTGTGCCCCAGAGCTCAGAAGCCTTCTGTCTCCCCTCAAGCCCTTCCCCTTCACAGAGGACAGTTTCACTCTCTGCATCCTGGCTCCCAGAGTCTTCAGGGTTGGGGGCAGCGGGAAGACACGTCGTGGTGGCTCGCCCACGTCCTGGGAGGTTGGAGATGAGGCACAGCTCCGTCCTCACTGCCTGATCCTGTGGTCAGTGCCGCTGGGCATGCGCCTCCTTTGAGCCCGGGGTGTGGGGGAGAGAAGGAAAGAGATGGAGGGGCGAGCTGATGTGAGTGCGCAGTGTGCTTGAGGAGTGGCCAGCCCGGGGTCTGCCCTGCCGGTTGTTTCTCTGTTTCTGGGACCCAGTGTGCCGGTGTGTCCCTGGTCAGGTCCAGCTGTTTCTGGGGCTGGAGGTTGGTTTCTGTCCTCAGTGCCAACTGGAGGGAAGCTGCATCCTGGAGCTCTCCTGCTGGGGTGTGCCCCCTGCTGATTTCTCCGTTGCTTTGTCCCCAGTGTTGGCAGGAGACCTGTGCTGGGGAGGCACAGCAGGCAGCCTTCTGTAGCACCCCTGGGCTCACAGTTGCTACCCAACCCCTCCCAGTTTTTTCTCTTCTTTTGTGCTTTCCTGGGCGCCTCAGTCTGGAGCCGAGTGATTTCAGGGTTTGCCTTCCCTCTGTCGGGTGCCCGGTTCTTGGATGAGATTGCAGCGGCAAGCCCTTCTCGCCACTCATGCTTGTACACTTGGCTGCATCTCCACCCTGGGCCTGGGCCTGTCTCTTCTCCCTGAAGACCACAGCCCTCCGCTGCAGCACTTTGTATCTGCAGTGCCTCCCAGGAATTGATCAGGTGCACGGTGGCTGCTCCCTGAAGAGCTGGCCACTTGCCTGGTGTTCGGGCCTGGGCAGTACTTAGTGTGGGCGACACACCTTTCACAAGGTGTCACAGGGCCCAGGACCACATCAGTTAGGACGTCATCCCTCAGTTGCTTGGAGAACATGGGGCAGCTGTCAGTGCCTGGCGCCCTGACTTGGAGCGAGCTGCGGAAGGAACGCGGGAGGGAAGGGAGGTGGCATGTGGGGCTGACTGTACTGACCTGGGTGCTCTGGAGAAGGACGCTGGAACTGCTTGCGGGCGTCAGAGACCAGGTGTGCAGGTCACTCTTAGGATGGGAAGTTGGACTTTGTCAGTCCTTTGGGAACAAGCTGGGAAATAGAAGTGAATAAAATGAACTTGAGCTTCCCAGGTGGCACAGTTGTAAAGAATCCACCTGCCAAGGCAGGAGACGCAAATTCAGTCCCTGGGTCTGGAAGATCCTCTGAAGTAGGAAGTGACACCCACTCCTGTATTCTTGCCTGGAAATTCGATGGACAGGGAAGACTGGCGGACTGCCGTCTACGGGGTCACAGGAGCTGGACTAAGCAACTGAACATGCAGGAAAGGTGAACTTGAACTCTTGAATGTAAAGTGGTAGCTGAGGTTTCTCAGTACATTCGGGATTTGGCAGTGATGAGCAGATTCTGGTATCCATGGTGGATGATTTTCTTCTGTGGAGGTTGGCACATTCAGACCCTCGTTGGCTGTGGACATGTGTCCTTCGGAAGCAGGAGGATGGAAACAGTGGTGAGGGAGACCGGCCCTCATGGGGGCGGTGGGCACCACCAGGAGCGCCCAGGGGACGTTGCTTGCACACCACCCCCCCACGGGGAGGCTGCTTGGCAGGCAGGCTTCCAGGATCTGGGAGGGCTCTGCCTAGGTTGAGTCGCAGCGTGCAGAGGGCGTGGCAGAGAGGACGCCTGTCCTCAGACCGAAGAGCAGAGCAGGGAAGGCCTGAGCCCTGGAAGTGGGCCGGTTCTCTGCCCACAGCAGGTGCAGGTCTGGGCAAAGGAGTCAGTATCCACCCCGGACACGGGTCTTTATGGTTGCTGTTTAGTTGCTCAGTTGTGTCTGACTCTTTGCAACCCTGTGTAGTCCTCCAGGCTCCATTGTCCATGGGCTTCTCCAGGCAAGAATACTGGAGTGGGTTGCCAGTATTTCCTTCCCCGGGGGATCTTCCCACCCAGGGATTGAACCCGGGTCTCCTGCATTGGCAGGCAGATTCTTTACCACTGAGGCACCTGGGAAGCCTCTGGACAGAGATCTTGGCTGGTGACGAACACGTCTGTGAGCCCGAAAGGCTGCCTGGTGCGTTCTGTGGGTCAGACTGAGCATGGCCCTGTGGGCCCCCAGTGGGCAGATGTCCTGGGACCAGGAGGTTCTTGGGGGCATGAGCTGAGCTGGCAGCCACCTGCGCCTTCCCGGGGCACGGTCATCTGTCACCTGGTCCGAGGTGGGGAGGCTGCCTACGGACAAGGTCTCTGCGCGCCTCTCTGGGAGGGCTGGTGATAGGCGCGTGAGATGTGGTGTGCAGGCCTGAGAACGCAGAAGTCGATCTGAGGGGCACCAACGGGCTGTGTTTAGGTCTAGGAGCCGCCACGGAGGATGTGGGCGCTCCGATATGGCAGCCTCGCCGGCTACCCCGTGCCCGCCCTGTGGGCCGTGCTGCCACGGGGCTGCTATGGCTCAGTGTGCTCTCCTTCCCCCCGTTTGGTCCCCCCCTCTTCCTGGGTCCGATGTTGTCAGTCCTTAAACTGCCAGACTCTGATTTTCCTGCTGATGCAGTTTGGGCGGGAGGAGGTGTGTCCCTGAGCACAGGGCTCAGGTGTGATGTGGCTGTAGAGGCCTGTCAGCTGTGGTGATTTGACCTGGACCACATCAGCAGCACCCACATCCCTCAACGATAGGAGCAACTTGGTTTAGGCATTGCTGGGAGTGTTTTTCTCTCTGTCATTTGGCAACATGTAGAGTCTTCAGAGAGGAGGCCCTGGTACCTTGAGGTGCAGTGGGATGGGATGCTCACCCGTGAGCTCAGCACAGCCCAGTTCAGAGGATGCTTGCTTTCCCACCAGGCGTGCAGCCGCCTGCATCCAGAGCTGGATGAGCCCTGCTTCCCACAAGTGATGAGGTGCCCACCCTGAGGAATTTAAGGGGCACATTTGCAGGAAAGCAAAGCTTTTTTTTTTTTTTAATTGAAAAACTTGAAGCAGCCCACAGGTCTGGCAAGGACATATGGAAATTGGTAGGGTGAGATATTGTGGAGCCTTTAAAAATGCTGGTGTGGAGGAATGTTGAACGCACATTCAGTGGTTAGGGAAGCCTTTGTCATCTTGTTAAGTCTCTGTAAGTAAGACAAAGGGTAGAATCATCAACGGAAACACTGAGAACGATTTAATGGACACCTTTTGAGTTTTGGGATTAACAGTAGGGTGTTGTGTATTTTTATTTTAAAATAATGTTGGAGGTTTTGTGTGTGAAGCGTGACTTGCTCTTCATGGACTGCAGAAAGCTTTTGTTTTGGTCTGGTCTCACGTGGTTTTCAAGGTGTTAAGGGAACCAGCCCACAGCCTCCTTGGAGCTGCTCCCCGGCCGCGTGAAGGGGTGTCCGCTCCGTCCCTTCCAGGCCTGTGACGGGCTGCCGCCTGCACCTGTGGTTCCGAGCCTGCACTGCCAGAGAAGGGCGGGCATGGCAGGTTGGGCTTATGCTGAGAACATCTCTGTAGTCAGCAGATCTGTGGGAGGCCCTGATCAGCCGCCCCACCCCACGCCCCCTCCTGCATGCTTCTCCTGCCTGAACTTCCTATGAGCGGAGCTGGACGACCTGGCCTCTCTTGTCTGCTCGTTTCAACCAGCAGGTTTCCATGTCTGGGTCAGTGCTGGTGTGCAGGTTCTCACGTGTGTCTTTGCAAGTGAGCACGTGTGTTTTTGTCGGGCACGGTGAGTGCTGCCGGCAGATGCCGCCCTGCAGCTTTCCAGAGCACACGTGCCGTTTCTGCCCCAAGGGGAGGGCACTCACTGAGAGCCGCCTCCTGTTAAACCTTCCTTAGACCCTGTTGATACTAGAAATAATCTGAGACCCCCGCCACGGTTGCCAGTCTCCTGAGACCCCCGCCGCGGTCGCCCGTCCCCTGAGACCACTGCCCTGGTCGCC
>ML664186.1:16839983-16854741 GCA_007570785.1 Antilocapra americana | reverse complement strand
CTGCCCTGGTCGCCCGTCCCCTGAGACCACTGCCCTGGTCGCCCGTCCCCTGAGACCCCCACCGCGGTCGCCCATTCCCTGAGACCCCTGCCATGGTTGCCTGTCCCTTGGCTACCCCCTTTGCCATTCCTCGCCGTCTCACTGCTCTGCAGGCGCAGCGGTCCATCAAGTGGGGCTGAGTCCCTGTTCCTTTGCTGTGGACAGAGGGCTGTCTCAGCCCCTCAGGGTCACCTGCATTCCTCACCAGGTCCCTCTCCTCCACTCTTGAGAGCCAGCTCAGGGCCCTCCTTCCATCGTGTCTGTCAGACTCACTGGCCAGGGGTGCCCACCTCTGAGGACTCAATGACATAGGGCCGGGGAGCCCGGGGTTCTCTCCCATCTTGAGACCCAGGACCCATCATGTCGGCAAAGCCCTTGGCCCTGGGGGAGCATGTCCTCGGTTCCAGGACTAGGACCGCCACAGCCCTGCCGAAGGGTCTGTCAGTTGTTGATGTCAGCCGGCTTTTGCAGACTGCGTTGCAGAGCGCACGTCAGTGTTTCTGCCCCTGCCAGCCCCAGGCAGGCGTCCCCTAGCTGACACGCTGACAGCTGACCGCTGACCCTGGTGGTGGTGTTAGGAGGTAGGGCTTTCGGGAGGTGATCTGGTCAGGAGGGCTCCCTCACCGCCTCCACCCCGAGGGCACAGTGGGAAGCCACCCTCCAGACACTGGATCCCCCACGCTGAGTGGTCTCCCGGCCTCCAGACAGCGGGAGATAAATGTCTGCTGTCAGTGAGTCCCAGTCTGCGGAATTGTTTCAGCTCTGTGCCAGCCAGAAAGTGCCACACATGTGTCTGTGGGGCAGGAATTGGGCCTCGGGCACTGCCCACCCTCCGTTCTTGGTCCCAGGCCTCTCCCTAAGTGTCCTGCTTCACAGAGCCTCAGGGCTGTCCGTGCAGTGTGATCACGGAGGGGCCATCGTCGCTGGCCCTTCTCTGAGGGGCAGGAACCAGGCTCACCTCCCATCGCCCTCACGAGGACTGGGGCCTGTTGCCCACCTGGGAGGGCCCACCACACTGTGGGAGACCCTCCTCTGCCCCCCGCGTGCCCTGGAAGGAGGCATGTGGCAGAGAGAGGCCTTGCTGTCCCCCCGCCCCCTGGGGCTGGTCAGGTGTGTCCAGGAGGACTGCTTGGCCTGGTGCTGCCTGCACAGCCATGCGCCAGCCCCAGCACTTCTGCATGTCTCCTGGTGTTGCTGAAGGCTTTTTCTGGTTCCACGAGGACCTGGGCGTTTTGTGCCTTTGTCTGTCTCTGGGAACCTGGCGCGATCTTGTTTTCCCTCCCTAAGGAGTAGCTCTGAGGAGCAATGGCTGCCTGTCTGGGTTTGGGGCAGCACCCTGACACTGTGCATTGGCATCGTATTGGGCCCAGGAGGGGAGCGGGGGTCTGGGGGCTGTGCTGGGAGACCAGTTCCTCCAGCGCAGGGATGGCGGGGTGGCGGCAGCCCCTCCCCACCCGTGAACCCACGGCGGCCTGTGAGAGAGCCCGCTGGGGGTACACGCTGCCCGGGAGCTGTGTGCCCGTTTCAGGCACAGGGGAAGGCGTTGATCAGTATTTTCTCTCTTGTCCTTAACCCAGTCTTTATCACTCAGTTTTTTCTCACTGTTACGAATTTTTTAACAAATTGCCCTGTGGCTTTTCATCTTGTTGGAAACTACCTGGATGGGTATACACTAGAGCTGCTGGTTCCTCCGAAAGGACTGAACTGCGGATGGAAGTGGGGCTGGCAGGTTGTCTTGTGGGTGGGGCACCCCTCCCTGCCAGTCCTGCAGATGGGTCTGAGTTTAGCCTGGGCTGGTGCATGGGAAATGCCCCCCCCCAGGGGTCAGGCAGGCTGTGCCTGGTGGTCTTGGTCCTGAAAGCTGTTGCTCCCAGGAAGGGCAGAGCCCTGGGCTCCTGAGCATCCGCGGTCTTGGTTTGTGTGCAGGTTAAAGCCAAGAGCTGATGCCACTTGTCCCCTTCACCCTGCTGACCTTGTTATTTCTCAGGGCTGGAGCAAAGGTGTGTTTTCTTGAGGTCTTTTGTCCTGCGTCGGTGCCCGCAGGTATGGGAAACATGGGTCCAGAGGGAGGACAGCCTGCTGCACTGAGGGGAGAAGGGCCTAAGGGAGGCGGCCCCCGCACCAGGCCGACCTCCACGGGAGGGCCCAGGCCGTGGGCGCCCCACCAGGCTGCTAAAGCAGGGGGTGGGGGGTGGGAGGGTCTCCTGCTGGCTGGTGCTGCCCGGCCTTCCTCCTGTCGTCCCTGCACACAATCCCCACCCCTGGTGCTGTGGCTGTCAGGGGGCCTGCGGGGTGCCCGGGAGACTCCCCGATCGCCAGGCTGTGGGCACCTGCCAGGATGGATCCTGAGTGATCCTCCTCCCGCTCTGAGCACCTCTGGGGAAGGCGGAAGCGTTGCTGCCGGGCAGTTCCTGTCATGTCCCTGCCTCCCGGGCTGTGCTCCTCCCTGCTGAGTGGGTCCTGTGGGCCAGGGGACACAGGGTCTGCGGGGGAGTGGGGTCCCAGGCACGGCCCTTCTGGACAGGTCTCTGTGGCGTCCCCTTGACTGTCCCGAGAGGGAGTGAAATCAGTGGATCAGCTGTTGTGCCCACGCTCGTCACTGCAGCACACGTCTGTAACGTGAAGCAGGAAGGAGAGGTGCGGATGCTGTCGTAAGGTTGTTGTGGTCGAGTGAGTCCCTGGGGACGGCTGTGCTAGGTGCGGAAAAGGTGACAGTGACAGTGGACCTGGTGGAGGTGTGACTGGGCCCAACGTGAATTTTTTTTTTTTTGAAATGGTGAACAATTCTTGTTCAGATTCTGAGCAAACAACAGATTCCTATGATTCATAAAGTGGAAACATCCCTGTGAAATGTTGAACTCCATGTGATGTGCAAGGTGGGGGTCTCAGCTGTGAACACCTGGCAGGGGGGTGCGTGAGGTGGAAGTCAACGCTCAGGCTGCAGTTCCTGGCTCAGGGCCACATGGGGTGGCCGGGGCCTGGCAGAGTGAGGCGTGCAGAAGGCTGCTGCGTCAGGTGAACTGCACCCCCTCAGAAGCCCCGGGGAGCAGCAGACAGACCTCCCGTGAGCCCCCAGGAGAGAGGGGCCGGCCGTCTAGGAGGTGCAGAGCTGAAGCCTGGGCACCCGGGGCCAGCGGGGCACAGCAGGTCTGCTCTGGCCCCTGGTGGCCTCCTGAGCCCTGTGTCCATTGGAGGAGTGTCTGCAGTTCTAGGCCCCCGGCTGGGTCCTGCAGGGACTCCTCCCCGTGTGTGAGGTGCCCTTGCCCTGCCCCCATGTGCGCTGGGCAGTCACTCTGGCAGCTGGGACTGGTGGTGTTCTGTGCCCACCAGGTGTTACATGCATCCCATGAACTTGTTGGTCCTCAAGGGCGGCCAGGGGGCTGCAGTTCTTCCGGGATAGGTCTTGAGGCCACAGAGAGGGTCTGGGTTTGGAAGCTGTGACGTCTGGTGCTGCCCCTGCAGGAGGCGCTTCCTCTGTGGGTGGGCCTCCCTTTGTCTGGGTTTTCTGAGTCTGTAACGCACACTGTACATTTCTGTCCAGGTTTTGGGGGTGGGTGGGTGTGCAGCAGAGTAAGCATGAGGAACATACTTGAGCTGTATTTTAACCATGCTGTGTGGCTTGTGGAATCTTAGTTTCCTGAGCAGTTCAGGACCCCTGCCCCTTCAGTGCAAACACAGCATCCTAACCGCTGGACTGCCAGGGAAGCCCCTCGAGATTGTTGAGAACCTCTGAGGGATTGTGTCAGTCTGCCGGCTCCCTGTGTCTTCCACACAACCAGTCCCCCGGCCATTTTCAGCTGGACCCAGGTGTCTGCCCTGAGGATCCTCAGGCCATGGGGCAGGCTTCTGGGTGGGAGTCCCACTTGTTCCCCTTCCGTGGGCCCTCTGGCCCAGCCGCTCTGCGTGGGGGCAGGGGGTGCTGGGAGGAAGGCGGAGCTGATCCCTCCACAGTGCCCGTGCCCTGCTCTGTGAGCCTGACTGCATAGGACCCTCTGGGGCATCTGGCAGCGCTTTGAGCAGGGGCCCTGAAGGCTGGGGGCTGGCCGCCCTCTCTCGGGTTGGAGTCCTGAGTAAGGAGCCAGGCGGGCTCAGGCGGGAGGTGGGCAAGGTGCCCGTGTGTACCGCCCCATGGCCACAGAGGCTGGCATGCTCCCAGTGGCTCCCTGTGCCCTACTTCCTCCTGGGCCCTCCTTGGGTGCCCTTTCTTGCCTGCAGCTCCAGACTGGCCCTTGGGTCCTTTCGTGGGGGCGGTCTCTGGGTGGGCTCCCGTGGCCAGCACCCACTGGGCTGAGACCCCACAGAGGTGACTGCCTAGAGGATGGGCGTCTGTGGCCTTCCCAGGATCGCTGTCTCTAGCGCTGTCTTCACAGGGTCTGGCTCACGCAGCTGGAGAGCCAGGACCCTCTAAGGCATCCGGGGCCAAATCTGAACTCACTGTTGGACAGAGAATTCCAGGAGTTCCCTCCCAAAGAAGTGGGTTATCGGCAGGCAGTTGAGAGGAGGTGAATGCACAGGAAAGACAGTGGAGACACCCGAGTTCTGTGTTTCTTTAGCTTGAGAGTGTGTGTGGAGAATCTTCTCTTATGACTTGAAAAAATTTGCTGCAGAATATACGCAACATAACAGTTAGCACTTTAACCATTTCAGGTGTGCTGTTCAGTGGCCCTCCTAGCCTCTCCGGAGTTGTCCCCACCCCCCCCCCCCCCCCCTGAGACGCCCCGCTGAGCGCCACTCCCACCCACTCCGTCCACTCTCTGTCTGAGGCTCATGCCGGTGTCAGGCAGGGTTTGTCTGTGTGCGGCCCGTTTCACTGAGCAGGATGACGCCTTTAAGGTTCATTCCCCTTGCTGCCTGTGTCAGGCTGTCCTTCCTCTGTAAGGTGGGCTGATACTTCAGTGTCCAGACGGACCACATTTTGATTATTCATTCTTTCATCTTCAGAGACTGGAGCTGTGTCCATCTTTTAGCTATCGTGAATAATGCTGCAGTGAGCGTGGGTGTGCAAAAACATACATGTCCAATGGACTTTCTGGATTCTGGGGTAATTCTGAGTTTAATTCTCTGAGGGAACGCTGTACTGTTTTCCAAGGTGGCTGCACCGTTTCCCAACCCCACCACCAGTGCTCACAGGTTCCAGTTTCTCTGCATCCTCACCAACACTGCTTGTTTTCTGATAATAACCATCTAATGGGTGTGATGCGGTGTCTCATATGGCTTTAATCTGCATTTCCCTAAAGATTAGTGATTTTGAGCACCTTTCATGTGCTTATTAGCTATTTGCATATCTTCTTTGGAGAAACATTTCTGTAAGTCTTTGGTCCACTTTTTAATTTGATTCTTTTTGTTGCATTGTAAGATATCTTCATATTTTTTGAATACTGGTCCTTTTTCAGATACATGATTTGCAAATACTTACTGTGTCCCATTTTGTGGATTGCGTTTTCCTTCTGCGGAGTGTGTTGATGGGTGAGAGCCAGGCTTTGACGCGTGGTCAGCAGTGAGTGGGGTGGAAGGCCCTCGGGGAGGCCCCTTGTGCAGCACTCTGGTGGACTCTGCCCACGTGCAGGGTCTGCATGGAAAATGCCCATTTCCAAGCGTCTCTGGAGCAGGTGTTGTGAACAGCTGAGAACCCGGGACGTTTAAGGCTTCAGGGAGGAAGAGGAAGGCCTGAGCTTGTAGGACACCAGTTGAAGATCTTGCGTGTAAGGTGATGCGTCCGCACTGTCCCTGCTCCTGCCAGGGACGGGACTTCTTGGACTTTTTCCACGTGAGAGTATAAGAAAGTAATAAACAGGGAACTGCTGTATAACATAAGAAACTAAATTCGATACGCTATAATAACCTATGGTGAAGAAGAACCTGAAAAAGAATAGATAACATGTATAAAACTGAATCGCTTTGTGGCATAGCTGAAGCGATTGTAATTCAACCATACTTCAATTTTAAAAGTATTCAAAAAATGAAAGTAAAGATGTGGCCAGCAGAGGTCCTCTGAGAGCTTTCCGGAGAAGCAGCATTTCAGACCCCACTTTACTGTTAACAACACTCCAGGCACACTACAGTTGTCAGCACCTGGGGTGCTAAGTGACCCCATGAACTCAGAAAACCCATTGGCTTTGAGAAGCGCGTGGCGTGGCCAGTGCTGAGACCAGCCACCCTCCCTTTGGCTAGTGCACTGGCACCCCCCTTTGGGCCACTGGGACCACGGGAGCACGGCCAGCTCTGGTGACCGAGGTAACTGGGCTCCCCGGGCTGCAGCCGTGACTCCTCTGGGCTGCAGAGACCAGGTCCTGGCCAGGCAAGTCCTTCACCTGCTCTCTGCTTCATTGCAGGGATTGACTACAAGACAACCACCATCCTGCTGGACGGCCGGCGGGTCAAGTTGGAGCTCTGGTGAGTCTGGCTGGGTGCCGAGACACCTGGGCGAGGGCTGCTGTGCTTCCGTTGCTGCCAGGCTGGGGGGTAGGGTGAAGTCAAGGGTCCTTAAGGAAACCATCAGTATGGCAGCTGTGTAGACGCAAGACCGCATGTGATGCAGAGACCAGAAGGTCAGGGCTGCCTGTCCTGGCAGAGCCCAATTCCCTTTCGCCCATAAAGACGTGTTTCCAGGGGGCTCCGGCCCCTCCCTCCTTTCCCTGACAGGACTCCCCATCGAGGGCATTTGCAGAACCTCCCAGTTGGTGTGTGATTCCCCCCACATGTGGGTTCTCCAGCCCCACAGGGCAGTCTCCCAGGGTGTCCAGGCCAAGGAGGTCAGCAGGGCACGTGTGGAGCAGGAAGGGGCGGGGTCCTTCCTGCAGGTGGGCTCCCATGGATATCTCCCCACTTTGTTTCAGGGACACCTCGGGCCAGGGCCGGTTCTGCACCATCTTCAGGTCCTACTCACGGGGTGCACAGGTAAGACCCACACAGCCATCCTCCAGAGGGGCCACAAGGCTGCCGCACCACGTGCAGAGCGCGGCAGCTGTGGGCTCCGGGGCCAGCTGGCTAGACGGAGGGCTGAGCCCCAGGGGACATAGGCCGTGGTGGCAGGCCTGCAGGGAGGCCCCAGGGCTGGGCTGTGTGCAGTGCGGGGGCCCGTGGGGGCCTGCTTGTCCCTGTCTGTCCTGGTCATCTTCACGGCTGGCCTGCGTGCCAGCCGTCAGTGTGAGATTTGAGGCTGCAAGGAGGGAAGCAGCAGTTATGTTAACAGACCAGCTGCCCACTCGCTGCTTTTGTGAGGGGACTGGCTTCAGGGGCAGTCAGCAGCCCAGGGAGGGGCCCTGTGGGGGGCCCAGGCTCTGACCCGGTGGGGCCTGCCCCCCCGACGACGGACTGGACAGTGGAGGCCAGGTCTCCTCTGCTTGACGAGCAGGAGCTGATAAGGAGCTGCAGGCACCTCTCAGGATTGTCCGGAGCGCCACTCCCTGCCGCGGGTAGGCGTGAGGGTGCACAGCCCCCTCGCTGGGCCCCCTGCTATGTAGGCTTCCGCGGAGGTGTGGGCCAGGGTGCTGCTGCCCCCGACCTGCTTAGCCTGGTGGTCCCACCTGGAGCGGCTGCTCCCAGATGCTGTGAGCAGGCAGCCCTCAGACGGGCCGGCACCAGTGCAGACATGAGGGTGCCAGGGCTGCCTGCAGCCCAGAACCACGGGAGAGCTCGGGCGCCCAGCAGTGTCCTGTGGCCCGGTCAGGGGGGCGCTCTGACGGGGAGTCCATGCGTGCATGGGGCCTGAGACCACGGGCTTCCTGACAAGCTCTCTGGTCTTCCCGATGCTGTTGAATGTTTCCCAATTTGTATGATGCACATGTTGCTACTTTTTCAATAAAACGGGAAATGAGATGGGGGGGTAGTTACCTTGGTTTATGGGGACAGGGCGATCGGGGAACAGCAAAGAGGCCCCGGGGGCCTGGACGCAGGCCGGCTCCGCTGGGATGGGCGCAGCCGGGTCGGCCAAGGGCTCACCTGCGGAGGCCTAGGGAGAGGAGTGCCCTTCTGCGTCTACTTCTCTGCAGGACAGTGGGACAGCGGGGCAGTGGCCGTGGACGTGTCACTCATGCTGACTGCCTCTGCGCTAGTTCCGCAGGCTCCTGTTGCTTCTGGGCTGGAGGAACCAGTCATGGATCCTGAGTGTGTCTCTGGCCCGGATGCGGTGGGGGTGGGTTTCCAGCTGGGAAGCAGACCTCGGGCCTCCTTCCTGGTTGATGCCCCACGCTGACTGCAGCATGGCCCGTGCCCGGTGGGGCCAATCAGCAGCTCCTCCTTCCTGGGTCCTGTCTGTCCTGTCACCCTCCTGTCCTTGGCTCCGTCCACAGAGGCCTCGCAGGTCCCCGGGCACAGGCCACACAGCCACCCACACAGCCCTGGGTGCTGTCTTGTATCTCTTACTGTGAGGCCCTCTCTGGCTCAGGTGCCCTGACTTGTGACCCTTGTTTTCTGTTGCTGAGGTCTGAAGTGGCACTTTTGGCCCAGGCAGCCAGCACTCCCTGCTGGGGGGACTGGTCCCCTGTGCCAGTTCCCCCAGGCTGCCCGTGTGGAGGGAGCCAGAGGTGGGCAGCGTCCAGTCGAGCTGGGGCTTGGGATCAGCTGGGTTAGCACCAAGGGGAGCTCAGCCAGGCACCGGTCTTCTGCAGAGAGGCGGGTGGTCTGGGCACATGCTCCTGGGTGGGGTACGTGCGGGTTGTCTGCTCCCCTCGTCAGCGCGTTCGTTTCTGCGCCCAGCTGTGCTTGCGCCCTGGGGCGTGGGCAGGTGCGCTCAGCCACAGTCTGTGCTTCCTTGGCCACTGCACCGCAAGCGCGTGACTCAGCCCCACACTCACTGGTGAGAGCCACTCTCCGACCTTGGTCGGGTGCTGGTTGCACAGGTGTGTCTTTGTCCAAACTCATTGAACAGGTCACACCTGAAATCCATGCGTTTTTTGGTGTGTAAGCTCAATAAACTACCTTGGCAACAACAAGGGTGCACACGCCCACCCCACACCTGGGAGGTTTTCATTCGCAGCTCGAGTCACCTGTGTGTACTCGGAGGCTTGCTGCCGATGTTTGCAACAAAATGAGGTGCGTCACCTGTGACCCAGCAGCCACACCCGCTGACAAGCCTGTTGCA
This sequence comes from Antilocapra americana, assembly GCA_007570785.1. Lineage (NCBI taxonomy): Eukaryota > Metazoa > Chordata > Mammalia > Artiodactyla > Antilocapridae > Antilocapra > Antilocapra americana. Next base: position 16,845,620 of record ML664186.1, on the reverse strand, counting down.
AGACTGTGGCTGCTGTGGAGAAGGGCCCTGGGGTGCTGGGCAGTTTGCACCGGGACCCTCTCTGGGTTAGGAGACGTCTGTGGGCGCTTGAAAGACAGCGGCAGGTGACTAGGAGCAGGGGGCAGGACCAGAGCCTCTGTTTCTACCCTGGAGTGCTTACTAAGTTTTAAGGAGCTGAGCCAAAATTAAGAGAAAAGGGAAGAATACAGTAAGAATGTCTTTACCACTCCTCTGGCTCTCTGAGGTAACAGCTGACTCTGGGGTCCTTTGGAGGGGTCTTGATGACCAGGAGCCTCATTTTGGGATCTCAGGGATGCCACCTATGCTCAATCCTAGGCATCTTTCCTGCCAAGTCTGTGGTCCCTTTGGTCCCTGCCCACAGTGTGACCACTTTGGTGTCCTTCGTCCTGTGACTGCTGTGTCATTACCCTGACCTGGCAGACGTGGGTGGTGGCAGTAGGCAGAGACTGGCACCAGCTAGGAGACCAGCCAGAAGCTCTTCGACAGCCTTGGGGTGCACTTAAGCCTGAACCTAGGAGATGGGCTTCTCCCCATTTGCTTGAGCTTTTAAACATTACGGGTCCCCTCTTTTTCCCTGCCTGCCTGTACTTGCTTGGTGGGTCTGTGTGATTGGCTGTCTGTGAGACGCGAATTGTGGGATCTGGGTCCCTGGCCAGGGATGTAACTTGGGCCCCCCGCGTTGGGAAACTGAGGCAGTGGACCCACAGGGAAGTGCCTCTCTGGAGTTTCCTATGTGGAACCTCCTGGAACGGGCAGGTGGACTGAGCAGGAAAGTATCCTCAAAGCTCAGCTGGGGGAGGATATCCGAGGAATTCCCGGTCATAATGAAGAGGACATTTAGGATGAGTTAGTGCTGACGAAGTTACAAGGAAATAGAAACATGGAGATGGGGATCTTGCAACAGGTTTGACCTTTGCAAGTCAGAAAACTGAAGCGTAGTGTTTATTAATGGCTGGCCAAGACCCTGTGAGTCAGGCTAGGTGACACCTTCGGCAAGAACTGATGGGACTTGGAAGTAGCGGGCACTGCCTGCTGGATGGCACAGGAAACAGGACCACCCCGAGGTGCTCCTAGGAGTGGGGTGTGGTGGGGGGAGGAGTGCCACTGCTCCCGGTGCTCCTGGAGCACAGTCTACTCAGGCTCTGGAGCACAGCGGTCCACTTCTGACACTTTAACAAGCCAGGACGAAATCACTGAGAGTGTCCTGTCGGCGTCTGGCTTGACGGACATTCCATAGTTTCAGGGCTCCGGCAGGCGGCTGTCGGGGGCACTCCGAGCACTGCTGCCTCACCCCACTTGTTGCTGGGCGCTCCGGTCGGGCTGGTCAGAGCCCAGGCAGCTGTGCCCACAGCAGGGTGGAGTTCAGCCTGCGGGCCGCTGTCAGCACCTGGGCCCCCACGGCCTCAGCAGTGCTTGGGCTGTGTGGCCAGCGTGCCAGGCCCGGCCCTGGCCTTTCCTGGTCAGCCTCAGTGGCTGCCTGCTCACCCCTCACCTCGGCAGTTACCCCACAGACTGGCACGGCCAGGCCTTTGGTTGCACGTCAGCCCCTGCCTCTCACCCTGATGTGGCTCCAGGCCAGACGGGGGCCCGTCAGCCCCAGCGGAGGTTCCCCCCTCCTGAAGCACCGGGCGGTCACGCGTCCATGCGCCCTCTGACCAGGGCTGCACCCAGCCTGGGCTGGGCTGTCAGTGAAGACTCAGTCACATGCCCAAAGACCCCAGTGCTACTCTTAATTTGCAGTGGGGCACAGAAATGTAAAGAGCAGAGTGTTTTTATGATACTGTTGTTGCTGTTAATTGAAAGTATAATTTGCTCGAGGAGAAAAAAAAGACCAAAATAAAAGTTCCTTTCCTTCCCCAGCTTCTCGGTCATTTTGGAGCACTACTCTGTTAACATGATGTACTAATGTAGATCCCTTTTTATGTTATGTGTAAAATGTAACATTGATAGGTTAATAAAGATGCTTGAATCAAAAACATTACACAGGAAGCATAAACAAGGAAATGAGTCCCTATCCAGCCCTTCCACGGGTGGTCATGTCTGTGGAAGCTTGTTCTGTGTGGTGTGTTTGCATTTCTGTTTTCTAAAACTGCCCATGTGTGGCATTGGGGTCCGTGTTTGTCACCTCACTCTCTGTGGTGCCTGTGAGCAGCGTGGGTGAGCTCAGTGCACCCTGCCTTCGTCACCCGCCCGCCTGCCAGGGGGTCCTGGGGCCACACGTTTAGTTTGTTTCTTGATGTTGTATGACCAGTTCTGTATTGAGTATCCATAAAGACTGGACGCAGATGACCCAGCCCTTGGTCCCTGTGCTTTTTGGTAGACTCTGTTGCCCTCCCCCCCAGCGGGTGGCTTCCCTCCAGGCTGGGTGTGCCCCACTGCAGGCAGCTCCACCCTGCCTGCACAGGCTGTCTCCACCTGCTCCTTAGTAGGACCTCATCTGCCACAATTTGAAGCAGTTTCAAGGGGAAAGGCTTCAGAATTCCTCATTTTGAGCTGGAGGGTGTCCTCCATCGTATAGTCTCCCCTTCCCGGTGTGTGACGAAGACGTGGGCTAGATGAAGGTGACTCCCTGCACAGGGAGGGCGTGAGCCCTGCTGATGGATAGTTCTCATGGAGCCTGTTTCAGGGTGGAACGTGAGGCCAGAGACGGGTGAGCCTGGGGCCCCGAGGCTCGTGACTGGTTGCCACCAGACAGGTGGAGTAAGGGTCTTCAGGCTGTGGTAGGGAAGTCCCCACAGCAGAGCTTCTGTGCGGCTCTTGGGGCAGCTGCTCCTGGGACTCATGTCCCCTGCAAGTGTGGGTGGGACTGCTCAGAAACACTCTGTTCAGCACCCCCTGGGTCCCCCAGGAAGAGTGCCCCACACCGCAGTCCTGTGTGCACCTGCCTGTCTTAGGTGGAGTGATTTTTAAATGACATAGAGTAACACAGCATGCTTGGAGGAAAGATATGGAAAAACTGCGGTTCTGCCCCAGTGGACTCTCCACGTAGAGTGAGGCAGTACTCAGCCCTTGAGGTTCCTCACAGTCAGATGTCCCCCACCTGGACGGTGGACAGGGCAGGCTGCGGTGAGGAGACAGGTCCAGGCTAGCTGAGCCCTGTGCATAGAGCCCCCCTTAAATGCAGGAGGAAGGTTCAAAGCTCATTTTCCACATCGCTGTCTATTGGGTAAACTGTATGTCCACCTGACAGCCTGGCTGGTGCCCGAGTGCCCCTGGCCCTGCCTGTGTGGGGAAGGAGGGGTGTGGGCAGAGCCTGAACAAGACCCCGTGCATCCACGGGAACCTGGACCTCTTAATGCCTGCACTTGCCTTGCAGGGAATCCTACTGGTATATGACATCACCAACCGCTGGTCCTTCGACGGCATTGACCGGTGGATCAAAGAGATCGACGAGGTAGGTGTGTTCCCCCAGACCCCCTTCCAGGGCCACGCCCATCCCTGGCACGTGGGCCACCATCCCCCACTTGCAGAGGGAGCTCCTGTGGCCCCCACTTGCAGCTGCTCCCATGCCCAGGTTCTGTACGTCCCCATCCGCTGGCACCATGGGTTGGGGTCCTGAGACCCCAGGGCCCCCACCTCAGAATTGATGGAGGGCCTGCTCACGGGCTGAGCGGTGGGTGTGGGTGCAGAGGGGCATCCCGCCACTGCACCTCTGCTGAATCCTGCACACCCACTAGCACGCACCCGGAGTGCCCCGGATCCTGGTGGGGAACCGGCTGCACCTAGCCTTCAAGCGGCAAGTCCCAACAGAGCAGGCACGCGCCTACGCGGAGAAGAACTGCATGACCTTCTTTGAGGTCAGCCCGCTGTGCAACTTCAACGTCATCGAGTCCTTCACCGAGCTGTCCCGCATCGTGCTCATGCGGCATGGCATGGAGAAGATCTGGAGGCCCAACAGAGGTGAGGTGGGGAGCGGGGCTTGGAGGGGCGGGGGCGGGGTTCTGGAGGGGCGGGCCCGGCTGGGGGCGGGGTTCTGCAGGGGGCGGGGCCAGCTGCGGACTGACCTGTCCTGCCCCCAGCCAGAGGACAGGTTCCAGGCCCCAGTCCCACCAAAGCAGAGCTAATGAGGCAGCCAGGGAGACTCAGTTCCCACCCAGGGTGACGGGCTTGGGGATCTACCCGCCAAGCCCTGCGCGGTGGGGAGGAGATGGGTGTGGGGTGCCCAGTGACTGCTCTTGGCTTGCCTGGCACAGGGTGGGGGTTGTTCCAGTTCACGAGCCCTGGGAGCTTTGTGCAACGCGCCTCCCGGTCCCCAAGCCCCTTCTCTGTCACTTGTGCGCATTTGATGGCGAGATTGTCAGTTGCCACCCAGACCCCCCACCTTACCTCCCCCCAACCTGACCTCTCATCATCTGACACCCCCCCCCACCCCCTGCAGTGTTCAGTCTGCAGGACCTCTGCTGCCGGGCCATCGTTTCTTGCACCCCCGTGCACCTCATCGACAAGCTCCCGCTGCCCGTCACTATCAAGAGCCACCTCAAGTCCTTCTCCATGGCCAATGGCATGAATGCCGTCATGATGCACGGGCGCTCCTACTCGCTGGCCAGTGGGGCCGCGGGCGGCGGCAGCAAGGGCAACAGCCTAAAGCGGTCCAAGTCCATCCGGCCGCCCCAGAGCCCCCCCCAGAACTGCTCGCGCAGCAACTGCAAGATCTCTTAGCCGCGAGAGGGTCAGCCTGGGAATGCTCCTGGCGGGCTCTGGGCCCCGTGCTGTGTGCCCGGGACTTTGGCCACACAGCCCCTCCTGGGAGGCATGGGGAACACACCTAGTAGGCTGGAGGTCTCAGCCAGACCAGCTGCACAGGACATGGGGGACCATGCTGTGCAAATGGTGGTGGAGCACGCCGGGACCCCGAGGAGCGGCTGAGAGGGCCCCGAGGAGGCTGTGCCTGGCGATGGCCTGAGGACTGGGGCCAGGCCCCCTTCCTTATTTATGTAAAGGATGGTTCACGGTTTTGTACATTTTTAGAGGACCAGCAGGGAAGCCTCTGCAGCCACGCAGTGAGCACACAACCGCTAAAGGGATGAGCCCGGGGACACTGGGGGAGGGTGGTGAGGCTGAGACCAGAAGGGAGCTGGCATCCAGGCTTGAATCTGAATTCCCAGGGCACCTCACACGGGGTGTGGCCACGGGGGCCAGCTGGGGTTACGTGGACTCCCAGCTGCCCCTGTTGGCCTCAGAGCACAGTGCTCGGCGTGCTTGCCCTGGGACACTGGGCTGCAGCTTCCAGGGCTCCCACCAGCCCTGGAGGACATCCCATGAGTCCCGAGCCGTGGGGTCAGGGCCAGGGGTGACTCGCAGGTCTCAGGTTTCTTGGAAAAGGAAGTGGGCACACCCCACACCCATCCCCCATACCCTCTCCCCACTCGGGGGCTGACCGCCTTGTGTGATTCTGCACATTCGGTTGCATTTGTACCTGTTGCCACATGCAGTTGGCTCTGCCCCTCTCCGAGTTGAGGACACAGAGCTGTTTGCAGGCAGGCAGTACCCACTGGGCCGCGAGACCGAGGTAGGTCTGGGCCAAGCCAGTCTCACTTGTGTCCTGGAGTATCTAGACCCTACTCTGGCCAGCTTCAGCTTCCTGGCCTTGGGTGGGATCCCATAGCTGCTCCTCAC
>ML664186.1:16716828-16839973 GCA_007570785.1 Antilocapra americana | reverse complement strand
GGGGGGGGTGAGGGTGGGCTGGGCTGAGGCTGCTGCCACCACCTCTGTCCCTGTAATAAAACCTGTGAGCACTGCAGGGATGTGTGCTGGTGTGCGGTGGGCTCGCCAGCCACCCGCTTTGGCTAGCTGAGGAAGGTAGAGATGAAGACGCTGGTTTCGAGGTTCAGTGTGGCATGCCACCATCGGTCAGGAAAATACAGCACCTGGCAAGGGGTGAGGGGGGGACATGTGGGTTGATGGGTTGGTTGGGGGTCCTTGGCCCAGCTCAGCCTGGCCCCTGCCTGCCAGCCACTGACCTCACCAGCCTGGATAGTGCATTCCAGGGGCCGGGCAGATGGTATCAGGGCTGGGTATGTGTCCCGGAGCCAGGCCAGTGTGGTTTTGTTGGGGTGGAATTTGGGTGTCTTCTCAGGAGGGTACAGGAACCAGCGCTGGGGGTGGGGTGGAGAGCAAAGTTATATTTTGTGTTGTGGTCAGTGAACCCAGAGTCTCAGCCCGCACCCTGTGCTGACCTTGCGGCCGTAGATCACCTCCGAGAACCCAGGTCCGTGCCAGTGGAAGGGCACCCCAGAGCCGGCTCCTGTGGGGCGAGTTATGAGCACCTGGTTACCAAGCTTAATCTTCTCCCACCCAGCCCCCAAGTCCCCTCGTCCTGCAGGGCACCCACCTGCAATTCCAAAGCTGTAAGCAGCAGTTGTACCCAGCAGGCTGAACGGAGGTGGAGAGTAGTGCCGAAAGAGGGAGTCCCATTCGGTGAAGTTGTTGTCCCCAAAGAAGTACAGAGTGTCTGCCAGCAGAAAACAGGAGGACACAGGGATCTGCAAGTCACCCCACCCCAGACACACCCACGGCCACCCGTCTGGCTCACCATTGCCCATGGAGATGGGGTCCTGGGGGTGCAGCATCTGCTCCACATACTTCTGAAAGGGCAGGTCCACTGCAGTTTGAAAGGCGGTGGTCAGAACTAGTTGGTGCTGCCTGCAAAGTGCTGGCAAGTAGGCTGGGCTGCAGGGTGGGGCAGCTCACCTTTCTGGTAGGAGTAGGTGTTGGCGGTGCTCAACCGGACCACACTGTCTCCAAAGGAGGCCAGCAGCCTCTGACGGGTGCACAGGTCCCGGAACCTCTGCGTATGTAGACAAAGGACTTAGGGGCGGGGCCCAGCACTGGCGAGTGGTGGTCGAGAGGGGCGTGAATACTCACCGAGTTGTCTGTGAGGCCCTGCAGAATGACAGGTCTGGAAAAAGCGTAGCTAGAAGGAAGGGCAAGGTCACAGCCAGGTCTGACCTGCGCCCACCCTCGCCTCCCGCCCACACGTGCTCGAAGGGGCTCGGGGAAGCCGCCTAGGGAGGACGAGCAGTGCGCGTCCTCGGCGGTGCAGGGAGCATCCCTAGGAACAGACTTCCGACAGGTATGGCCCCACGGGAAGGCGCACGTACCGCTGCACGAACTCGGCGTAGCTGAGGTCAGCCCGGCGCTCCACGGTGCAGCGCTCCTCCTCCGTCACGGCCGCCGGCGTCCCTGGCCCGAGCCGCCGCCTGCCGACACAGCGGCTCCGTTTGCTGGCCGCCCCGCCGCGCTCCCTGCCCCGCCGCGTCCCTTCTGGCCGCCCGCCGCCGCTCACCACCCTCCGTCGGCGTCCTCCCCGGAGCTCCGGGCGGGAACCGCCAGCGTCCAGAGCACGAGCCACAAAAGCGGCCGCGCCCCCAGCGCCATGAGCCTGCTGCCGTGAGGCACGCCGGGAGCGCCGCGGTGCGGCCACCTACCGGCTGGGGAGCCGCTTCCTTCGGCCCGGCCCGGAAGGAGGGGGCGCTTCCGGGGGGCGGGGCGAGGGCCTCTCCAAGGGCTGCTATTGGCTACTGCGTCGCGGAGGCCCCCTCTCCGCCCGGCGGAGTCGGCCGCGGCGGGGACCTGACCCCAAGCGACGCGAGCAGGTAAGGAGCCGCTCATAATGCCTCCGGCGTCCTTTATTTGGTTCACAAGCCCGTCCCCACCAGACCGGCAGCGGGTCAGGAGTACTCGCACAGGTGGCCGCAGCCGGCGGGGCAGTGGGAGCTGCCCTCCAGCCACTTCATGATGTGCTGCAGGTGGCCACCATGGCTGCAGCCCTGGCACCACACGAAGAGCCCCTTGACCACGTGGTGGCAGACGGCGCACATGCTGGCGCAGCGGCGGCAGCGGTCGCACACCCAGCCCCGGCTGCTCATGGGCCGCTTGCAGTGACTGCAGTTGACATGCAGGGTGGTGGAAGCCTGGTTGAGGCAGCTGATGGCGCGGCTGGTGCTGAGCTTGACCACTTGGTTGGACACGTTCCAGAGGCAGAAGCGCTGCAGCAGGTCGATGTAGGACGTGTACCAGTGCTCCTAGCGGGCAGGGCAGGGAGGGCAGAGTTAAGAGCCCAGGCTTCCCTGGGTATAGACACAGGTGTGGGTGTAGGCGGGGCGTGCACGGGCAGTCCTCGGGGTGGCAGCTGCTCCAGGGAGACCCCCAGACCCTGTCACCCACCTGGGTTTGTTCGTCGATGTCCTTGCGCACGCGCTCACCCAGCACGATGAGCACGGACACGGCCATCTGCACATCACCCTGCTCAGCATAGAAGCGCAGCATGTCACACACCAGGGCGCTGAAGAAGTCGGGCGGCAGGCGGCTGTCGCACAGCGCGTGCGAGACAGAGATAAGTGAGAAGGAGGAGTCCACGGGCACCAGGGAGGCAGCATCAGCCTCACTGCCGCTCACATGGGGAGAGTCGGCCTTGTCCTGCAGGTGCTCAGGCCCCGGCGGGGTGTCCACAATCTCATGGCGCAGAGGAAAGGCCTCCTGGGGCAGCACATACTCGGGCTCCTCAGCTGTGACACATGGGCAGGAAGGGTAGGCAGGCTCTGAGCCACTGGCCCCGCCTCCCAGCCCTACCCCACCCCTTCCCCCCTCCCACTTACAGTGTGCGTGTTCCGGATCCAACAGGTAAAGCTCATCGTCCTCACCTTCCACGTCGCCTAGCAGGTAATCGGTGGGCACATCGCTGCCCTCAGTCTCCTCATTATCTGTCCGAGGGAGGGAGGGAGGGCATTCCAGGACTGCCTCACGCTGCGAGACCCAGTCCCATTCCCATGAAGGCCCTCTGCCCACCCCTACCCTACCTTCGTTGGTGATGAGTGTGGCTGAGGAGTCCAGCAGCACTGTGTCGCTCCGTGTATCACCCTTGCTGCGGTCCAGCCGAGTCTCACTGCCCAGCCCCGGGGCCATATCCTTCAGGTTGAAACTGGGGGCAGGGAGGGCCCATGGGTGGGTAGGCACCAGCAGTCCCACCCTCTGGGGAGAGCCACCCCCAGGTGTCTACCTGTTCATGAGGGGCAGGCCACAGGAGCTGCCCTTGCCCACGCTGTGGTTGAGATTGGTGGTGGGCACCAGGCCAGGACTACAGTAGATGATCCGGAGCATGGTCCACGTCTGAGCCACCTAGGAGTGGGCACTAGTCACTCATGGGGGTCCTGGGTCCCTGGTGCCCTGCACAGGCCCCCCCCATTCTGCCTGGATAGATCCACAAACCCTCAGCTTTCAGCGGTCCCAGAGACCCAATGTTCTAGTCCACCCCAAGTGGGAAGCCAAGGCCCACAGGAAAAACAAAAACCCTAGCCTCCATCCTGTAGGGACAGAGGAAACATGGAAATGGGCCTGAGGTTCCAAGGAAGTGATGAGCAAGGCAATGTGGACATCTCTATAGGGCTGGGCACTCTGGACAGTCCAGAAGCAAGGACAAGCCAAGAGGGGCCAAGACCCCACAACACCCAGGCCTGCACCCCAGGAATGGCACTGGCATCCGACCCACCCTTGGGGCTCTGGACACTCTCAGTTACTGGGGGGCAAGCTTGGAGTGTCCTCAGCCAGAGCTGAACTCTGAACTCAGGGCAGGGTCTGGCCGCAGCTGTCAGAGGAGCTCCAGGCCCTGTACCAAGATCCTGGCCCTCAGCCCACCCTATATACCTGGTTGCGGCCAAGCTCTCGAGCCACTTTCGCATTGTGGTCACAGAGTTCAGCCAGTGGTCGGCCGGCTAGGGCGTAACGCTCGGCTGTGTCCACGAACCAGCTCATGCTGCCGCTGCCGGGTTCTATCTCAAAGACGTTGAGGGCACTGGAAGCGAGGCCCGCAAAGGGCTCAGCAGGGTCCAACTTGCGCTTGAAGAAGATGGGGTGGCGCCGATCCCCAGCGTAGGGTTTGCGCCCCGACTCAGTGGCCACGAGGCTCTCCTTGGCTGCGAAGGCCAGATCCCCAAAGAGGCCGTAGCAGAGGCCCTCAGGGTTGGCACGCTCAACAGGCTGGCTGGCGTCACGGAACAGGTGCTGACACAGAGTACTGTCCTTGGACCCAGAGAGCAGGAAGGAGGGGTCGTGTGGGTGGCGCCAGGCAATACCCGTCGTGACATCCCGGTGCTCCTCAAACATGGCGGCGGGCACGAAGGGCCGGCGCACGTCCCACACATAGACGTTGTGGTCCACCATCATGGAGCACGTGGCGAGGTGGTGGCGGCACTCGGGCCTCCACTTGACTCTGGCCACGGAGGCAATGGTCTGCACGCAGTGCACCTCCTTGGCGCGGTGTGTGGCCATGTCCCAGACCTTCACCATCTTGTCTCGCCCGCCTGTGGCCAGCCAGCCCCTGGGGAAAGCCCATGAAGACTTCAGTGACCTCTTCTGGGGTTGGAGGGCTCCCCACTCCGTCTCACGGGTCTTGAGGCAGTGAGAGGGCCCTTCCACAAGCCCACCCACCCAGCCCCGCTGCCCTGGCCCCCACCCCACACCTGTCCTCGGGGTGCCAGTCGCAGCAGAATACAGGCCCGTTGTGGGCCGTGAACATTCGCTCACAGCGGTCCGGCCGCCGAATGTCCCAGAGCTGCACGTTGCCGTTCTCAAAGGTGGACGCGAAGGTGAAGTAGTCCCGGATGCTGAACTGGACATCGCGCACGCTCTCAGACTGGCCTGTGAGTGGACATTAGTCGGGGGAGAAGGTTGGGGTTGGGGGCGGGGTGGCCCACGGGAGCTCCAAGAGGGAGAGCAAGCAACCAAGGGGGATTCCTCGGAATGGATGTGGGCTAGTGTTGCATGCCTGCCTGTGGCCCAGGCCAGACACTGCCAAGGCCTGTCCAGAGTGGACAGGGGCGAAGAGAAGCATGGCAAAGCAGATAATAGCCTAGGCAGGTGAGAGGGACACCAAGCATTGGGTGGTTTCTAACAGACTCCTGAACCTTGATTTTCTCTGGATTTTTCATCTGACATCCATCCTCGTGCAAAGCTATCACGGCTTCAGAACCAGGTGTCAGAGCACTGTGTCAACAGGAGCCTCGGTGGGCTGAATGCAATCCTCTGGAAGCCTCAGGCCCCAGGAGGCAGGGATAGGATGCCCCAGGCTCTGCCCAGGCCCTACACCTTGAGCTGGAGCTGCCAGGCTGGCCAGCCCCCAGGGACTGGAGACATTGAGAGGACATGTCCAGCCCCGAGGACCACCACACCAGGAGCCTTCGAATGCAGCGCCCAGCTTTCCCCCACACAAGGAGCTCAAGGTCTGTCGTAAGAGGCTCCCTGATTATCTGAGGGGTCTGCCCTGTCCTTCATTTGGTCTCATCGAGGTAAAAAGGAAAGCTGGCTCAAGGTGGGAGGGTCAAAGCACTTCCTGGGCTGAAGACCCTGGAAGCAGACTTCATGCAATGAAGTGGCCTGGAGCTCTGAGGCATGGCAAGAGGAGGCTCAGCTGCCAGGGCAGCCACCCATTTCCCCTCTCCCTGATCCCACACTACCCTCGACTCCTGCTGGCCCTGCAAGTGCATCAACGCCCACACTCCAGGTACCCCCACACTTCCACAAGGCCCACCCCTGCCCCTTCCATGCTGACCTCCACCCCCTCCTCCAGTGCCAGCTCAGCTGGCTTCTCCTCCAGGAAGCCCTCTGGGAGCACACCTCAGGGCCTCTGTCTAGGTTCTCAACCTGCCTAGACAGGCCAGCCACCTAGAGATGCATTCCTGCCCAACCTGCCGCCCAGGGCCTCACCCGAGAAGGTGCTGACAGAGTCCTTCCTACGCAGGTCAAAGCACTTCATGAAGCCATCCTGGGAGCCGCTGAGCAGCACGTGGGCCTCAGTGGGGTGGAAGCAGACTTTGTTCACTGTACGCTTGTGCTCTGTGAACAGCTGGTCCTGTTTGTTGCGGGACGGTCGGCCCAGGTTCCAGGTGACCACCACACCATTGGTGGCTGCCGTGGCCAGCAGGTTCTCGTCCATCTGGTGCCAGACAACGTCTGCACAGCTCAGGTTGAGGGAGGGCTTGCGGCCCACGCGCAGGTTCAGCTTCTCCACGAACTGCTCCTCCTCAATGGCATAGATCTTGAAGATGCTGCGGCCTGCTACGACCACCTGGGCCGCGTCACGGCACACGCTGATGGCATTGGCCGGAGCATCCAGGTGGCAGTGCATGGTGCGGCCCGTCAGCACGCTGCCACCCAGGGCCGTGGTCACACGGGACATCTTCTCCATGGCTGCACGGGTGGCGAGGACAGATGGGTGAAGTGGGCAGGCCTTGTCAGCCTGGCGGCAGGGGCGTGTTCGTTCAGACCCTTCACTCTCGGTGGTTCCTCCAAAACTGCTTAGTCCAGGGCAGTCCACTGTTAGTCAGTCGGTCTGATAGGCAAGTTCCATCACCCTGGCTGGGCAGTAGGAGGGCGCCATGGCTGCTCTGAGGCTAGCCAGACCCATGCTGACTTCTGGGGGAGACCTTACCTGCTCAGCCCTAGGCCAGACCACTTCTCCAACCCCCTAACTGCCAGATCAGGATGGTCACTGGACCTTCGGGCAGTCAGTCCCGCCAAAGAAGCCAGATGGCTCCCACTGTGCACAGTCGGCCTCTGGAAAGGGGGCAGGAAGACCAGAGGCGCCCGGAGAACACAGGCTACAGAGGCGCGAGAGTCGGGCTTCCAGGACAGAGCTGTTTACGGAGCCCGAGGGGTGGCTGGCGCGACCGCTCAGGAGAGCCCGGCGGTGCGGAAGTTGTGGCGGGAGCGGAGACAGCGGGAACAGAAGTGGAGGAACGGAGAAGTTTCGCCTTCCACGGGCACCTGAGCCATTTCCCGAAACTGCCGGGGCGGGGAAGAACGGCCGTGCCGGAAGCAGCCCGTCTCCGTCCCGCCCCCCGCCGAACGGTGGTCCTTTTCTTTCCCGCTCCGTGCCGGAAGCGGATGCCCACACAAACGTTCCGGAACGGGAGCGCGCCGTGGAGGCGGAGAGGCAAGCTGGGGTGGGGGCGAGGCTCCGCCGGTTCCGCCTCCGGTATTCCTTCTCTTCCTCTTTTACTCGTGTTATTTTAACGCTAGTACTCATTTCTGCCTCACGGTCCATCAGCAAGCCCAGGCCTCCCCAGGCTGGCCCCAAACCCCTCCTCCGTCTCCGCCGTCTTTCTAGCCCTCTTCGGGACCCGGGAACAGCCTCCTAGCGGCTCTCCAGGGGTTCTCCCTCCCGCCTCATTTGAGCCCCGCACAGCCAGGGACTCTTCGGCCTGTGGGCCTCCACACGTCCTCACCGCGCTGGGAAGCAAATCCCGAGCTCCTGGCCCCGTCCTCTCCGCGCATCTCCCGCCAGGGCAGCTGACAGCCGGCCGAGCCCTTGCCTGCCGAGCCCTTGCCTGCCTCACGGTCATCGCGCGTGCTCGCTCGCTGTCCTCCCCAGAACGCTTCTCTTCCTCATCCCTCAGAGTTCAGCTTAAATGGCACGTTTTTAGAGGCCTTCTCCGATCACCCCCATCTAAGTGGCCTCCACGGTTCTCGTCACAACCGGTTACCTGGTATACTGATTACATCTGTTTCACACGAGTGTGAACTCGCATCCGTCTGTCTCCAAGAGCTCTGGTGCCTGACAGGACCTGTTCACACAAACGGTTCAATCAGTGACCCCCTCTGAGCCGCCCTTTCTCTCCGTCCTTCTCTGTGGGTATGCACCCTGGCCTGTGCTTGCTGCGTTGTGTGATCTTCTAGGATACCCCAGCAGCCCTCATTTTTGCCCTTTGAAGAATGGGCTAGATCCTAGATATTTTTTGGGAGGAGTGTTATATGTAATGATTTTAGTGTCTCTCTCCACTGACACAGTAAGAGGTTAGGGGCCTTCTGTGGTGGTCACTGCTGGGTTTCCAGTCTGGCACAGTGTTAACCAGTCTCTGCATGTTTATTGAAAGAACAGATAAACCTGATGAGGAGTGCACAAAAATTCAGACTTGGGCCACCCAGGACAGATAACACCTTCCCCCCACCATGGTGTAATGACCTAAAAACAATTCAGACGTGTTTTTACAACTTTTTTAATATATATTTTTATAAACAGGTCACGTGATAAAATAGCACAAGAAACACTTACCAAATATAAGGTTATATCTTCCGCATATACAGGAGAATGAGGTCGTTATGTACAATAAGAAAATGATTTTAGGGGTTGGTTGGTTTTGTTTTCCTCTGTCCCCCTAATTTTTCCTCCTACAGTCGTTGGAAATATCACAGCTTCAGTTGCATTAATACTTTGGACAAATGGACAGCTGCCCCTCCCCACTGGGAGCTGTGGGGAGGAGGGGCTGAAGAAACTGGCTCCTGACCATCTCAGCCCTGGAGCCTCTGGCCAGGGCTCCAGGGGCAGGGAAATCTTTGGGCTGTTGACCTGTCTCTCTTCAACAGCATCTCTCGCTCGCTCTTTCTCTTTCTCTCTCTCTGTCACTCTCTGGCTCTCTGGAAACTGGCTACTCTCTTCCAACCAGATTGGGGGTGGGGAGTGTCCCAAGATAGGGTGTGGGTGCTCACGGTTGGGATGGAAAGGGGTCCCAGCCCCCTCCTCAGCAATCGCCAAGATGGGCCAGCACCCCAGGACTTCCCGATGTCTTGGGACTGGACAGAACACGGTGAGCCCACACGGGCAGATAGAAGTCTGGAAAGCTGGGGAGAGGGAGGCTGTGGCTAGAAAGGAGCCCTCCCTCTGGGTGTTGAGAGGGAGCTGGTCACTGGAAGATCGGTCACTGGCTAGGGCTCCCCTTTCCAGCTTCTACCTGGTGGAGACCTGCCCAGGATGAAATGTGGCGCTGAGGGGCCAGGGCCCAGCTGGCTACAGGGGTTGCGGGGCAGGGTCCACTGAGGACCACTCCCAAGGCCTGAAGGCCCTGATAGTCGCTCCAGCTGCAGGCTTCTCAAGGTAGCTATGCCACCCCTGGGTTGAGGTGGACAAGGGCCACTTGGGCTAATGTTGATTATGCCAAGGTCACCGTCAGCCCAGTGTCCCCTCTCCTAATCCAGTTCTGCCCTAGCCTGGCCAAGGTCCAAGGACCTTAGGCCTGTGGGTGGGGTGGGGCGAGCCGGGCCTGTCTCACACAGCGGCAAGGAAAAGGGGAGGTCGCTGGGGGTCAGGCTGGCATGAATGGGGGAAGGGCGGGTAGGACTTGGGCTCCTGGGCGGGCCATGGCTTTGGCGGCGGCCTGTTTCCCCTCGCAACCCTCGGAGGGCTCCAGGCGCGGTGCAGTGGAAGATGCGGGAAGCCCTGGGGGCTCTTCTGGGTCCCTGTGTCCTAGGTGACCCAGCTCCCCTCAATCCCCCTGGGCCCTGCCCGGGGTGGGGAGACAGAGCGGGGTGTGGAGGAGAAGGCGGTCGGGGCGGCCGTCTGGCGAGCTCAAAGCGCCCCCAGGACCGAGCCCCAGCGCTCCGCCTCTGGCGGGCGGACGAACGATGGAGGCGACTGTGGCGTGGCTAAGGGCGGGCGTGCAGTTGCGGGCGCGAGGGGCATGCACAAATTCCCCGAGCGTGCTTGCGTGCGTGCGCGGGGCTGGCCCGCCCGCCGCCCTCCCTGCTCGGGGCGGGGCGGGGAGGAGAGCGAGGGGCCGAGGGCGGGGAGGCCCGGACTACTCGACGACGAGGCAGCGGGGCAGGTGCTGCGAGAAGTACTTGAAGAGCTCGGGGGTGGCTCCGGGGCAGTTGGTAAGCTCCAGCTCCTCCAGGTCCTGCAGCTGCACCAGGCCCGACAGCCCGGTGGCGGTCAGCAGCGGGCAGCCTGCGGAGGGGCGGGGGCTTAGTGGGCGTGGCCCGGGCGGGGCTCAGACCGGGCGAGACTCCGCCCTCTGGCCGGGTGGTACCAGGGCCACCGCGAGTCACCACCAGGCGTGGGTCTGCACGACAGCCCTGGCAGTGCTGACGGAGTCGGCCTAGGGGTGAGTAGCCACTGCCCGGGAGGGCGGCACAGGGTCTCACCTGCCAGAGACAAGAGACGCAGACTCCTCATGGCCAGGAGGTGCTTCAGCCCGAAGTCCTGCACCTGGGCGGGAGGGCGGGGCGAGTTAGCTATTTCCGTTCGCGCCTCGGGGGAGCCCGACTCTTAGCGTCAGGCCGCAGGGGCAGGGGGTAGGTTCTCAGGTCCCCACGGAGTCGCTGAGGGCCCTGGGGACTCCGTGCGCGTCGCTCGCATGTGAAGGGATCCCAGCCTTCCTTACAGGATCTGAGTGGGCCGGGTGCAGGCCAGCGGCATATCTGGGTGGGGGCTTTCCCCGCGCCCCCCACCTCCCCCGCCTACTCCCCAGTCTCTGGAGGCGTAGAGGGCTGATACCTGGCAGCACCATCGCAGGTAGAGGCTGCGGAGGGATGACATGGTGGACAAATAGCTGAGGCCAGTGTCCGTGATGCGTACACACCTGTGGTCATGACAGAAGGGGTTGCCCACCTTCACAACACCTCTCCCCACCCCTCAGCTCCGGCCCTTTCCTCCTTTTCCGTCCCTACGCCCAGAGCTGGGCTACTTTCCTGCCCCACCGTGCAGCGCCCAACCCAGGCTCCGCCTCCAACTAGCCGCTCGGGGGCCGGAGGTGGGTGTGGGGGTGCAGGGGGCTGGCACTGCTCAGCCCCGCCCCCGTGTTATAGTCCACACTAGGCTAGCCTCTTATGAGGGCCCCGCCCCCCTCGCTGTAGCCCCCTCTGGCTACAGGCTTGTGCACTAGGCTCCCTTCTTAGAGGTCCAGCAGCCTCGCCTGGCCCTGCCCTCCATGGCCTAGGGGTGGGGCCGTGCACACCTGTCCAGCACGAGCTCCTCCAGGCGATGCAGGTCACAGGCCACATACTCGAGCGCCATGTCGGTGATGCGCGGGCACCAGGAGAGGTCGAGGCTGCGGAGCTTTCGCAGGTTCTCGGCCACGAGCTCCACGCCGTCATCCGTGACCTTGGAACAGCCGGAGAGGCTGAGCGCGGTGAGGTTGGGCAGGCTGTGCACCACGTTGACCACGCCGTGGTTGGTGATCTCCCAGCAGGAGAGCAGGCGCAGGGTGTGCGTGCTGTGGCCCTGGCGCGCCGTGAAGTAGGCCAGGGCTGTGTCCGTCACGTGGTAGGCCTGCAAGCTCAGCTCGGCCAGGTTGGGCAGCAGCTGCGAGATGGCCGCGATGGCGTCGTCAGCCACGTTGATGCAGTCGCTCACGCTCAGGGAGGTGATCCGTGCGCTCAGGCTGGACCACAGCCCAGCCTCGGTGAAGTCGTTGCAACCTGACAGCTCCAGGCGCACCACGCCCTGCATCTGCTCCAGCATCACCTGCGGACAGGTGCAGGGTCAGGAGGTCTCCCTGGGGCTCAAGCCTACCGTGGTTTCCTAGGCATGACACTCCCCACGGGCGTGGTGAGGCTGCTAGCAGACAGGGTGGAAGGAGCCTGCCAAGGGGCAGGAAGCTGTGTTCTTGAGGGTGCAGATGGTGTAAACATCCATCAAGCTGGACTCTGCCAAGTGCACTTTACAGTGTGTTACACGTAAACAACATTCTAAGAGAGGAGGCAGGGCACAGGAGCTCTGGGAGTCCGGGGCCAGGCCGGAGCAGGGCCAGGCTGGAGCAGGTGCTCAGAGCCCTTGGTGTTAATGATGCGATGATTAGAATCCCCTTCCTGGGGAAGGGGCAACTTCCACAGCTGCTGCTCTGACCTTTGCCCCTGCTTCTCCTACCTCCTCCAGCATCCTCCCTACCCAAGGCCACCTTCTCGGCATGCAGGGTCTTACATTTGTCTGCTTTGCTGCTGCATGCATGAGTGCTAAGTCGGCTGAGTTGTGTCCAACTCTGCAACCTCTGTCCATGGGATTCTCCAGGAAAGAATACTAGAGTGGATTGCCATACCCTCCTCCAGGGTTTCTTCCCAACCCAGGGGCTGAAGCTGTCTCCTCCATTGGCAGGTGGGTTCTTTACCACTAGCGCCACCTGGTAAGCCCCTGCTTTGCTGTTACTATCTGGAAATCCTTAGTTATCTTTGAGCAAAGGACCCGAATTTTCATTTTGAGCTAGATTCTCCAAACTAAGTAGCCAGCCCTGCTCCCCCCACCCCAGAGACACATTCCTCAGGGCACCAGCCCCACCCTCGGCCACTTTGCTGTTTGTGTGTGAAAGCTTCTTCCTCCCCCCCACCCCAACACACATGTGCTGAGTGGCTGCTGCCTGGCCCAGCCCCCCATCCCTGCTCTTCTGGGCCCGTGGCCATGCGCACCTCCAGGCCGGCGTCAGTGATGGTGGAGCGCTTGAGGCTCATGGCCTTGACGCCCTTCTTGGAGAGTGCGTAGTTGTCGATGAACTCACAGATGTCCAAGTCAGAGACGCCGACCAGACAGAAACCCTCAAAGCCGCGTGCCGCGAAGCCCTGCAGGTTCACGAACTCCTTCTCACCTCCAGGCAGCACTGTGTAGAGCTCCTTGGCATGCAACACAGGCGTGAGGCCCGCCCAGAACTTGGGCTGGTAGAGCACACGCCTCCAGGCCTTGCACACCTGTGCCAGCACGCACTTCTCGCAGGCCGAGAAGTACCAGAAGAGGCCATTGAGGATCTTCTCGTCTGTGGCCAGGGGCGGCCGCTCTGCTGGGGGCCCGGGCACTGGGGCTAAGGCTGGTCCACCAGGGGGGAGCCCTGCCTGGGGGCACAGACCCCCAGCCAGCGCAGCCCGGGGCAGCGGGGCAGCCAGGCTGGGTGGCAGGAGGGTGGGCGGGGGTGGCTGGCAAGGGCGGTTCTTGGCAGCTGGTGTGCCCTTGGTGATGCTGGCTGCGCCCAGGCCATTGGGCTGGCCCGGGAGCTTCACCAGGCCATTGCGAGGCAAGCATGGAGGCTTGGGGTCGCCGTCGACGCCCGGGCTCGACATCTTCCTCGCTCGGGCTGCAGACAGGGCCCAGGAGATGGCAGTGAGTCCTACGCTGGAGGAATAGGCTCCGCCCCATCCCCCGGCAGCCCCTCCCAGGCCATTCCCAGAACCGCCCAACACAAAGGGTCTGAGTGTAAGCCCTGCCTCCCTGACTGAGCAGGTGCCGGAAGACAGGGCTGGTCGTGACTATGACACTCCTGAGCACCTACTGTATGCACTG
The DNA here is from genome assembly GCA_007570785.1 of Antilocapra americana. Taxonomy (NCBI): domain Eukaryota; kingdom Metazoa; phylum Chordata; class Mammalia; order Artiodactyla; family Antilocapridae; genus Antilocapra; species Antilocapra americana. Next base: position 16,826,607 of record ML664186.1, on the reverse strand, counting down.
AGCTCAACCTCCACCCACCACAGAGCTTTTTGACCCCCAGGTTCTATGGAGGACAGAACAGAGGTGGAGAGACACTCGCTGGTGACTGCCCCTTCACCTCTGCTGCCCACCATCGGCGCCTGCCAGGCCTCTCACTGCCAGGCAGGGCTGGGGAACTGAGGGTTTGGGGCATTCTCTGGCCACTCCTCTATGCTACACCAGCGTAGCTCTCTGGAATGGTTTAAATGCTCCATCTGAGGCTAGTGCACTAATAATCTCAATGGTTGCAGGAGGTTCTGTGGCTCAGAACGTGCCCAGAGAAAGGGCAAGTGTCTTCCCAGGGTGCTCACGATGATGCCAGCACAATGAACCCTGCACACATGTTGTTTCCTTAATCTTCCACTCAACCCATGGAAGACGATGCTTTGATTATTGTACCCATTGTACAGATGAGGAAACCATAGCTTGAGGCAGCATGAATTGCTTGCCTGAGGTCACAGTAAGTCATGGAGTCAAGACACAGACACAGAACTGGCTGTGGAAGGCAATGTGTAGGGATCTTCCCACAGGGTGAGGCTAAGACCACCCCCCATCCCCCTGCTCACTTCCAAGGCTGTAAATGGGTGGCAGAGGGCACTGGACGCAGACGACCCCAGAGAGAAGAGGCAGTGGGTCCCTCACAGGGCTACCACCTGCCTCTCATTTCAGATCTCCTGCCCGTCCCCACCTCTGACACTCAGTGAGGAGGTGGGGACCCAGTGTCTCACCCCAAATGGCTGTGTGGCCTTGGGGAGCCATTTCCCTGCTACAAGCCTCACTTCAAAGCCTGGGGATGTCGATATGCCCCACAGAACAGCATGAGAAGAAGACCAAGTGCAGGGCATGGCTTACAGTGAGCTTGCTGGCCCGAGGGGGAGAGGAGCCGGTGGTCCTGCCCTGCCCTTCCCAGCATCACACCCTCCACTGGTTTCCAAGCCCTGGACAGGACAACACTTGCCGGCATTCCACATCTGGCGAGGGTTCATCCTGGGCTGGGCCCAAGGGTCTAACTGGGACACGTGGCCCTCATGGCTGCCAGCCCAGCTTTGAGTCCAAAGGCCTTCGTGCCCTGGTAGCCATGAACCTTCAAGCTGCAAGTCCACGCCCCAAGAGGAGACCCCCACACCTTGGCTGCCCCTTCACTGCAGGTCATGACCAAGTAGTTGCATTCCTCACACGGGCTGATACACGACATCCCTAACAGCACTTGCCGAGTGCCCACTGGGATAATTGTGTATGTCAGCCTCACAACAGCCCAGTTGGGGGTACAGGGGGAAGCACTGCTGTGATCACGGTTTTCAGACCAGGAACTTGAGGCTTTCAGGAGTTACAGTTGCCCACAGTGGCAGGGGTGGCCCAGCCCTTAATGCCAGTACATAGGAGGGGCCATCCTGGAACAGCAGTGCCGCATGAAGGAACAGTATGAAGCCCACAAGTGCCCCTCCATTCTGGGGCCAGGGGGGAGAGTATCCTGGCAATTCCCTCCTGCCGGCTGTGCTGGTTAGAGGGGCAGCCCCTGTCTGAATACCTTCTGCGTCCCAGGAGCAGGGCGCGCCCGGCGGCGGCAGCACCATGGACAGCGCCCCCGCAGCCGCCTCGTGCGGGCTCAGAGGCCTGGCTGGGCCGGGCAGCGCCACCACGGACAGCGGCAGCGTGCGGTGGGGAGGGTACAGCCCGCCAAACTCAGCTCGGCTGGGAGGGGCCCGGAAGGCCTGCGGGGGGAGCGGGGAAAAGACGCCCGCTCGGCTAAGATCCGGAGGAGGCGGCGGCGGAGGCGGCACCAAGGGAGAAATAACTCAAGAGCAGTGCCGATTTAGGTTGAAAATTCTCCCAGCCATGGATGCGCACGTGGAGCCTGAGTCGAGGGGATCACGTGTATGCCCCGGGCATCCGCGGGGCTCCCTTCCGTCCCCCACAGGAGCTCACATTTGCATACACCCACAGTCCCCTCCCCAGCCCCCAGACCTCTGGGTGGAGCCCATCCAAGGAAAAGAGCTTACAGCAGCCTGCAGGGAGTGTCCAAGCAGCCTGCAGGGAGTGTCCGAGCCTGGCCACCCCTTTTCCACAACCCCTGGCCGGCCTGTCGGTTAGCCTCCTCTGCCCCTACATTCTGGGTTTGAGCCTCCTTCCCACAGAGGCAGGCCTGCTGCTCCCCGACCTTGTCCACGGTCTTGCGCTCCAGCTGCTCCTCACCCTCCAGCCTCGTTGACTCAGTCTGAGCCCTGGATCTTCAGCTCAAAACAGCAAACAGCCACACCTTAGCGCAGGGGTCAGGGCTTTGGGACAATGCTCAAATCAGAAATGGGTCTTCCTGCCAGTGAGGCAAGAGGCCCCTGAGGGGCTGAGACAAGGGCTTCTCAGCCTGGCTCTGACCCCCTGACCCAGCAGATGGGTTGCAGAGCCTCCACCTTCTTAGCACCTGCCCCTGCTGCACCCAGTGTGTCCAGGAGGACCCTCCTGGTCTTCCTGTCAGGACAAGGCAGGGGCAGCCAGTCCACTGGGGACTACTCCCCTTTAGAAGCACCAGCAGCTAACGCGCAGGGAAAGAGGCTTTTAAAATAAGGCGGTCAGGCTTGCACTATTCTCGGCCTCAGCCCCTGGTGTGCTGTGTCTCCATGAGAAATGGGATTCTGGGAGAGGGCTTCTCCTATGATGGCTGCAGGGGCTCCAGGCTCCTGGTTCACCACAGGAGGAGCGAGGTGGTCACTAGTTTAGCTTCTTGTCTTCACCAGCCTGAGCCAGAGGTGAATCAAGGAGAGCAAACCAGGCCTCTGCTTCTCCAGCAGACTCGCAGAAACCGTGGGGGCCAGAGAGGACCTGGGGAGCACCGTGAGTCCTGAGAGGACTCCAGACCTTGGTGGCTTCCAGATCTGGAGATGGCCATGCTGGGGCTTCCTGAGGAGCTGCCTCTTCTACAGATTAAGTCACTGGGCCCTGAGACCCAGCAAGTCCACCTTAGAGCCTCACTTCCGGCCCCTTTCCAGACCCGATCATACAGTTCAGCGAGACCTGCTGTCTTGTACTTGCCTCTCCCTCTGCCCAGTCACATGCTGGTCCCCTGCTTGCTCAGGAGGCCTCCTGGATCCTTGACCCCGCAAGCTCCTCCTGTTCTATCCTTCAGTGTGAGCACCGCTCTGCCTCTCCCTGTGGGACCCCTGGCCTGAAAGTATCTCCAGATGTCTGCCATGATTCACTGTCTACCTGACTGTCTCTCCTGAGGACAGACAGCATGTCTGCTGAGTGGCTGAATGAATGAAGAATGCCAGTCCACTGATCAGGGTCATGTAGAAAGGGGTACAGCTTCCCTGGAAGCAGGACAGAGGGCAGTCGATGGGAGGGCTGTGGCTCAGCTCCTCAGTCCAGGTTGTGACAGAGGCCAGTGTCCATGGGGGAGGGAGGGAATGATGCCAGGGTCTCTGAGAAGGCTCCCAAGGCCCTGGGGCTTGGGGTGGGCTGTGTCTTTACTCAGACCTTTGGGAAGGGGACGTCTTGTGCCTCCTTTTTGGCTGAGTCTCCCCCTTGAGGGCTGCAGGGTTGAGGATGCTGGCTGCCTGTTCCCCATGGTCTGGCCAGACCAAGGGGAAGGGGACAGGATGCGTCAGAAGGGAGGGAAGCTTCCCAATGCCACGTCCCCCCACTGGACTGCTGGTCTCAGCCCATCACACACTGCCTGGTCACAAGCTGGGACAGCAAGGTTCAGAGTGCATTTTCAAAAGTTGCACAAAGCTAGGATTTGACCCCAAGTCCTCCAGCTGTCTGACTCCCAAGACTCAGGCCAGGCATGGCTGTCCAGAGTGCAACCCTGTGCCACCTCCACCCACTGCTCGCTGCTGCTGCCTCCTTTCTCTGGTCTGCTTCAGTCCCTGTGCTCTCCCAGCCTGGAGCCCTGGGCTGGGGGTCTCTCCCAGTGCACCCCCTGTCACGCCCCTGCTGTCCTTCCAGAGGCTGCAAGCTGCATGTCGGCCACTGAGACACTCATCTTTGGGACTGCTCATACCCAGGAAGGGTGCTCATACCCCGCCCATCATGGTCCTCAGCTCAGAGGTCTCTTCACTTATCCCTGATACCCCATCTAATATAGTAGAGCCTGCACTGACCAGTTCCCCCTGCCGGCTGAGGGCCAGCGACCTGGACAGGGCATGGGTAGCCAGAAAAACTCACATCAGGTCAACCTACAGCGGCAGCCCAGGGGCTGGGCTGACGACCGGGCTAGCTTGGGGTTGGAGACACGGTGCGGGCTGACAAATTCCGTGACAAGCTCTGTGACTCAGGCACACTCACATCCCTACCACTTTGCACACGTCCTAGCGGCAGCGCTTCCCTCCCGCCCCCAGCTTGGAGATGCTTGGGGGTGTGGGCTGCCCCACCCGGGCCCCCGAGGCTCTGGAAAGGCAGCACGTGGGACCCAAGCTGGTGCTCCAGCAGAGCATGTCAAGGCTCACCCCCAAGCTCAGGGCAGCTCAGCCACATGGGACCGGGTGCCTCCGGGACCACGTGGGACCGGGCACCTACGTGCCAGGCTCCAGGCCTCTCTGCTCTGAAGGGTCTGAGCCCTCCAGGGCCTGGGGCATCCAGTGTCTCAAATACTGCCCAGGGGAGGCATGTGTCCATGCCCACCCTCTGCAGTGGGTCTGAGGCACCCCTGGGCCACTGGGAGGGGAGGTTCCAGACCACCCATTTCATTGCCACCTCCACTCGTCCCTCAAGCCAGCCCTCAGACACAGCAGCAGCTCCCACGTGTGACGAGACAGGGGCTGCAGACAGCTCACAGTGCCAGCCCAGGAACCCCTTCTCCAGCCTCCAGGCAAGAGATCTCCCTGGTCCCCACAGCGCAGCCCTTCTAGAGGCCAGGCCCAGCTGGCCTGAGTGTCCGGGTACTCTGACCTCCAGCCACTTGTTCCCTTCTGACCAGTGGGCGACAGGACTTGTGCAAGTGCCCCAAAAGTGGGTGTGAGCTGGAGGGTGGCATTGGCCCCGTGAACCCCTACACTTTCAGAGATGCCCGTAGGCCTGGCCCACAACAAGGGGAGGCAGAGGCCCCCCAGGTCCCCGGTATGGGGGAGCCAGGCCATGGAGGCAGCAGGCACCAGGCTAGAGGAGTCCTGGGGTCTCCTGGGGCCTGAACGGTCTGCCCGCTCTGCCCATGTTTGTGACTGGGCCTTGAATCCCCCTCCTCCCCAGGCAGCCTTGGCCAGCCCCAGGGCCACCTACTGTGGAGCCAGTGGGTCGCCCTGGGGGACCCCAAACCTCTCAAGCTCCCAACTCGCCCAGGCCTCCTGGCCCAAGGCTGCCGCCCAGCATCCTTCAAAGGTGTCTGTGGGAAGAAAGGGCCCCAGGCTCTGCCTGGCACAAGAGGGGCCTGGGGTGACCCTGGCCAGTGGGCTCTGTCCATGGAGGGAGGACCTCCCGTGCAGAGGCCAGGAGGGGTGGAGGAGTAGCCGCTGGGCTGCAGGCTCCCGGAGGTTCCAACAGACAGGCCTTCTCTTCTCAGGTCACGGGTGGGGGACTCCTCGAACCACTCAAACCCCCAGAAGGTCAGATCCTCCTCCAGCAAGTCTCAGGGTGCCCATCTCTGCTTCTGGGGCCCTCCAGCCTTGGCCAGCACCTGGCACCTCCTCCAGAGTGCACGTGGCCAGTGCCCTCCCTTCCCCTCGACCTCCCACTGTGGCAGCTCTGTGCAGGGCCGGGCTCAGGTGTCCAGGGGCAGGTCGGCCACTGGGCCTCATGTTCACAAGCTCCTCCTGGAGTGTAACTCTATCTAACACCTGTCTCCAGGTGCAGGAGCTCATGGTGCTAGGGTGAGGAGTTCCAAGTGCTGAGGGGTCCGGGACCTCACCCAGATAGCCCAGCTGGGGGCCTGTAATTTGGCGTCCACGGGGGAACAGCACGGTGGCACCGACCCACAGCTTTGGTCCGGTTGCCATGGGGATCAGGCCTCAACCAGGCAGCCACTGGGGTGAAGGGCTGGGGGAAGGCCTGGCAGGGCTGGAGGCCCAGCTGCAGCCGCCAGGGAAGGGGCTGCGGTTACGTAAGCCCTCGGGGGGTGGGGTGGCGGCGGCACTGTCCCAAGCCCCCTCCCCGCCTCCTGCTCATTGTGGCCTCCGCGGTGTTGTGGCCTGCCCCCTCCCCGCCTTGTAGCCTGGCACGGCACAAACACCTTACCTAGGCCCGGGCTCCTGGCTCATGCCACGCTGTCCACCGGGCGTCCTCCTGTCATGGGGAGCCTGGCATGGGCACCGGCGAATAGGGGAGGCGACCGAGGTGCTGGCCTGGCCGGCAGGGCCCGGCCGCGCCCCGCGCCCCGGGCCCCGCGTCTGGCCTGGCCGGGCCCCTCCGCTGCGCTCCGAGAGGAGCTCCCCAGTGGGAGAGGATCGGCCGCCCCGAGCCTCCCACCGGGGAGGCTATGGCTGTGCCCAGATAAATAAGGCCGCTTTGCAGGGAGCCGGGCGGGCGCCTCCTCCCTCCCCTCGCCCTCCTCCCCGCGCTCCTCCTCCGCCCTCCTCCCCGCGCTCCTCCGCGGCCGCTGGCGGCGCCACGCGCGCCACCCCGCCCGGCCTTACGCGCCGCTCCCTCGCGCGCTCCCGGCGCCGGTAGCCAATCCGGGCTGGCGAGCCCGGGCGGGGGCGCCGAGGATGCCTCGCCCCGCCGCGCCCTCCCGCGCGCACAGCGCGCTCCCGCAGCGGCGCCCACGGGCACGCGCCGGCCCGGCACGCGCCCCCCACTCCCCCTTGCCACCGGCGCCCGCACAATAACAAACCCGGCGCGCGGCGGGGCGGGGAGCGGAGAGGCGGGCTGGAGAGGGCAGGAGGGAGGCGAAGGAAGGTCCAGACCCGCGAACGGAGAGCCAGGCTGGAGCGAGCCTTGCCTCGGAGGAGAGGCAGGGACCTCGAGTCCGGCGGGGACCCGGAATCCAGCGGGGCCCAGAGGATCGAGCCCTTGGGCACCAGCGGTCCGACCCTCCCCCTCCCGGCCCTCCTGCGGAGCGGACGCCCAGGCCCCCTTCACCGCCCGTCACATCCTCCGCGCACCTGTGGGCACCAGGCCCCGGAACCTCCCTCAGCGGGGGACACAGTTGCGTACCCGCAGAGCAGAGAAACAAGTGACCAGTAGATTACTCCGGAGAGGGACGAGCGCGATGGAGGTTCAAGAGGGCCACGTGATGGAGACCTCCAAGGGTGGTGGTGGTGAGGGGGGGGCTCCTGAAGACAGGACACTAAATTGAGTCCCCCAAGGGAGAGAGGGCAAAGGAAGTTGTTCAGGAAGGGGTGTGCAAAGGTCCTGAGGCCTGTGGAACCAGGCGCGTTCCCTCTCAAATGGGCCTGGACAGAGGGTGGGATGGGGCAGGGCGGGAGGATGCAGAAGGGTCTGTCTGAGCCCCTGGGGATGCCAGGCCTCCCAGCAGACTCTGGGTGAAAGAACGAGGCTCATACTACCCACCTCTGGAGCTCCTGGGAGACAGCAGAGGGATCAGGTGTGGGGAGAGGAAAGCGGGGCGTTGCACCAGGGAAAGAGCCTCAGGGCAAAGAGGCAGCCCCCTGAGAGCCTTAATAGAAAATGAAACCGGCTGTTGTAGGCAACATTTTGACAGGAAGCAGACCCAGAGGGACTGGTGTGAGGCGGGGCAGCAGGAGAGGGTAGGCTGGCCTGGCCGTGCTGGTTTGGGCGGTGCTGCTCAGGCAGCTGTGTGGGGTGCTGGCGGGGGTGAAGACAGCTCTGTGTGTTGTGGGGACTGGCGCCCCCGTCCTGCTGACCCTGACCAAAGGAGGAGGCTTGGCAGGGTGGGTGGGGGTGCATGAAGACCTGAGGTGACTGGGGAGTGCTGTCTGACCCAGCCCGTCACCTCCACGTGGGCTCAGCCCCTGGCGGGCAGGGGGCAGTGGGGCAGCCCAGACCCAACCCGGTGTGCACAGTGCCCTGACTGGGAGGCAAGGTTTCACTTTGCACTTTGCAGTGCTCTTGCCCCTCAGCAGGCACCAGGGCCCAGGCAGACAGCAGGCTGTGCCCTCCCCCGGAGCTCCCCTCACCTGGGGCACCCCACCCCTGGGGCTCCCCACCCCTGGAACACCCCTCACCCGGAGCTCCCTTTGGGGCACACCTCCCCCGGAGCACCCCTCATCTGGGGCTCCCCTCACCTGGAGCTTCCCTCACCCAGAGTGCCTTTCACCGGGAGATCCCCTCCCTTGGGGCGCCCCTCCCCTGGGGCTCCCCTCACCTGGGGCACCCCTCTCCTGGGGCTCCCCTCCCCTGGACACCCCTCACCTAATCACCACATCACCTAAAACACCCCCTCACTTGGGGCACCCCTCCCCTGGAGCTTCCTTTATCTTGATGCCTGGGCACAGAGGAGTGTCCCTAGCCCAGGCAGCTGGGGGTCTCCAGCTCTGGAGCATGAGGCACACTGTGCCCCGATAACCTGGGGGCTACGAGAGAGGGAGCCATGGTCACTTTGGGGAGTGCAGCCCCAGCTCCTCACAGGATTCCTTCCCCAGGCCTTTCCTTTGGGTGAGGTGTGTGATCCAGGATCACAAACCTGGGCTCAAGTCCTCCCCCTGGGGTAGGGCCTCAGACAAGCAGATCCCAACTTGGAAAGTGAGTCTCGGCCCAAGGGGTCGCCCTGGAGATCCTGGTGTAGCACAAGTGGGGGCAGCCCCATGCTCCCCAGAGGTCAGGCTGCCCTGGGCCCGCAGGGAGGACAGACACTGTGCCCCCACTGCCCCTGCTCCCCACCCAGAGGCAGGGGCCCCGAGAGGGCCTGTGGAGGGGACCATGTGGTGTGGGGCGGCCACAGGTGTGTTTGGCGGGCCTCAGCAATCTGAAGCCAGATGGGAGCCCAGGGAAGTGAGAACCTCGCAGCGTGGGGTGGCCCTGGCAGCTAGGGGAGGCGGCGGGCGGTGGGCGGCAGGCCTCTGCTGCCTCCAGCTTCTGCTCCCTGCCTTCCCTCCTCCTGGGACCCAGGCCCAACTCACCAAGGCAGGGGAGGGGGTGCGGGGGGGTGGAGTGGCCAGGGCTGAGGATGACTCAGGGCCCAGCTGTCACCAAGGCAACCCTGTTGCCTAGCAATGGCGGTTTCCCAGTAACGTTGTCTCCTAGCAATGGGATATTTTCCTGGGCCCTGGCTGGAGCCTGGCAGTTATTTTTAGCTCATGTGCAAATCAATCTGCAGCTGCATTTTTGGCTCCTGGAGAAGATGCAAGGTGTATGTGGGGCGGCGGGAGGGGGGCGGTGGACTTCTCGTCAAGGGATGAAACTTGCCATTAGTCCTAAGGTACAGGCTCATAGGTGGGCCAGGCCAGAGTCCACCTGGGAGGGGGGTGCAGGCTGTGCAGGTAAAGGGGAACCAGAGGTTGTTCAGGCTGCCCGGGAGAATTGACAGATGTGACTGTCTCCCTGATGGGGTCTCTGGGAGGGCCGGTTCCTCCAGCACCCTGGGGATCCCTAGGTCAGGCTGGCCAGGAGCCTTCCCAGCCATTGTTGATGGAGAGTACCGCTGTGTGGCAGCTTCTGGACACCACTTGGCTCTTGGTTGTGGGAACCATCCTGGTGTCTCCAGCCCCCAGCCCCTGCAAGGGTGATGGCGCCCTGCCCCAGTTCAGCTGGAGCACACCTTCAGGAGGTCCTGGCTGCAGGGGTCTGGGTGCCCACAGCCGCAGCTGCCTCTTCTCAGCCCACGTCTCCCTCTCCTCGATTTTGCTGAAACAGGAGCCCAAGTGAGAGGTCTCGGCAGCTGGGAGAACGTGACCCCTCTGGGCTTTCCCACCATTTCCTCAGGAGCCCGGCTCACTGTCACTGACCCCTCAAAGCCAGCTCCCGCCTCCCACTGGCCAGCTTCCTGTTCCTGGTTTGCCCCGGGTGCCAACCAGACCTGGGGCGTTGTTCCCATCCGTCTGGCCCCGCTGACTCCGCCTGAGCTTTGTGTGGCTCTCACAGGCCCCGGACTGGCCCAGCCCCACCCCGATCTTGCGTGTTCCTCACGCCAGAGGGTGCCCTGAGACTGCTCCTGGTTCCACCACCGGCTTGTCCCGCCGGGACCTGGGCTCTGAGTGGGAAACTGAGAGAGGCCCATTTCGGAGGGTCAGGGCACTAAAGGGTCTGGAGCTGGGGGCACACGCAAGAGCCTCCAAATGGAACACAGCGTCGGGGGAGTTACCTGAGATTTGGGGTGTCATTCGTCCGTCCACGCACTCACTCTCTGGGTATTTACCGAGAACCTCTTCTCCTGCGCCCACAGCCTTCTGGGCTTCTTGTTGTGGGCAGCAGACCTCTGATGGCTAGCTGCACGGGGCGCTTCAGAAAAGCACCCCCCCGCAGGCCGCGGGGCCAGGAGCTGTGAGCAGAGGCAGCCTGCAGGGTCTTCGGCAGGTGACAGTCAGCACCACCACCCAGCCCTTGGAGAAGCAGCTGGGCAGGAGGAAGGAGAAGCTTGCTATCGGGGGCCACCTCAGGGCCAGGTTTATGCCCTCGCTAGACCAGGTCACTCTTTAGGAACTCCTCCCAGGGACACTGTCCCATTCTCAGGGGGTGGGAAGGGGTGGACCGGGAGGGTGGGGAGCCAGGGTCCCCGGCGCGGGAGGAGGATCTGACGCAACTCCCCACACTAACACCAGAGGGCGCCTGAAGCCTGCTGTCAGCCTCACCAGCCTGGGGCAAGGGCGGTCCAGGTCACTGGAGATCCCTCTGGAACTGGATCTAGGTCTCAGCAAATGTGGCTGACTGGGATTCCCGTTCCCTTCCTCCCACTGGAGACTCCTTTGCCTTCTATGTGCCCAGTGCCATGCCCTATGTTCAGTTCAGTTCAGTTGCTCAGTCGCGTCTGACTCTTTATGACCCCATGGACTGCAGCACACCAGGCTTCCCTGTCCATCACCAACTCCTGGAGTTTACTCAAACTCATGTCCATAGCGTCGGTGATGCCATCCAACCATCTCATCCTCTGTCATCCCCTTCTCCTCCCACCTTCAATCTTTTCCAACATCAGGGTCTTTTCCAATGAGTCAGTTCTTTGCATCAGGTGGCCAAAGTATTAGAGTTTCAGCTTCAGCATCGGCCCTTCTAATGAATATTCAGGACTGACTTACTTTAGGATGGACTGGTTGGATCTCCTTGCTGTCCGAGAGACTCTCAATAGTCTTCTCCAACACCACAGTTCAAAAGAATCAAGTCTTCGGCGCTCAACTTTCTTTATAGTCCAACTCTCACATCCATGCGTGACTACTGGAAAAGCCATAGCCTTGACTAGACTGACCTTTGATGGCAAAGTAATGTCTCCACTTTTTAATTCCAAGGAGCTTTTGTTCCAAGGAGCAAGCATCTTTTAATTTCATGGCTGCAGTCACCATCTACAGTGATTTTGGAGCCCAAGAAAATAAAGTCTCTCACTGTTTCCATTGTCTCCCCATCTATTTGCCATGAAGTGACTGGACCGGATGCCATGATCTTAGTTTTCTGAATGTTGAGCTTTAAGCCAACTTTTTCACTCTCCTCTTTCACTTTCACCAAGAGAACCTTTATTTCTTCTTCACTTTTTGCCGTAAGGGTGGTGTCATCTGTGTATCTGAGGTTATTGATATTTCTCCCGGCAATGTTGATTCCAGCTTGTGCTTCACCCAGCCTGGCATTTTGCATGATGTACTCTGCATATAAGTTAAATAAGCAGGGTGACAATATACAGCCTTGACATGCTCCTTTCCCAACTTGGAACCAGTCTGTTGTTCCATGTCCAGCTCTAACTGTTGCTTCTTGACCTACATACAGATTTTTCAGGAGGTAGGTAAGGTGGGCTAGTGTTCCACCTCTTTAAGAATTTTCCACAGTTTGTTGTGATCCACACAGTCAAAAGCTTTGACATAGTCAATGAATGTTGGCAATTTGATCTCTGGTTCCTCTGCCTTTTCTAAATCCAGCTTGAACATCTGGAAGTTCACTATTTACATATTGTTAAAGCCTGGTTTGGAGAATTTTGAGCATTACCTTGCTAGTGTGAGATGAGTGCAATTGTGCGGTAGTTTGAACACTCTTTGGCATTGTTTTTCTTTGGGACTGGAAAGAAAACTGACCTTTTTCAATCCTGTGGCCACTGCTGAGTTTTCCAAATTTGCAGCACTTTTACAGCATCATCTTTTAGGATTTGAAATAGCTCAACTGGAATTCCATCACCTCCACTAGCTTTGTTCGTAGTGATGCTTCTTAAGGCCCACTTGACTTCACATTCCAGGATGTCTGGCTCTGATCATACCATCGTGGTTATCTGGGTCATGAAAATCTTTTTTGCCCTGTGTGCCCCTTTCTAAATTTGTAGTTGGGTAAAATACATATAAAGCTTAGCATCATCACCATTTCCAAATGTACTGGGGTGTCGAGTATGGGTGTCATACCACTGTCACCACCATCACCCCAGAACACTCTAGTCCTCCCAGATGAACACCCTGTCCCCATTAAACCCCATCGCCTTGCCCTGAGCAACCTCCCATTCTAACTTTTCACTATGAATTTGACTGTTTTAGGTACTTCATGTGAGTAGACTCATATTTTGTGACTGGCTTATTTCACTGAGAGGCTTCCCAGGTGGGGCTAGTGGTAAGGAACCCACCACCTGCCTGTTCAGGAGACATAAGAGACTCGGGTTCGATCCCTGGGTTGAGAAGCTTCCCTGGAGGAGGGCGTGGCAACCCACTGTAGTATTCTTGCCTGGAGAATCCCATGGACAGAGGAGCCTGGTGGGCTACAGTCCATGGGGTCACAAAGAGTCGGACACGACTGAGTGACTAACACTTTCACTTTCCCACCTGCCTTGCCTAGGGCCAGGGGCAACTGAGCCCTTGAGCCCTGTGGGTGCCTGGCTTTTCATTGGCCTGGAAGGGTTGTGGGGCCTGGGAGGAGGCTGTGGTCTACTCAGTCTGGCAGCAGCTCCAGTGCCGCCTTTCTGTTGGTGCTGTCCGCCTCATCTGTCAGCAGACTTCTGGCCAGGGCAGCAGGAGGCCAGGGCGGGGGTACTTCACACCCAGAGACCCAGAGGGTCTATGTCAGCCAAAGCTCTCAGGGACCCTAAGCAGTCCAGTAGTGAGGCTGCAGTCCTGGGTTTGGGCCTAAGGCCTCTGTAAACCGACCCAGGGTTTCACCAGGCTCTTTGGGGCCTGTCCTCTGGGTCTGCTGGGTCCACACCGCAAGGCCTTTGCCAAGGTTGTCTGCCGTCCTCCCTTTTGTCTGGCCGTCTCTGCAATCCCTGCCTGGCCGCCACCCGCCTCTCCTCCTGCCCTGGCCTCCACAGTGACACTGAGGGCGAATTTCCTCTAACAGAGTGGGCCCGGCTCCAGCTTGGCCTGACCTACCAGGGCCTGATTCTGGGGCTAGGGCAGTTCTTGCTCCTGTTTCTTCACCTAGCCTGAGCCCGCATCCTGGGGGCATGTGGGAAGTCACCAGGGCCAGGCTCGGGGAGAGATGGGGGACGCAGGCCAAGGTACCACTCTTGGAGAGGGCCTCCCAGATGAAGCCTCCCTACCCCAGATGTTCCAGTGGGCACCACTGCCGCCAAGGGCCTAGAGGACAGGGGCCGAGCAGGACGGCGTCCAGGCCGAGACTGGAGGCGGGCGAGGAGTCGGGGTCCTTGAGGAGGTGACGCAGAACTCCCTGGTCCGCGGAACCCGCTGCGTGGTGCCTCCCGGGCCCCTGATGATCCGCCCACCCCTAGCGCGCCGCTGCGATTGGTGGAAAGTTCGGGGCCCGCTGCGCGATTGGCCGTCCGGCCCGCCCACTGCCTGCGCCGCTCCCAGGCTCCGGCCCGGTGAGCGGCCCGCGGCGCGGGCGGTGGGGGCTGCCCTGGGCCGGGGCAGACGCCCCGGCTGCTCCCGCCGCTCCCCCGCGCGTTCCCCGCGCCATGCCGCCCCCTGCGCTGCTCTGCGCGCTTTGCTTCTGCCTCGTGGCCACGGCCGCTCGCGCCAGCTACTCGGAGGACCGCTGCAGCTGGAGGGGCAGGTACGAGCTCCACTGGAAGCCCCCGTGGGCCGACTCCTCGGAGCTGCGTGCGCCTCTTAGGCGGGGGCTGGGAGATGTGTCGCCCGCCCTTTCGGGCTCCCCGTCCCGGCCCCGAACCCTTGCCTTTGCCACCTTTGCCTCCCAGCCTCTGAACCCCGGGTCTCAGTTTCGTTCTCCACCAGGCGGACGCGGCTCTTAGTGCCTGCGGGGACGAGGTGCAGGGGGAATGGGCTGGCCGGGTGGGGACGCCAGCCGCCCGTCTCAGTGCCGCCTGTCCGTCCACAGCGGCCTGACCCAGGAGCCCGGCAGCGTGGGACAGCTCGCCCTGGCCTGTGCGGAGGGCGAGATCGAGTGGCTGTACCCGGCCGGGGCGCTGCGCCTCACCCTGGGCGACTCCGAGCCCGGCTCGCAACCCGGCATCGTCTGCCTGCGGCCGGCGCGGCCCTTCACAGGAGCCCAAATCTTCGCCGAACGGACGGGTGGCACGCTAGAATTGCTGCTAGCTGAGGGCCCGGGCCCGGTCGGGGCCCGATGCGCGCGCTGGGGTCCCGGCGAGAGCCGGGCCCTCTTCCTGCAGGCCACCCCGCAACCGACCTCAGCTGCCGCGTGGCCTCCTTCCGCTTCAAGCTGCGGGAGGATGGGCGTCCGGAGCTGCCCCCGCAGACCCGCAGCTTTGGAGCGGATGGTGAGTGCGGGTCTGGGTGGAGACCTGACTGTTCTCCCCACCGCAGAGGGAGAAACTGAGGCGGCCTGTCACAGGCAGGGCAGGTGGGAGTAGCGGGGAACAGAATCCCAGAAGGCGAGGCCAAGCAGGGCCACCCAGGCCCCTGGTCCTGAAGGGCTGGGGGAGAGGATTCTGGCCAAAGCTGTCCAGGGCTCCCTGGCCCAGCGGTGACCTCCCTCCCTCCCCCAGCCCAGTACAACAGAAGTCCACTGTGAGCCCGTCACCATGGAGACGCAGCCCCGCCTCCCCGCAGGGCACCAGGCTCAGCTCTTTGCTTTCCTGGAGGTCTGAGCCTGACCCTACACGGGATGGGGGTGGTCCCTGCTCTGTCCCCTGACCCCCGAACCCATCGTAACCTCCTGCCCCGCGGGCTGGGCTGGTGTCTTCAGGCCCCAGGAAGCAGCTCTGGGAGACAACAGTTACTGCCTGTGGTGCTGCTTGGGAGACGGGCAGGCACCCGGCCCCGGAGCTCCAGGCCTGTGGGCCCTGTGCCTGCGCGCCGGCCCATGTCTGTGTGCGCATCACACACACATGAGCCTTTAGTGTTACAAGTGCAGGGTGTCTTCAGAGTGTGCACGCAAGTTCCCTGAGACCCCAGGTGCCATCAGGCCCTGAGAGGGGTCTGGGGCTTGCCCTCGCCCTCCTGTGTCCAGCTGGGGGAGGGCTCGGGGCTCTACTCCTGACCTGCCCTGCATGTCAGCTGCCTGCAGACCCTGCAGTGATGCCGAGCTCCTCCTGGCCGTGTGTACCAGCGACTTTGGTGAGTGCCCCACTGCAGGGCGGGTGGGTAGGGGGGAGCCGGGGACCAGTCTTCCCTGGAGGCCACTGGCCAACACGTGTCCCCACAGTGATCTACGGAACCATCCTCGGGGTCGCCCACAATGCAGAGCTACAAGTCTGTCATCACCGTGGCAGCTGCCCGTGTCCTCCGCCAGACGCTGCCGCTTTTCCGGGTGGGGGGCCCCCGGGGCCAGGCGCAGGCCTCCATTCGCACCCCACTGCACTGTGGCGTGCTCCCCGGCCCTGGCACCTTCCTCTTCATGGGCTGGAGCCGCTTTGGTGAGGCTTGGCTGGGCTGCACTCCCCGCCTCCAGGAATTCAGCCGTGCCTACACGGCTGCCCACGCTGACCACCTGCACCCCTGTGAGGTGGTGCTGGACTGACAGGCCTGAGAGCAGGGTGCCGGGGAGGGTGGGGGTGGCCTGTGGACGGCATCACAGCGTCCCCTGCTTTTTAGGTAATAGTGATGACCAATAAGAGCGCTGAATGGGTGAGCCCGTGTGCGTCTGGTCCCAGCCTGGCCGCCTCACTCCTTCCTCTCCTCCCACAGCCTCGGGGGCTGTGCAGCTTCTGCTTCAGAGAGCCCAAGACCACGGCCACTCAGCCCACGCCCGGGCGAGGGGCTGGGGGGGCACGCAGGCACCCCCCTCTCACATGACCCTCGATCTGCTGCCCCAACGCCAGGTGCTTCTACCACTCAGAGTGAGAGTGAAAAGGGGCCGTAACCCCCAAGGTCTCGGGTGGCAGGCAGGCAACCCCACTCCCACTCTGAGGGAAGGGGCTGCGGTCTGGCAACCTGCCAACTTCCCCAAGTGGTGTGCTGCAAGCCTAGCGGGCACCCTGGCCCCATCCCACCCACGGGGAAGAACGGGCCTCTGTCCCCAGGCCCCTCTGATGTGCCCCCCATAGCTGTGGGGTCTCTCCTGCAGGGGTCCTATTTGTTGCCCATTTCCAGTGGGTGGGGGCATACAATGGGGTCTCTTAAGGGCCATTTTCACCCCCTCCCCAGTGGCCTAATTGTCATTGCCCCGCCTTCCTCTTCAGCCTCAGTGAGCTCTGGACCATGGAGGGTCTGAGGCTGAAAGGCCCCAGTGCAGGGCGGCGGGGGGTGGGGGCGGGGGGTTGTGCATGGGAGACTTCGGAAGCTGGAACAACCTGGCTCTGCTGACCCAGTCCCACAGCTCAAGTCTGGGGGAATTCCTGGACTGAGCCCCCAAAACAACTTTCCTGGCAGTCCTCACTGGAGAAGCGGCCCTGCCATCCTGCTGGCAGGAACTGAGGCTGGGAGGGGAGCAAGGTTCCTTGGGGCTCCTGCTGCTGGATTCAGCTGGTGTTGGTGGCTCGTGTGGCCACACCCTGTGCGGACAGCACGTCACTCCAGTGGCCACCCTGGAGTTTCTGTGGGCCAGATTGTCTAAGGCTACAGTGTTGCGGGACCTACTTCTTCACTTGGACGGGTCGCTTGTTGAAGGGACTGCTGAGAACTCTGATTGGAAGTACAGTCACCCTGGAGGGCAAGTGCCCCTGGGTTCCTCCCACCTCTGCTGTTCTTAAGGCTCCTTACAGAGCCTCTTGCTCCCCCAGACTCAGACTGGCAACTCTGGATTGCTCGGGGCTCAGGCCCCAGACCTCCACTCCGAGTACATCCCGAGTACATTCAGAGCGAGGCCAGCCTCCTGCCTTTAAATACCACCAACATGCTGATGACCCCACATTTGGATCTCCCATGGACCTCTCTCCTTAACCAGACCCTTGTATACCTGTTTCCCTCTCCAGCAACAGGGAGTATCTCAGTAAAGACCAGAGGAGGAGGGGGGTGTGCTCTCCTGCCCCCTCCTCCTGTCTGCACAGGCACTGGCCTAGAAGGGCTTCCCCTCCGGACCTGAGGGGTGCCTTACCCTTGGCTCTTGGCATGATGCTCTGGCCAGCTCCACTCTTCTTTGGAGAGAGGCCTACGGCCACACCCAGTGGTCACTGTGGATTGCCTCTGGGACCATCTGTCACAAAAATGTAGGGCAGCTGCCTTGGGGTGGGCCCTTGGCTGGACACTGGCCTCTACCCACCTGCCCCAGGAAGTGCCTCCGATGAAGCACCTGTGATGCACACATCCTCCTCCAGAGAAAGTGTTGGCTTTGCAACTAGCTCAGGAGGAGCAGAAAGAGCAGGAGTGGGTGTGGTCAACAGGGCCAAAGGAGCCTCAGGGTGCTCTGGAAGGAACCAGGAAGGCTCCTGCCCTCCAGGAAGTGGCCAAAGGGAAACATGTGGGTGAGCATGTGGGCCAGGGCTATGGGAGCAAGTGCCTTTGGGGCACTGATGGGTGTGTGCACTCATAGAGGTGCCGGGTGCCCAAAGGTGAGGGGCTGATGTGGGTGTGAAGGTAAAGGACTTGTGAATGTGCTCACGGGGGAGTCTGGGTAGGTGCTGTCATTCAGTTGACCAGCTTTTATTGAGTTTCTTTTATGTGCTAGGTGCTGTGCCATGCACCAGGAATAATTTGAGGAAGAAAAGAGGCAAGAATGGGATGCTGTGTAAGCCCAGTGCCTGTCCTCCCTGTCTGGGGAGGGGCAGTGGGAGCCAGGAAGGAGGCAGGAGATTCTGGGTTGGGGTGGGAGCAGCCCTCCTCCTCGCCAGTACTCAGGTCTTGGGAGCAGGGCACAAGGACACCTGTCTTTCACGCTGGTGGCAGTGGGGCCCCAGTGTGAGGCAGTCTGCACTTTGTGGGGGGGCGGTCAGTAGTATCTGGCCAGGCCCACGTTGCCTGAAGCAGCATCTGTGCCCGCTGGGCCTCCTGACCGGGCCATGGATAGAGGAGCCAGGCCACGGCCTGTGTGCAGACAAGTTTCTACTACTCAAGAACTTCTGGCCTCAGGATGGGGTCCTGGCTCCGTCCTGCCACTTGCCTCTCGCGTTCCTGAGTTCTGCCAGGGCACTTCTGGGAGCTCGATCTTTCTTTGTGTGATGCTTTCTGAAGAAAGGAGGTGGTCTCCTCAGTTCCTGGGGCTCTTCTTCCCACCCCCCTGGCTGGGCCAGTTGCCAGAGGGTCCAGCCCCTCGTATTCGGCTCCCTTCCCGTCGCGCTGAGACAGTCAACATCTGTCTTCTCGGTTCTGCTAAATTTCTCCTTGTCAACGCCCCCGCCGGCCCCTCAGCGGAGCCCCACCCTCCCGCTCCCCTCTCCCGCCGCTGCAGAGCCCTGCGTTTCCCGCGCACTCGGGCTCGTTGCCTTCAGCCGTGGGAGGGGTCCGGGGTCCCCGAGACTGCTATTGGGCTCGGCCGGCGATCGAGGTGTGCGGGCCGCCGCCTCAGCCGAGCGAGCCCTTCTCCGCGGGCGGCCCGCTGCCCCTGTGCTCCAGCCAGGCCGCACGGGCCTCCGCCGCCGGTCTGCGGGGCACGGCACTGCCTCCCGCGGGCGGCCCCCGCTCTGGGACGCGCGGCCCCGGGGTCTGCAGCAACAGTCCGCAGCTGAGGGACGCGCGCCACTCGCCGCGTGCTGTGCGGCCAGAACCCCCCAGGGTCGCCCCGGAACCCGAGGGACGGGCCCGGCACCCGGGGGAAGCGGGACGCGAACGGACCGGCCGCTTCCGGCGCCTTGGCGCGGCCACCGCCCCGCCCCCTCCGGCGTCGGCGTCCCGGGTCTGGTGGGCGCGGGGCGGGCGTGGGCTGCGCGGTGCCGGCCGAAGGCGGCGGGGAGGTGCGGCTTTAGGCCGCAGGCTGGGGCGTGAGGGTCTCGGGCCTGAGCCGGGGAGGGTCCCTGCGGCGGGACGCCCCTAAGCCAGTGCCCCGCAGCCATGGAGCAGGACGACCCCGCCGAGGCGCTGACGGAGCTGCGCGAGCGGCGGCCGGACCCGTTGGAGCTGCTGCAGGTGGCGGCGGGCTCGGGGCTGGCCGCCTACGCCGTGTGGGCGCTGCTGCTGCAGCCCGGCTTCCGCCGCGTCCCGCTGCGCCTGCAGGTGCGGGGCCAGGGGCGCGGCAGGCCCGCGCCGGCCGGGTGGGCTGGGCTGGGGCGGGGCGCTGAGCGCAGGTGTGAGGCGGAGGGTGCTGCTGCGCCGGGCTGTGGGATGGTGCTCGCTTCAAGTGGGACCGGCCAGCCCTCGCTTAGAGAGGAGGCCCGGGAAGCGGGCCCCCACCTCACAGCCCCGCCTTCCTCGTCCAGGTGCCCTATGTTGGCGCGAGTGCCACGCAGGTGGAGCACGTGTTGTGGTTGCTGCGAGGCCGTCCTGGGAAGACGGTGGACCTGGGCTCTGGGGACGGCAGGATTGTAAGGACTATGTGTGCTGGGGACATCTTTGCTAACCTTTTCTGTGAGCGCGCCTCCGCATCTCTTGGGCCTGACTCTGCGCCCACAGGTGCTGGCTGCCCACAGGTGTGGCCTCCGCCCCGCTGTGGGCTACGAGCTGAACCCCTGGCTGGTGGGCCTGGCGCGGCTGCGTGCCTGGAGGGCAGGCTGTGCTGGCAGTGTCCGCTACCACCGTGAGGACCTCTGGAAGGTAACCCGGGGAACCCTGGACTCCCTCAGGCCCCACGCCTGATCTCCACGCTCCCAGTTCTGGCTTGGCCGCTCTGCTGACAGCGCCGGGTGCCTCTGTCACATGGCAGGCTGGGGCTGGGCCTTGGAAGCTGTTGTGACTCCATGCTCACCAAACTTCTTTCCCAGCTGGGCTGACTTCCTCTTCCTGCAGGTGAGCCTGAGGGACTGCCACAATGTGTCTGTGTTCCTGGCTCCTAGTGTGGTAGGTCTGGGGTTTGCTGACTGCATGGGACGCCCTGGCCATCCCCAGTTAGGCACTGGACCTGGAGGAGCTGCTAGGGGCAGCCATGCCCCCACCTCCACCCCCGCCCACGCCACCTTCTCTCTCCCACAGCTCCCATTGCTGGAGGACAAGCTGCAGGCAGAGTTGCCTGCAGGAGCCCGCGTGGTGTCTGGGCGCTTCCCCCTCCCCACCTGGCAGCCTGTGGCTGTGGTAGGTGAGGGCCAGGACCGAGTCTGGGCCTATGATATCCACAGAGGTGGGCCAGCTGGGCAGGCTGTGCCAGGGCCCGGTTCTGCCTCTGTACTTGGAACCCCCAGTTCTCAGACTGGCTGACTGCACGAAATAAAGACTCAGTGGGCTCTACCCTGATTCTTTTTTATTATTATTTTTCATATTTATTTATTTGGTTATGCCGGGTCTTAGTTGCAGCACATGGGATATTTTGAGAACTCTTAGCTGTGGCATGTGGGATCTAGTTCCTAGACCAGGCAATGAACCAGGGTGCCCTGCATTGGGAGCGTGGAGACTTAGCCACTGGACCACGAGGGAAGACCCCACCCTGCTTCTTGTTGGCTGAAGGGCTAGGTGAAGTCATCTTCTAGGGGTGCTGTGGGGAGAGCTCCATGCTGGCTGACTGAAGAGTTCTCCAAGTTTGCCTGTTGGCCAGTTAGTGGCCGCAGGTACTTGGGTGCTGGGGCTTGTCTGACGGTATGGACCCCACTTTCTAGGGGTCCCCTGTACCCACCAGCTTTCTCAGCCTCAGGATCTCTTGCTTGTACCTGCTCAGAGAAGGCAGGGTTAGTCACCTGCTGGGTTGTGGACAAGCCCTGCTGCCAGTGCCTGGGACCTGAGGTCCCCGGATGCCAGGCCCACCTTCCAAGGTGCTGGTCCACGTACTCCTGTAGCTCAGAAAGCTGCTCCTCTGCCATTGTGGCGCGGACCAGCAGTTGTGCCCGCTCCTGCTCCAGCTCTGCCTGGCGTTGGGGACACAAGCCATGAGCCAGGCGCAGTGTGAGGAGGGGCCTTGGGCCAGGCTCTGCCCACTACCTGGGTGCCACAGGCGAACTCCTGTAGATTTTGGCGGATCTTGGCCCAAGACTCAGCTTCCAGGCCCCTTGAGGGGAAACAGAGGGGTGGGTGTGAGAGCTGGCATTGACCCAAGTGCTGATCGACAACCCTGCTCAAGTCAGGGCCCCAAGGTCCTTGAGGTTCCTCCTGGGAGCAAGTTTGGGATGGCCCTGCCTGAGTCTTGGTGCCATCTCTGCATGGGGTTGGCAGTGATGGGGGCACTGGCCCCTCGGAAAGCTGAGCCACCAGGCCAGCTTGGACAGTGACTGCAGTGTCAGTAAGGAGGCTTCATGTTGGGAAGATGAAAACACAAAGGCTAGGAAAGTCACCAGGCAGCTGCTCCTGCCTTGTCCAGGGTTAGGCCCTCTATTGTCCACGCCCCCAGTGGTCTACAGCTGGGGCTCCTGAGTCTAAGCCGAGATGTCCATTCCTTGGGGTGTCTCCCTGACCCTCCCATTCAAGGTTAGCCCCTCTCCTGTCAGGGCCCCTCCTCACTCCAGGCGCTTGGTTTTCTGAAAGTGTCTCCTAAGCAGGCTGAGACTGGAAGTCACAGCTAGATCACTTTATTTGCTGCAGCAATCAGAACACCACCCCTGTAGCTAGCTTCCAGGATGAATGGGTCCCCCCAGCACCCACACTAGGTACTCACTGCGGCTCTAATGTGCCCCTCTGGGAGACTTCATTGGATCCCTTCTGTGGGAGCAAGAGCAGGAGCTGCTAAACGGGGCAGGCTGCTCCAAGGCCTGGGGGTTTGGGCTTGGCTGAGCCTGGGAGGGGTCCTGGGATGAGTTAGGGGGCAGCAGGCAGGGGTCACCTGGGCCTTGAGCTTCTGGACTTGCTTCTCCAGCCTGGCCTGGTCCTCCGTCCGGTGGCTGAATTCGGTGACTGTGTGCAGGGGCAGCAGCGCCACGTCTGAGGGGGCCACACCGAAGGCAGCCCTGGGGGTCCCAGGGGCTCCAACAGGGTCCACCAGCATCTGCTGAACACTAAGCCCCGCACCGGGTCTCACAGGGCCGCCCGCCCCGGGTGCCCGTCTCAGGGAGGGGCCGTCCGCCCCTGGGTGCCCGTCCAGGGAGGGGCCCACCTGTGGGTGGTCAGCAGCTCCTCATGCCTCCGGCTCAGATCTGCCAAGCACTTGCGGTAGGAGCGGGCAGCCCGGGCCAGCTGTTGCTCACGGCTGTGATGAGCTGCCCTAATGTCCTCCAGAGTGGTCTCCAGGAATGTCCGAAGGGCTGTAGCTGTGGGCTTCGGGCCTGCACCATCTGCGTATCCCTGGAGGAGGCAGGGTCAAATGGTGGTGCTTGGTCAGAGCCAACCTCTTCCTCAGAATTCCCTCCTTAGAGCTGGTCCCAGGATAGTGTGCTCGGCAGGCCTGCAGTCTCCAACAAGGTCAAGAGTCTCGGAGGTGGCTGATCGTGGTCAGGTCAGGCTCAGGCTCCCCGGGACTCAGAGGCGTCCCACCCAGTACAGGGCCACCCCTCGGTGCTCACGGCCACGGTTCGGGCGCAGTGTTGCAGTCGGATGGCATATGCCTCGTTCAGCTTCTTGAGTTGCAGCTGCAGCCGGGCGTTCTCTGCCTCAGCCTGGTGGAGCTGGCCCCGGCAGGCAGACAACACCTGGGGGTGGAGGAGGCCCTGAGTCTGTGTCCCAAAGCTGGACTTTGTGGAGCCAGACTGCAAAGCAGGTAGGGCTGCTCCTCACCACGGTTTGTGCAGCCAGTCGCTGCCCAGCTGTCCTGGCCTCCTCCCAGGCTCCCTGCAGCTGCCGGCCCAGGGCTGCCCTGTGGACAGGGTGTGAGGCTTGGCTGGGTCCAGGGAGGGTGACCCCCTCTTCCTCTTGAGAATAGTCCCCTTGCCTGCTGGGCCCTCCAGTCCCAGATGAGGGGGGCGGCCACTCACACACGCATCTCCAGGGTGTTCTGCCGAGCCCTGTGCTGTTCCTGCACCCGCTTTGCCTCTGCTGGCAACTGTGGGGCACACGATGGCTGGCTGGATGAAAGCCCAAGCCCCAGGTCCCCTGTTCCACCCCAGGCTGGGAGAAACTCTGACAAACCTTCAGGCTGGGTGGCTGCACACCTGTGCCATCCCCCAGCTCCTGCTGCTTGTTCTCGGGGGTCAGAAAGTCTGTGGACTGTGCCTGCACAGAAGAACTGTCTAGGCCTCACTGTTCCTTGCAGGACCCGCCCCGCCCCCACCTCCCACTGTGTGCTCCTGGTGACCTGGAGTCTGCGATGGTAGGAGTGTCCCTGTCCCCCGGCCTTGTGCCCAAGCTCCTGTGCAAGGGCTGGGCGGCGCCCTGAGTCAGCCTCTGCTGGGGCCACCCGCACTCCCTGCAGCTCCAGCTCCAGCACACGGCTCTCCAGCCACAGGACCTGTGGGAGACCAGGTCATCCATCTGGGCACACACAGGACAGGTGGGGTGTGTGACTGTGTACAGACACTGTGCGAGTGTGCAGTTACTTGGGGCACACCTGCACCCCCCCACATGCCCTTGGACTGCTGCACCTGGGCACATCAGTGCCCACCTCACTCTTCAGCTCAAAGATTTCAGCATCGTGCTCCTCCTGCAGGCGCTGGTTTTTGATCTGCAGGTCGACCAGCTCCTTGCAGACCTGGGGTTGGTCAGGGTGAGAGGTAGAGTCTGGGAGGCCCTGGGAATGCCCTCCCTCCTGCCAGCACCCAGAAGCCCCACACCTACCTGCAGCCGCTGCTCCTCACTCAGCTCTAGGTCTGAGGAAAGCTCTGTCCCAAGGTTGGTGCCCCAGGCTGGGGCACCCCCAGGGATTCCTGGCAGCCAGGCCTTGGCCCGTTGCAGAACCTAGAGAGGCACCACCACTCAACCCCAAGGTGCATCTTAGGCCTGGGCTGTGGCCTCCACCCACCCATACCCAGCCTGGCAGAGCTGGTCCCACGGCCAGGATCAGGCCCAGATCCTGAGTACCTACACCCTTCCTGGCCTGTGAGGGAACAGGGAACACCCTGGAAGCAGCGGCGTCCTGGGAGGACTCACATTCTCAGTGGCCCGAGGAGGGGGCCCCGGGGCTGCCACATACTCCATACACAGAAGGGACTGCAAGCTGCCCCAACCCAGTGCAGCCTGACTACTGGCCTGTTGCTGCAACACTGTGGCGTGTGTCGCCAAGGCCTCTGTTCCCAGGAGACTCCCGGTGCCCCGCCCACGAGGGCAGGCAGGACAGTTCAATGGCTGGTGACACCTTTCCGGCTTTTCATCATCTGGGAAACTCAGACGGTCACCTGAGCATGTCTCAGGGGCGAGGATGGAACTAGGAGTGCGCAGAAGGCCCAGGCTGGGGAGATGTGGGACAGCGCAAAGGAAGCGCCCCTGTTACTGTTATCCTCAGGCAGCGCGGTTTGCTTTATGGGGGTTCGATACTTATTAGGCCCCCAGGCTGAGCGCCGGGACGACCAGGCGAACAAACGGGAGCCTCCCTACACTCCCAGCCCGACCGAAGATGTCCCAACCCGGGGCCGGGGGACTCGGGAAGACTAGCTCAGCGTGTTGCCAGGAGGGCTTCGCGGAGGAGGCGCCAGAGCTCCGGGCGCGACTGACCGGACGAGCGCGCGCGCTCTCTTCGCGCACGCGTGCTCCCTGCGCCAGGCTCGGGTCCCGCGGCGCGCAGGCTCCGGGCCGGCCCCGCGGCCGGGCGCCTCGGCCGCGGGCCGTCGGCGGCGGCGGCGTGACTTGCGCGCTCCGTCTAGGCCCCGGGATCGGCGCCCGAGGCCCACCTCTGTCCGGCTGTCCTTCAAGGAGTCCGCGCGACCGCTGGCGCAGCCCGCGGGGGTGAGCGGACCTCCAGTAAGAGGCGGCCGGGTCGGGAGCGAGTCTGGGGCGGGGGCCTGCGGCGCGGCGCTGAGGGCGGGGTCCGGAAAGGGGCGGGGTCCGGAGAGGGGCGGACCCGGGGTCGCGCTGCGGCGGGAGCTGGGAAGCAGGCGGGGCCTACTCGGGCAGCGGTCCGACCGGGGGCGGGACCGGAAGGGGGCGTGGTTGTGTGGGCGGGGCCTCTGGAGTGGGGCGGGGGCTGCGGCGGGAGGCGTCTTGGCGAGGGACTGACTGGTCCTCGCAGCTGCAGGTCCTCTGGACCCTGGAGTTTGGCCTTCCAGACGGGCCTCGGGACAGGCCGGGAGCAGCCAGTGGGGCTCCTTTCTGGCCCCCAGCGCGCGTGTGTGGAACTGACCCCTCCCGCGCACAGCCCTGCCTAGGGTCTGGAGAGGGCAGCCCCACGCTGAGGAAGGGGCTCAAGAGGCGCGGTGCGGCTGAGCTCTGCGGCCATGAAGGTCAAAGTCATCCCTGTGCTTGAGGACAACTACATGTACCTGGTCATCGAGGAGCGCACGCGGGAAGCTGTGGCCGTGGACGTGGCCGTGCCCAAAAGGGTGAGGGCAGGTTTGGGGCAGCGGGAGCACCGCTGTGGGCCCAGGCACTTTAGGCCCCTGGGAGAGGCTCTGGACAACCCTGCTGGGGGCAGAGCCTCCCCCTATTTTCTGGTCTCTGGTTATTTGGAGTTTAGGGTTTCTTGATTTGGGTCTCCTCTGAGGTTAGAGCCATTTCTGGACTTTTTCATCTGGCGCCTGTTTTGTATGCAGTGGGTGCTCACTAGTTGTCTGTTGGGTCTCCCCTGCCCCTAGCACCATCCCATGCCTGGGGCACTGTGCACCCAGGCCTGGTGCCCCAGTGCAGGCAGCCACCTGGGCCATCTGCATGTCCCTAACTCCCATCCCTTTCAGCTGCTGGAGATCGTGGGCCGGGAGGGGGTATCACTGACCACTGTGCTGACCACCCATCACCACTGGTGAGTGTCATAGGGGCAGGGCTGAGGCAGGTGGGTTTACTCCGACCCAACCCCAACCCCACATGATTCCACTCTCACCCATCCTCAGGGATCATGCTCGGGGCAACGCAGAACTGGTGAGGCTGTTGCCTGGTCTGGTGGTGTTGGGTGCGGACGAGCGCATCTGTGCGCTGACGCGCAGGCTGGCACATGGCGAGGAGCTGCGGGTGAGCGCGCGCCCAGGAGGGATGGGGAGAGAGCCTGGGCCCAACCGCCTCACCTGCCCCTCTGCCACAGTTTGGGGCCATCCATGTGCGCTGCCTCCTGACACCCGGCCACACCTTGGGCCACATGAGCTACTTCCTGTGGGAAGAGGAGTGTCCGGACCCTCCTGCCGTGTTCTCGGGTACTGGCTGCTCTGTACCCACCTGCCCCACCTCCCTGTGCCCCATTCCACTCTCTCTGACCCACCCAACTCCCCAGGGGACGCACTGTCTGTGGCCGGCTGCGGCTCACGCCTGGAGGGCACAGCTCAGCAGATGTACCAGAGCTTGGTGGAGACCCTGGGCACCCTGCCCCCCGAGACAGTGAGCAGCCTGCCCCTTGCCCTCTCATGGCTGTGGGGGCTCAGCTTCCCATATAAGCGGCACGCACTGCACCTGCCTATGCCAGGGTTCAGGATGACTGCCTTCTTGCCAACCATGGCGAGAAGTGGACCCGTGAGGGGGTGGGGAACATCTCTGCCCATGGCAGTGCTGTGCACCCAAGCGCCTTGTCTCTCCAGAAGGTGTTCTGTGGTCACGAGCACACACTGGGTAACCTTGAGTTTGCACAGAAAGTGGAGCCTTTCAACGACCACGTGAAGGCCAAGCTGTCGTGGGCCAAGGTGTGGCCACTCCTCCACTCTCAGTGGCAAGGTTGGAGGGTGGGACAGGCTGGGACCAGGACATCCTTGACTGTGTGTGTGGGTGGGGTGTCAGCCATGACTTCTGGCCTGGGTGACCAGGCCTGGCTTGGATGGGGCGTCAACCCACCCTAGGCTCTGGGCCACCTGCAGTCTGGCCCTTGAGTGCCCACCCTCAGGGCCTAGGCTCAAGCCCCCAGGCTGTGGGTGATGGAGCCAAGCTGCCTGGGGCTGCCAGACAAGGTGGTGACTGGGGCCTGTGCTCATTCCAGCAGAGGGATGAGGACGATGTGCCCACGGTGCCTGCAACCCTGGGCGAGGAACTCCTTTACAACCCCTTCCTGAGGGTGGAGTGAGTAACAGCCAGCATGCTGGGCTCTCTGGGTGGGTGAGGGAGTCTGGGGCACACAGGCCAGGGCCTGAGCCAGCGTGTCCCGGGGACCTGTGTCCTCCCCAGAGGCCTTGCTGCACAACAGGCTGGCATGGGGCTGACTTGTCCTCTGGGTCTTCCCTGCAGTTATCTGGATACCAGGTGGCAGGGGGCTGGTCACTGGGCTGTCTACCATGTCTGATTCGCCTCATGGGTCCCCTTGAGCCCTACAGTGCCCCCTCTCCCCACAGAGAGGAGGCTGTGCGTGAGTTCACGGGGAAGGTGGCCCCAGCTGAAGTCCTGGATGTGCTCTGCAGGGAGCGAGCGAGCTTTGAGAGGGTGGCTGAGCCGCTGCAGCCACAGGCCCGGGCCCTCTTTGCACTGCAGTGGGGACTCCTGAGCACACCCCAGCAGAAGTGAGCTCCACCTGGGCTGGGCCACATGGCCCTCCTCCCTCAACCTACAAGAGGGCCCAGCTGTCCTTGGCCCTCCCTGGCCCCGGAGGGTGGGCGCTCTGGCACTTCTAGGCTGGGCACCCCAGCCCCACTCTGGGCCACAGTGAACCCCGAGACAGGGGTGTTTGCACAGTGCAGTGGGGCGCACAGGGCTCCTGAACGTCAAATAAAGCTTTGAAAGGCCTTTTTCTCGATGCTGACAGACACTCTTGAAGAGAGGCTCTTTTTACTAAAGATGAGCTTCTCAGGGATGTGCCTGGAGGGCTGACTCAGTCTGCCCCAGCCAGTGGGGGTGCAGCTGTGGACACAGGCCTCAGCCCCCAGGAGGAAGGTTCTCCAGCTCCAGGCACCACAGCTCCATCAGACACCTGGTCTGGGGGGGGGGGGGGCACTGCACTCCAGGTGGGGTCATGGGCTGGCTGGCTGTGTCCGGCCAGTGTCCTTGGCTGTCCAGTGTGGCAGGGCCCCCAGGCTCTGCTGTGGCCTCACCAGCCAGTCCCCACTGCCCCACAGCAGTTTTGGGGTGACTCTAGAAATGGAGAATGAGGAGCCATCCCTTGTCCTCATCTCAGGACGAGCTGAGACCCCCACACCCAGGGGGAGCCAGGGCCCCTCAGGGCTCAGGACCATGGAGAGGGCCAGCAGCTGGGCTGCAGGAGGAGACCAGCTGAGAGTGATCCTGAGTCCCATTGCTCCGAGGATTCCAGTGTCCCTGCAGCATTTTGGGGTACCCCTTGGGGAACTTCCCTGCTGGAGACCCCCCACCTCCCCAGGAGTCCTAGTGTTGGCGGCAGTGGACCAGCTGGACCCGTGAAGCCTCTACCACCTGATACTGAGTCCAGAGCCAGCCTTCTCCACCGCGTGGTAGCTGGTGTGCAGCAGGCGGCCAGCCCGCTCCGAGCCTGTGCCCTGCAGCCAGTGCTCATACAGCTCTTGGACCCCGGGTGCGTCCTCCGGTGCCTCGGTCCTCACCAGGCCATACAGCCTCTCGACCTGCTGCAGGAGCTCCTTGTCGGGCGTGTCGGAGGCCTTGAGCTGCCCCCCGCCGTTGAGGCACCCTGTGGCAGAGCGGGGCAGGCATGGTCATGGAGGGTGCCCACCGGCACGGGGTCCCGGGGGCCCCCTGCTTCCAGCTACCTGCCGGGCAGGCCATGACCTCCACGTAGTGGTACGGGCAGCGCCCGCGCTTGAGCTTCTGCACCAGGTTCTGGATGTTGCGGAAGCCGTAGGCTGCGGCGAAGTGCAGCAGGACTTGGCCCTCCCTCTCCAGAATCACCTCCTGGAGGTCCTTGTTCCTGAGGGCACAGACCTGGCTGTCCACACAGCATACCAGGCTCACTCCCGGTGGGGGCAATGGGTTGGGGGAGGAAGCTCCCTCCCACCAGTGGGGCAGGTGTCCCCAGCCTCAGTTCCCTGGTCTGTAGAATGGGAACCTCACCTTCCCAAGGTCAGACGAGCCCCAGCCCACCCTCCCTGGAGTGCAGTCTCACATCAGGACACGCTGTGTGCCAGGAGCTCCATGCTGCCCCCGTGTGCCCCGGTGGCTGTGGGTAGGGGCGCTGAGCTCTACCATGAGGAGACCCAGCGCCCGGGAGTGCCGGCCCCGTCACTTGAGCTAGAGCACAGGGCCCGGCTCCTGCCCTCCCCACTGACCTCAGGGGTCTGTAAGTGACTTCAGTGACATGGATCCCAAAGAGCTCCTGGGCTGCATGCCGGAACACGTGCTCCAGGTAGCCCCCTGAGCCCCCGCCCTGATGGCTGGTGGGCGCCTGGGCAGAGGCACTGCTGCACCTGGGGAAGAGGCCGGGCCTCAGGGGGTGTTGGGGCCGCTGCCCACCGAGGCCTCTGAGCGACCTGTCTCAGGTTTGGGCGTGTTTGCTTTCTAAGTGGAGGTTGAATCTTAGAGCCCAAGGCTCTGAGGGTGTGTCGGGAGGAGGCTTACACCACAAAGGACTGTCCCCTCCGTTGTATCACCTGTCCCAGGGAGCTCAGACCTGTGTGAAGTCAGGGTCAGCTCTGACGACCACCAGCCAATTGTCCACAGGCTGCCTCGTGAGCTCAAGCATCTTGGACACCGAGACACATGAGGGGCAGAGGGAGGCCAGGCCAGAGAAGAGGGAGGAGGGAGTGCCTGCATCGACACTTGGGGGGTGGGGGTGGGGGGGGGGGGGGCCTGCCACCCGCCGGGACACTCCGGGGAGCCCCCCCTGGTGGAGAGCACTTGGTACTGGATGAGCTTATAGCCCCTCCGACATGGCCAGTGGGGACGTACAGACTGTCCAGAGGGGCCGGCTCCAGCTCCGACAGCGAGACCCCTTCTTCTTCCAGCAGCTTGAAGACTTCGCCTGCAGGAGATCACAGCACAAACGTGCTTCAGCTGAGTCTCAGAGCAACGGAGACCGTTAAAGATGCAGGGCTCCAGGTTACAGCGCCGGCCAACCCGCGGCCCCCCACCTGTAGTGATGACGCAGTCCACGTCGCGTGTCTGGTGCTCCTGGCTGAAAAAGTCGGGTCTGGAGGCTTCCAGCTTTTTGTCGTAGCAGGGCATTACTGTCACATGGTAGACCTTGTTGGGGGCCAGACGCTGTGTGGAGGATGTGGCAGTGAGGGGGCTCTGTGGCCCCAGCAGCACAGGCTGCGGTGGGGCTCCCTCTGGGTCCCCATTACCTGCTGCTGGGCGAAGAAGTCCTTGACCAGGGAGCCCATGACCTGCTGTGGGGACCGTGCCGTGCTGATGTGGGGGAGGAGGGTGCTCCCGTGGGTCTTCTCGGCGTAGCAGATCCAGCCTGAGGCCAAAGCGGGGAGAGAGCGGGGCAGTGAGGTGACTTCTGGGGGTGGCCTGACTCGTGCAAGGAGTTAGGGTCCCGCTAAGGAGCCCTCTACTCTGCTGTTGCCAATACGTGTCTCTAGCGTCCCCGTGATCACCCCTCAGGAACTGAAGCAGCTCCAGGTGACCCTCAGGCAGCTCCTGCCGAAGAGCCCCCACCCCCCTCACCACGTCCAGCTACCAACGCCGCGTGCACACACCTGGGCAGGCAGAAGTCAGCACAGGCAGGGCCTGCTTGGAGTCGGCCTGTTCTCGGAACCGCTGCACGAACTCCCGCTGGCTCTCGAGAAGGCTAAAGTTCCTCGAGAAGGCGGTGTCAAACACATAGTGAGCACCTGTGAGGGGGCACCACGTCACCACCGGGAGGACAGCTGCGCCCGGGGTGCTGAGGGCATGACGGGGTGCCCGGGGTCCCTCCTCTGAGCTCGGGGCTGCAGGCACCAGGCTGTACCCTGCATGCGCCAGCACAGCCACCTGCATCAGGCCCCTCACGCCCTCCAAGCCCTGCCCCAGGCCTGCAGGGGCCGACCCTCCCACGCCCTCCCAGCCCTGCCCCTGGCCTGCAGGGGCCGACCCCCCAACGCCCTCCCAGCCCTGCCCCTGGCCTGTAGGGGCCGACCCCCCAACGCCCTCCCAGCCCTGTCCCTGGCCTGCAGGGGCCGACCAGGGGCCCAACTCAGGCCTGAGAACTGTGTCTTGGTGGTGATAATTTAAAACTGAAGTAAAAGTGGGTGAACTCCAGGTTCAGGGATGTGCAGTATCAAAATTCAGAGAGTTTTTTATTAAAAAGCCCTACTCTCAATCATCACAACAGAACTTCAAGCTGAGTCAATCTCCAACAGAGCTTCTGATACACGAAGTCCAGTGACAGCCAGGTGTCACCTCAGCCCCGTGTCTACGCGGGAGCTCGCCAAGGTTCAGCACCTACCTATTTTTTTAAAGAATGCTGTTAATTTCCTGGCGGTGTCCGTAGGATTCAGCTGAAATCTCACAGCCAGCGATGCTCTGGACTGGGGCGAGACCGAGATGACAACCAGCTTCTGCTGATCAGGTGCTGCCGTCTGCAAAGCACGGGACCCACGGCTTACTCTTTGTGGTTTACAGCCTGACCCCATCAGAGCGTCAGCTTTGCAAACACACAGAACTCGAAGTTTAGGGTTAACACTTCAATGCCAGGAGTCCCCAAGAGAGACAGGACAAGTAGCGCCAGGAGATGAGCTGCCCCGACAACACCACTGAGGGACACTGGTGAGAGTGGCATCTGAAGACAGCCCACCGCTCACCTTATTGGCACCTAGAACCTTCCGCAGCTCCTCATGGCTCTGCTGAGTGATGAGCACAGTCTCTGCTGAGGTGACACAGCCACTGCATGCCAGGCAGTCGTCCAGTGAGATCTTGGCCTTCTCCAGCTTCTTCATCCCTCCATCCTGGAAGCACGAGAACCCGGTACCCCAAGGGCCCTGCCACACGATGACTCAGCACTCTCAGGATGATGGGACCCATGGGAGAGCTTCATTCTCTGGCTCATAGCACTGACAAGCAACGTGGTAGTTGGCTGGCTTTATGTACCGTAAGTTTTTAGAAATTAAATATTTAGTACAGAAATATATATACATGTTCTAAACTTTCCTAGAGGCACCAAATTCTAAGTCTGGTACAAACTTGGCTGGTGTATTGTATTAAAGAGCCTTGCTGCCCGCCAGGGGTGGGACATGGACAGTAAATATGCAGAGACACAGTCGACTTGTCACTGGTCCCCAGGCTGCCCATGGGGACAGGAAAGTGCTGTGGGGACAGGAAAATGCTCAAGGCTGGGCTCTGAAAGGAGAAGGAAGAGAAAGGTAAGGGTGAAGATGAAGGAAGAAAGGACAGCGGGACAGGAAGGAGGAGATGTGAGCCTGTGCCCCCAACACCTGCACAGGGAAGAGTGGGCGAGGCACGTGAGGGGCAGTTACGACGGCAGACTCAGCCAGACAGTCAAGAACTTGGCGTTCACACTGGCCTCCAGGCGGACAGCTGGGCAGCCCTGAGCCGAAAACGGTCCCAGCAGAGCCCTCACTTCCTCTGCACACATACGAGTGGTCTGAGCCAGGGCCGGGAAAGCTTCAGGGGCCCAAAGTGTGACCAGAGGCCGACAAGCTGGGTCTCCTCCCAGCCCACTTGTGAGGCCCGCGTTGCACTGCAGCCACAGTCTGAGCTCAGGGCGCTTTCCCGGCCAGGCCGGCCTTGAGGCAGCGAGGCCAGCGGGGACTGATATGGTTCGGCCTTCCCTCCAGGTCAACCCCTGTTGCCCTGGAGCAGGGCCCCCCGGTCCCTACGGAGGACCCCGCCTCCCGTGCTTGCTGGGCTCAGGCGGGACCCCAGCTGTGCTTCCAGGTCGCCCTCCGGGGCTGAGTAAACAGCGACCCCTTCCCCAGTTGCTGGCTCCCGCTGTCTGGCCCCACCACGAGCCATCGGTGGCTCCTCTCCTGCTGGGAGGGGTCCCTGGGCCTGTGTGCCTGGGGGTGCCTGCAGGCCTCGGGACAACATGAGTGTTCTCGAGAATCCAAGTGGCAGACAGTCGGGGTGTCAACTTTAACATCATGGGACTAGGGTCTTGGCATTGCTCAATTATACAGGAAGTAGATTTCACTATGAACAAGTGGTTTGGACTAGAAAATCTTACACAATTAGAACTGGAGAGAGAGAGATGCCGGAACTGCCACCTCTGCAAAGAGCCCTCTGCAGTGCACACCTGAGAAAGGGCTGGTGACAAGTGGAGGGTGCCATGATCCCTGCACCTGTCACTGACAGGTCAGCTGGGCTGGAACTTACCTGATTGACTTGGAAGTAACTCCCATCGTCTTCAATGTGGATCTTGGCCACGCCGCCTCCTGGCCGCCTATCCACCTTCATGGGCTTGATGCAGTCCTACCGGTAAGAGGCCCGACGGGCGCCTGAGCACACAGGGGCGGAGGGGCCACACCACCGCCTGGGACAAAACTCTGCCCTGATTCCGGTCTCGCCGCCGCAGAAGCGGTCTTGGCGCTGTGGCTGCTTACCTTACTCTCGCGCGTTCCTACACTGCCCGCATCGAGGTCGCTGACCTGATGCGGGTGCAGGCGGCGTGGCCACCCTAACCTGTCCGCGGACACCCCAATAACGGCGGGTGGGGCACCGCACGGAGGCCCGTGTTTCACTGGAGGCCGAGGGTCGGCAGAAAAACTGACCCGCCCAGTTCCTGGAAGAAGGTTCCTTTCTCCCCTGTTCCTCTCCGCCCGAGAGGAAGCTCGCTGGCCGTCGCGTTCACAGCGAGCAGCCTCAGAAAGCCCTGGCAGCAGGTCCGTCGGGCCCTTCCGGCCTCGGCGCCCGGCCAGCCCCTCGCGCTACCCCCGGCACGCCTCGGCCGAACCCTGGTCCAGCGCGTCTGCCGGCAACCAATAAACCGGGCAGCAGAGGAGGCGGCTGGCCTGCCCCCTTGGGGACACGCTCTGTCTCCTCCCTAGGGGGACACCTACGCCGACCACCGCGCTGAGCGCAGCGGGACGCCCCGCCCTTGCCCTCGCGGCGGGGCGAGGAGCCGGCCAGGGAAGCTCGGCGGGGCCTCGCGGCCCCGAGCTGGGTCACTCTGGTTGTCGCGGCCGCCCGGGAAGGGGACTCGGAAACCGCGGGGCTGTGCGACCCGGCAGGCCCCCAATCCCGAGCCCGTCTCGGTGTGGCGGGGGAGACCGCGGCGGAGAGGACTCCCAGCGCGAAGCAGCCCCCCGGCTTGCCCACCTGAGACGGCCCAATGAAGTCGTCCAAGTCCGTCAGCTGCAGGGCCCCGCTGAAGGGCGACGCCATGGCGCCACTCTGCCGCCGGCCCCGGCTCTGACGGCGTCGCCAAACGCCGCAAAACGGCGAGGCAGTTCCGCCACATTGCCGGAAAGCGCCGCGTGCGCACGCGCAGCTGACTCCGCGGGCGGGCTCCAGAGGGCGCGCGCCCCCTGCTGGCGGGCGGACCCCCGCACCTCGCGCCGGCGAGGGCCGCGGGGAAGGGGCCGTGCCTCTCACGGAGCCGGGCTAGTCTCCCTTCGTCTCTGCCCCTGGGAGAAGACGCGGAGGCGATATACTTGGTTCTGGATCAGCCCAAGAGCCCGGAAGGACGCCCGGCGCGCAGAGGCGGCCAGCTCCTCTTGGAGTGAGGAGGGAATGGGAGCAAGGGTGCGGAGCGGCTCCCCCCAGGCGGCGGGCCGGTGCAAGGCCCCGCGGCTCTGGGAGGGTGTGTGTTCAATTACGTGGTCGTGTCCGACGCCTTTGCGACCTCATGGCTGCTCTGTCCATGGGGTCTCTCAAGCAAGAACACTGGAGTGGGTTGCCAGTTCCTTCGCCGGGTGTCTTCCCGATCCAGGGATCGAACCTGCGTCCCCTGCGTTGGCAAGCCCGTCCCCGGTTATTCCGGAGACCACCCTGAGAAAAGCCCATTTCTTTGTGCAACGCGGACAGAACGCTGCTGGTGGACTCAATTCTTGAGTGGTCATATACATTTTTTAAAGTCTTTATTATTATTATTTTGGCTGCACTGGATCTCCGTTCCAGCGCTTGGGGCGTCCCTTCTTGCAGAGCCCTGGCTCTGGAGCGCAGGGGCAGTTGCGTCTTGGGCTTAGCTGCCCCGTGGCATGTGGGATGTTAGTCCCCGACCAGGGATCGAAGCTATGTCTGCTGCCGGGGAAGGCGGATTCTCAACCGCTGGATCACCAGGGACGTCCCTGTCATATACATTTAATGACCACTTCTTATGGGGGCTTTCCAGAAAACTCCAGTGGTCGAGTCTGGTGCATCCTCGGGCCTCACTTGGGCCCAGCCCTGTAGGTGCTCTGGCAGGGTCAGCCCCAGCCCATACCCTGGGCACGTTCCCACGTTTTGGGGCCCATCAAGGCCTCCTCTCTTCTTGGTGTCCTTGTCCTGACTTTGGCTCCGCTTGCTGACTCCTCGCCTGCCTGTGGATTAAGTGTGGAGTCCAGGGGCCTGCGGCCCATAAGCTGGCATGACCTCCTCCAGCCCCTGCAGCTGCTTCTCTTGGCTCCCAGGATGGGAGTTCCTTCTCAGCATCAAGAGGGGCTTTCCCAAGGAGCTGTACGGTGGGCTTCCAGGCCCAGCATCCCCTCCATGTCCTGGCAATATCTGACGAAGGTCTGGGGTACGGTGCCTGAAATCTTGACAGTCTCACTATTGTGTGTGTGCTCAGTCATATCTGATTCTTTGAGACCCCATGGAATGTAACCCCAGTGTAGCCCAAAGACAGCCTCTGTGTATGGAATTTTCCAGGCAAGAATACTGGAGTGGGTTGCCCTTTTTTATTCCAGGGAATCTTCCCAACCCAGGGATCAAACCCACATCTCACACATTGACAAGTGGATTCTTTACCACTGAGCTACCAGGGGAAACCTGTTATATGTTTCAACACAATTTTAAAATTAACACTGTATTATGTTAAAAACTATTGAATCACACACTACAAAAGGGTGAATTGCATGGTATGTGTATTTATATCTATTTAAAACTATTTTAAAACATGGGCTGGAGGCTGCTGCTCAAGCTGGCTGCTCCAAGAGGCCTTCACAGGCCCAGGCAGTAAGTACAGCCCAGTCTATCCCTGCAGGAGGGGCTGGAGGACTGCCAGGGCCAGCTTCTGCTTAAACAGGCTGACCAGGGGTTTCTGACCTCTCCGTCTCTGACACACACATACACACGATGAGGGCAGGTCTTCCTCCTGCCTGCTCTGAGTAGAGCCAAGAGCAGGGACTTTTCAGCCCCTCGGGGTGTTTTATTAACTCACAGCCATGTCCCTAGAGCCCCTAGGCTCTTGTGCCAACAACACACCTCGCCTCCAGTGTGTGTGCTCTCACGTTTTGCAAATTATTTCATCATCATCATTATCGAGTGTTCACCTTGCGCTTCCCATGTGCAATGCCGGTGTTTACACGTGTGGGGGACCGGGAGGGCCAGGTGAGGACACAGGGAGGGGCTGAGGCTCTTGAGGCCACACTGGTAGGTCTGAGCATCTTCTCTGATGCTCTGGCTGTGTGTGGGCATTCCTGTCCCTGAACCCAAGAGGGTGCAGAGCTCGTCCTCTGCTCTGGCCTTGCCCACAGGATCTGCTTTGTCCAAACCTGACCATCGAGCGTCTGGTGGTTGGACAGGAGCAGGTGGGGTTTCTATCAAGGCATGGGGAGCTACTGAGCCCTCCTGCCCGTGGGCTCAACGTTTCACCCTGAGAGGAGTCGGAACTGTGCGGCTGTGGGGACGAAACCACAGCTGGGAGGCTTAAAACCACAGAGGAGTTATCTCTCGTGGTCTGGGGCCTGAAGTCTGAAATCAATGTGTTGGTAGGCCTGGGCCCCCCTAACAGCTCCAGGGGGACCCGTCTCACCTCCTCCAGCCTGTAGGGCTCCAGGGGGATCCGTCCCACCTCCTCCAGCCTCTGGGGGCTCCAGGGGAACCCATCCCACCTCCTCCAGCCTCTTGGGTTCCAGGCCTCCCTGGGCATGGGCTGCGTCCCTCCAGCCTCTGTTCCCATTGTCACATGGCTCCTGTGTCTCCCCCTTTCTCTGATCCTGTAAGGATCCCTGGATTCAAGGCCCTAATCCAAGATGAGCTCTTCTCGAGAGCCTTGACTTAATTATGTCTGCAAAGGCTCTTTTGCCAAATAAGGCCCCGTCCACAGGTTCTGCTGGAAAGCACCATTCAGTCCACCGCAGGCCATGTGTCCATGTTTTCATGGGAGTCTGGGGGTTCAGTGGAGGGCCACATGCTGGAGTATGGCTCACCTGGCTGTAGCCCCCTCCTATAGGGGCTGCCTGGCCCTCGGGGGACAGGCAGAGGGGACATGGGCCCTGGCACCAAGGACCGCCGCCCCAGGCTGGGCCAGCAGCTGTCTTCTCCAGGCAGACAGTTGTGTGCAATGAAAATAAACGACCCTGGTGGGGACAAGTAAAAGGTAGTTTGTCTTTCCCAAAATAAATTAAAAATTTTCCTAAACATGTGATTTTGAAACATGTTCTCTATGTTATGGTGTTGTGGGTCAACACCCCCCAAGAAGCTGGACAGAAGTGGGGTTCCACGTTCCTGGGGTGTAGGAATAGGGATATACCTCGAGGGTGTAGCCCACACGGTCAAGGTCTCTGTGGTCCATGGGACCCACCCAGATGCCCCCGTGGGGGTTGGACTCGGGGGGTGACTCAGGCCGGGGGAAGGGGCTTCCTGCTGCTGCCCCAGCTTAGCAGGGCCACCTGCCGAAAGGTGCTCTGTATGAAGCTTGGAGCCAGGAGCCACCAGGCAAGAGGAACTGGGAGACCGTGCAGTGGCGGGCCTTGCCCACGTGGCAGCAGGGCCTCGTGTCCCAGGGGCCTGCCCCAGCCACAGGGCTCTTGCCTTCCAAGCTCACCTTTACCTCCTTATAAACTGGGACCGTGCTGTTTGTTAGTATGGGCAGCCAGCTAGGGGTTTCCTTACAGGGTGAGGGTCTTCACCCTCTGGGGTTCTGGGCAAGTCGGCCCAGCCTCTGTTGGTCCCAGGTGCTCCCCAGCCCTGACTTAGTGGGTGTCTGGGTGTGGCCTCCAGGCCGGTCTCTGCAGACCCTCCCACTGCCCTCTGAGCGGCTCCAGGCCCTGAGTGCTGGGTGTGGGGGGCCCACGTGGGGTGGGTCCCTGTGCTTGTCTGTCTAGAACCCCAGAGAGGAGTCGATCTTTGTAGGGAACGTGGCCTGAGGAGTCCCCACCCAAGCCCCCCGGGCTCTGTGAGGTGAGACCTGCAGCCCTGGGCTGCACGGGGCTCTATTTGTGGAAGGAATCGCTGTTGGTGAAGAGCACATCATTAGCAGCATAATCAGCACCTCGCACCTTCCCACCGGGCCACCCCGTCTTGTCAACAGGTGTGATCCCAGCAACGGCCCTGGGGGGCCGGGCACCCGTGGCAATTAGCGCCTAATGAGGGGCCTGTGTGACCTGCTCTGTAGGCAGGGCTGGAGAGGAGAGGGCTCCAGGAGAGCCTAGCGGCCCTTCGGAGGCCCCTTTGCTGCTGCCCAGGGTCGGGGGGCTGAAGGAAGCCGCAAAAAGTGTTGGTCACAGAGAGGTCCTTGCCATGCGGCATGACACTCCAGACCGCGGGAGGACCCACACACCTTCCACGCCGTGGGAGGCTGGCCCTGCCCTGGCCCAGCCCGGAGGCTGCCTCTCGTGGGGTTGGTTGGCCAAGCAGCATGTGCGGGGAGGCTGAGGGGAGCCCCCATTGGCTGCAGGGTGCTGGGCACAGGGCCCGCCTGCATCATGGAGCCTCGGGGCTTCGGGCCTGCGAGGATGGCAGCCGGGCAACTGGTCTGTGCTCTCTGAGGGCGAGCGCTGGTCGCACAGCGGGTTTGGGGGGGCCTGAGTCTCCAGGGCGTGGTGGTGCTGTCGCCCCAGCCACCTTGTTAGAGTGTCAAAGCCGGCCCACCCTTTGGTGCCCCTGCACCCACACTTTCTATTCAGCCCACAGGTCGTGGAGAGGGCACCTGGAGCCTCCAAGGTAGTGTGTGTCTGGCAGCAGGGCTGCGAGGCTGCTGGCTCGGACGGGGGTCTCCACCCAGGCCACACTCCCTGAGGTGCCCACAGCCTGCAGAGCCTCAGGCTCAACCGCAGATCTTGGGGGGCTTGGTTTCTGGAGAGGCAGTCCCTGCAAGTGTCGTGGGACCGGTGGGCCCCTTGGTCCCTGTCGTCAGGCCCCCAGCCCCCCTGGCACCCCACTCATCCCCCCTTGCACCCCTCCCCTTGGCCCTCGCAGCAGGACTGGGGCTGGTCAGCCTGGGGACTCTGGACTCGGTGGGGGCGTGGGGGATCCATAGCTGCTCCACCAGCCTGGCCCCAAGAACGTGATGGTCAGGGACGAGCTGGGCTGCCCACCCAGACTGCCTGGGGTAAAGGTTCATAGGCATGCCCCCTTCTGGTGTGCTGGCAGCCAGGAGCACCAGGTAAGCCTCAGGGGCATCATTCCTGTGCCCCACTGCCACCCTGACCCTTCCTGCTGGTCTGACCCTCCTGACTTCCATCCGTCCATCCGTCCATCCCCCCCACCCCCCACCTGCCTGCTGTGGGACAAGCCCCAGCCTGAGGGCAGAGTGGGAGGGGCTGGGCGTGCCACCCCAAGGTGCCCAGGACAACAGCTGTGCCAAGGCTAGGGGCCAGTCCAGAGGCCCACCCGCAGAGTTCCAGGAAGAGCAGGTCCAAGGCCTGGTCCTCGTCCAGCTTCTGGGTTATGATGGTGCCTGAGGCCCTGGGGCTGGTGGCCAGCTGGGCCAGCACAAGTTTGCCCAGGCCCCAGGCCAGGGTGGGCACTGCCCATCAGCCTGGCCTTACCCCACCCTGACACCGGGCCCCTTGCCTGTCTGCTCAAGTTGCCTTCCCCCTGCCTCTCCTGTTCCTCACCCTGCCCACCCATCCCCCGCAACCCCAGCCTCTGGTTCCTTCCAAGCAGGTGCTGAGCTGGAGACAGGTGGTTCCCCAGGTCCTTTCCCTCCACAGCTGGGAGTTTGCAGACTCGGGTACAGACGCGTGTGCACGTGAAGATGTGCGGGGCCCCTCTCTGCCTACAGTGGGGTTGAGATACCTGCGGGGAGAAGGCCCCGAGCCTGGCCCTGGGATGAGCCCTTTGGGCTCTGAGCCTGACCTCGGACTCTAGCCAGGGCTGCTCCCAAACCCTGCCCATCCGCTGCCCCCAGTGACCACCCCAGGACCCCAGACGGTGGTGGGGTTGGGGGTCAGAGAGTCAAGGTGGCCCTGCCCACCTGCCTTCACCCCAGACACCTTGCAGGGCAGGAAGTTTCGGCAGTCGCTGTGGGCGCTGGCGCCCTGCAGCAGCCCCTCACTCTGGGGTCAGGGCATGTGGACGGGGTCACATCCAGCTTCCTGCCACTCTCCCCACCCCGCCCCCCGCACCAGGGCTGCCCATGCCCGCCTGTGCCTCTATCTGCCAGAAGTCATTGCAGGAAGGTCCTCCGATCCGGACCAGACAGCGCCATCTGCAGCCACAGGTGAGCCTGGCCACAGGGTGGGACGTCCTGGCAGCACTGCCCCGGGGGGCCCGGCCCAGGCAGCAGCAGAGGCCCAGCGGGAGGTGGCCAGGCAGCACTGGGCAGCTGGGCATGAGATAAGCTGGGCGAGTGGCTGTCCCATACCCCCCAGCTCAGGAGAGCCACTCACAGCACCAGCGCACCTGGGAAGAAGGCCACACTCAGGCACATGGCCAGCGGGACTGGCTGAGTTGGGGTGAGGAAGTCTTCCTGGAGGAGGTGACCAAGAGCAGAGGCCCACTGACAGGTCGGCCCCTGGCTCCAGCCCAGCAGACTCCGGTCCCCTTCCGTATTTTGCTCACACTGGGGGACAAACTGTTTGAGAAGCCAGAACAGGAGCCAGACTCCTGAGCTTGGGGCACGGCTCCTGCCCTCTGAGGACGTGGGTCCTCCTGGGAGAGCTGCCCGGCTGCCCTGGGCCTCGTGGGGATTATTGGATCAGAGCTAAATGGGTCCAAGGGGGAACCAGCTAAGCCAGGAATGACTGTTTATCCAGATTCTCAGGTGTGGCTGGGGGTGCCCTGATGAGAATGAATATGGCCATGTGAAAATAAAAGAAAAAAATTTTAGTGGGGAGAATAAACAGCCCCAAAGTTGCTTTGTTTGTTCAAAAAGAGTGGAAAAGCCAAGGGCTGCCTGGGAGCAATAGCTGGCAGGACAAGTGGGGGCCTCACCCGAGGGGGCTGAGCGTGAAGCTGGCCGCAAGCCAGGGAAGCCCCGGGAGGAGCAGAGCCGCGCCTCCTCTCCACATTTCTCTACGTCTCTTTGATGAGCATCATTTACTTTGGCTTATGACAAATGAAACCACCTACTGCTGGTTCTGTCTCAGCACTTGCTGTCATCACCTTTCTAATTCTGTAAATCTCCTGTTTGAATTCCACTTTCTAAAGCTTCACAAGCCACCAGCCACTCGATCCCCCTATGAGAATTCATGCTTGTCTCCTGGCCCCTGTTCTGTTGGTTTCCAGCTTTCCTTGTTGTTGTGCCGTCCTCTGCGTGGCCTCCTTCCTGAGCTGAGGCACTTTGGGTGTTGGACGTGTCTCCTCTCCGTCTGACAGCTGCCATCAGCTGCTGGCTTGTCTCCTGAGTAGAGGGTGGGGGGTGGGGTCCTTGACTCTGATGAAGTTGAGTTGCCCACGCTGCGCAGTGTAGGTCCTGCTGTGGGGTCTGGGCGTCTCCCTCAATCACTGCCTTTTTTCTGTCCATATATTTCCCTCCACCACACACAGGTCTTGACTGTGCTCACTCAGTATCCAGCCTGCACGTGATGTAAACTAGGGGTCCTGCTTCCCTTCTCTTCATCCAGGGCGTCCTGCTTCCCAAACCACTGGTCCCCCGGACCTGCGCCTCCCTGCCATTGCTTTGTGGAACTGCATTCCAGGGATGAAGCCTCACCACAGGTGTGCTTTGCATGAAGTCTCTAGTCTGTGCCTTTGTTTCTATCTTAGTCATTCTGACTTTGTCTTAATATCTGGGAGCTTGCCTCTTCTTTTTATATCATAGGTATTTATTCTGTTTATTTTTTTGAATGAGTTTGCTGAGTTCCTGAAAAAAAGGTCCTCCTAGAATTTTTACAAGGGTTGAATTGAATTTATAGACTAATGTTAGGGGCCCTTTATCAGGCTGGGTTCTTCCATATAAAGGTAGGTGTCCTGTGTACCCACTGAGGTTGATTTCCAGAGACTTTGAGTCCCCCATCTGGGGAGAAAGTCTCTTCCATGAAACTGGCCCCTGGGGCCACAAAGGTTGAGGACCGCTGCCCTGGGGTCCACCTCAGTTGCAGGGTCACGCAGTGGCCCCAGCTCAAGTCCTGGTGACCTGCCAGACTGTCCTCCGCAGCTGCGGCTCCTCTCGACATCCCCGCCTGCAATGCCCGACGTGACAGTTTCTCTCCATCCTTGTCAGCAGCTGTTATGCTCTTGGTCTTTTCTTTTCCTGAAGAAAAGATCTTCAGGATCTTTTATTTCTTTTTCAGGAAAGCTGTTTGTAAAAGACAGGCCAAGGGACTTCCCTGGTGGTCCAGGGGCTAGGACTCTGGACCTAGCCTCTTTTATTTCTTTTTCTTTTCAATCTTTCTGTTTTGCACTGGGGTATAGCAGATTAACAATGTCACAATAGTTTCAGGTGAACAGAGAAGGCACTCAGCCATCTGTACGCATGTTCTCCCCCAAACACCCCTCCCATCCAGGCTGCCACATAGCACCGAGCAGAGTTCCCTGTGTTATACAATAGGTCCTTGTTGGTTATCCATTTAAAATATTATGCTACTGACTTTTAAATCAATCATACTGTGGTGTAACTTATGCACAATAAAGGCATCCAATAAAAGGGCGCAGTCCAAACAGCTTTGGTGGTTACACACACCCATGAAACTGCATTCCAGTCAAGACAGAATATTCCCATTAGCCCCAGAAGATCCTTCACCGTCACTCCTCCGAACAGGAGTCCTGAATTTTAGTGAAGCTGCCTGGCCCCTGGCAATGACCACTGAGCTTTTGTCATAATAGATCAGTTTGAAGTTAATTTTTGTAGAAATGGAACCATGTGTTACAAACTCAGCATAAGCCTTTTTCTTCATCTATCAGTAGTTCCTTGTTATTTCTGACTACTATATTATCATAGGAATAATACCATATTTCATTTCCCTGTTGGTCTACCGATGGAAATTTGTTTTTCCCCCTGACTGGGGCTATTGTGAACAGAATTGCTACGAATAATCATGTACAAGGGTTTGTGTGCACATCTGGGCTTATTTCTCCGGAGCGATTGCTTAGGTGTGGAATGGCTACGTTCTGTGGTTAGGAGTATATCTAACTTCTTAAGAAAATAAGAAGTGGAAAGCAGGTGGAAAACAGCGATGGCAGCTGGGTCCTGGGTTTCTGGGCCGCGAGGTGGTCCCGGCTACAGCTGGGGCAGCCTGTGTGGAGCGGCCCCCCGGTGAGGAGGACCCAGCTTCCGCATGGAAGGTCCTGGCCCACTGTGGTGCCCCGGGGTGGCGGTGAACATGCTGAATGTATTCCTGAAGTCGCCCCGCAGAGAGCAGGAGAGACCCGAGTGCGCCGCCTCCCTGTCTCCCTTGGGAGGTGGTGACCGAACGCCAGTGCACAGCCCTCGGCGGGCCCTGCCGTCACCTGGCTGTGAGGATGGGTCAGGCGAGCCTGGACCACCACCCAGTGCAGATGACGGCTCTGCACACACGGACCAGACCTTCCTGTGTCCGGTGATGGCCTTACTCTCATCTTCCGTCCCGCCG
Source organism: Antilocapra americana (assembly GCA_007570785.1). NCBI lineage: Eukaryota > Metazoa > Chordata > Mammalia > Artiodactyla > Antilocapridae > Antilocapra > Antilocapra americana. The sequence continues at coordinate 16,782,638 of ML664186.1, read as the reverse complement.
CTTACGGCGGGAGATGGCTTAAACAGATGACTTAGTCAAGGGAATTCCCTGTGCTTCCACTGCTGGGCACCCAGGTCCAGTCCCTGGTCGGGAACCCCCACAAGCTGTACAGCATGGCCAAGCAGACAAAAGATGCCCGGCAGGAGTGCCAGCACCGCCCTGTGCCCACACCAGCGGGTGTGAGTCCCACTGCCTGGCGCCCGAGACACACCTGTCCTTGTTGGTCCCTTTAAGGGTCCAGGTTCTGGCGGGGGGCCGGTCTTGTGTGCAGGGGTGGGATCTGCACCTCCCCAGTGAGTCAGGCATCTTTGCACGTGCCCATTGGCCATTCTCGAGTCTTCTTTTGTCAGCTGTCTGTTGACTGTTGTTCAGTCACTCAGTTGTGTCTGACTCTGCGACAGCATGGACTGTAGCCCGCCAGGCTCCTCTGTCCATGGGATTTCCCAGGCAAGAATACTGGACTGGGATCTTCCCAACCCAGGAATCAAACCCGTGTCTCCTGCACTGACAGGCGGGCTCTGTACTGCTGAGCCTCGGGAGGCCGGTTCAGATCCTTGGCCTGTCTTATTTATTTGGCTGCACCAAGTCTTAGTCGCTGCATGCGGACCTAGTTCCCTGACCAGGGATGGAACCGAGCCCCCGGCATCGGGAAAGAAGAGTCCTAGCCCCTGGACCACCAGGGAAGTCCCTTGGCCTGTCTTTTACAAACAGCTTTCCTGAGAAAGAATTCTCACACCATCTAACCCACCCATTTAAAGCGTACAATTCAGCGTGATTCCTTTAACCTGAATCATCTCTCACTGAATGGCTTTGGAATTTAGCTTTTGCTTTGGGCCTGATTGTGTCTCTTAACGAAGGCAACCTAAAATTAGGAGGGAAAATAGAACTCACACGCAAAGCATGTCCTGCATGGCCATCACGTTAACAAGAAAAGTAACGAGTCTCACACACCTCCTGTGCCGTCAAAGTTAACGTAGGACGTGAACTGTCAGTTCCCACCTGCGCTGCAGCTGTTGGGTCTTTTGGGCTCAAACTGCAGTTTTTGCAAGTAGGCACAGAGGAACCTCCTCACATCTCCAAGTTCATGGAACTGTGCAGTTGCGGGGGCTCCACATAATCCTCCAGTGGAAGTGATTAATCCTGTTAAGTCCAGCTAGTGAATTTTTAAATTCCAGATTTTGTATTTTTCATTTCTAAAATTTCCTACTTGGTTCTTTAAGGATTGTTTTCATTTTTTCCTACCTTTGCTTGCATGAGAACCATTTTTTCCATGACCTCATTGTCTGATAATCCTAACACTGTCTTACCACAGCCCCAGCAGATTCTTCTCCCTGAAGGACCGGCCACACTCTCCTGGCTCTCCCTGTGCCAGCAGCTTTTGATTTTATCCTGACTATTGTGACGGTTTTTGTTGTGAAGACACTGCATTCTGTTATATTTCTACAAAGACTGTTGCTGCCTCTGTTTTGGCAGAGAATGAACTTGGGCAGGCTTAAACTATGACCTCTGCCACTCGGAAGGTGGGCAGAGGTCAGTTTCGGCCAGTTGGTCATTTCAGCTGTCTGTCTCACACACACAGTGGTTCAGGGGTCAATGAGGGGCTGGGTGGAGTTCGTACACAGAATCTGGGGTCCCCTCCTCTGCTGTCTCCTTTTCAGAGTTCTCCACTTACTCTCTGCCCTCTGGCTCCTTCGACCAGGAAGATGGGGAATTTTGGCTGGTGTCTGAGCATTCCACACCACAAAGCTACACCCTCAAAGGGAAATCTACACTCCCTGACACCTTCCCGTGAATATCGATTCCCATCCAAAACCTGCCCCCTTTCCTTCACTCCTGAGAGCCCTCGGAATTGTGTTTTTAAAAAAATAACTTTTATTGTTTTTGGCTGTGCCATGCAGGATGCAGAATCTTTGTTCCCCAACCAGGGATTGAACCCAAACCCCCTGCAGTGGAAGTGCCCTGTCTTAACCCACTGAAGTCCTGGAAATTGGTTTTTAAATATTTTGTCCTGAATTTTTCAGTTGTTATCTATGAACATGACTTTTTTTTTTTTTTTCCAAGACACTTCTATCTGTGAGTTAGTTCATGTCCCTGGTGTTCATGGGATTTCCCAGGCAAGAACACTGGAGTGGGTTGCCATTTCCTCCCCTAATGTACCTGGCAGCCTTCCTGAATTCTGTATGAATTGGCATCTGGCTTGACTGCACAGAGTAGAAAACCCAGCCCATGGAGAGAGGTCAGAGACGGGGCAGCCATACATACACAGATCAACAAACAGAAATGTTTGCAGGTGTATGTTGCAGACTTGACCAAAGTATCAAGGATGTGGGGCAGGGATCGAAGGAGCTGCCAGGGACTCCATCTCCAGGGGTGCACATGGAGGCTGTGGGCCCAAGTCAGGATCTGCATGAGTGCCCTCGAGCACCCAAGTCTTGCAGACACTGGCGTCCAGCCAGCACAGAGACGCAAGTTGTCCACCCCTGTGGCCACAGCAGCAGGAAAGTGTCTTTCATCTCCCTTCTGGAAGATGGCCAGTATATGGGCTCCCAAGGCCCCCTCTCTGGCCACTTCGCCACCATGCCGCCCCCAGCCTAGAACTCAATCCCAGGGGTCATGTCCTGGCCAGCAGCAATCACCCAGAACCTGCTGACTCGGGTTGAGACCCTCATAACACCAGCTAGGGGCCACTCCCTGGCCTTATTGTGTGATCATGGCACCGCTGCAGCATTGAGCCTCAGTTTTACCGCCTGAGAAATGGGAAAATAAGACCTGACAAGGAGAGGCCTTGACTCCCCACGCATGCCTGGTACCTGACAGTCAGCCAACCTGGAGCTCCCACACCCGCCCACAGAGGAAAAGGCAGAGGCAGCTCCCCGCCCCCACACCCCTCCCCAGGTCTCCACCCCCACATTCCTGCAGCCTGAGTCTTCCCCCTCCCAGCTGCTGGCCAGCCCCTCGTTTGTTTTCCTTGAGATCAGGAGTCTGCATCCCAGTTGAGGAAACAGGCTCAGAACTGGCTGATCACCCCAGAACATCAGAGTCATCATGGGCAGGGCCCCCCCGCCCCGACCCTGGGGAAGTGACTGGGGTCTTTTGCACCCAGCTCAGGCTCCAGGCTCTTGACTGAGCTCAGCCTCATCTGCGTGGGGTTGGGTCATGAGGGAGGGCGTATGGGGGAGGTGACTGCGGGACACTTCCTTCAGCACCTCCAGCTAGCCAGACAGCTCTGGTGGGAGCAGGGATTGGGCGGAGGCTGGTACTGGGGCCCGGCCAGGCAGACTGGGGGAGACAGGGCAGCCCCTTCTCCTGCCCCTCCAGGTGCTTCCACCTTGATTGCCACTGTACCTGGGGAGTGGCGGGGACCACCTCCCCTGATCTCAGAGGTCGCTGCCCCCAGGGTCAACTCCATCCTAGCCCCAGCTGCTCCTGACATGCTATGTGACCCCGGGCAAGCCGCAAAGCATCTCTGGGCTTGGGGCGGATGAAATGACCCTGTATCCAAGCCTCTAAACGTGTATTTTGTGCCCCTTACCTCTCTCACTAGAGTGGCCTGGGGCTGGCAGGGAATGTGGTCTGATTTCATTTCCACCAGCTGAGAGCCAGACCTTGGGAGCTGAGCTTGGCTGGAGTGGGAGGGTCTGCAGGTGGTAAGACAGGTGGGGAGGGAGAGAGCTTCCTCCAGCGTTCTGCAGCTGCGCACCTGCTGGACACCATGAGCTCAGCATTCTTGGGCTGGGCGTTGGAGCCACCCGACATGGCCATGGTCACAGCCACGGCCACCCCTACCTCGTGCGCCACTCTGATGAGCTGGTGGTCCACTCAGACCCCAGACGGCATGTGCTGCCAGGCAGGCCCACCCCCAGGTGCTGGGCAAGGGCCTGAGTCACCTTCTCCAGTGAGAGCAGTGTCTACGCAGGCCCACAGCCAGTGGACACTCAGGGAGCGCACAGGTGGTTCGTGAGTGACAGTAACCAGGTAACTGGTCTTGAAGGACTCAAGGTCAGAGATAGGACCATCTTGGGTACCAGAAAGGGAAGCAGTCAAGCAGCCTTGTGAAGGAAGACAGCGCGGTGAGCGGCCTGTTTCCTTGGCGCACTCGTACGCGTGGCCTGGGGGGCCCCAAACAGCCTTGACCCCTGTGATCACACTTGGGCCACTCTGGGAGCTGCCACCCTGACAGCTGAGGTGCCTCAGTGGCCCCGACCTAAACTGCACAGGAGTATGGGGTGCAAAGGTTCCAGGGCCTGCAGTGGCTGGCAAAAGTTCTGAGGACACCCCTACCTGGGATGTGGGGCCCCTCATTACCTGAGGCTGGGTTTGGGGGCTCAGGGGAGACAGCAGAGCTCCCGCACGGCCTCACCCACCCCAGGGGCAAGGCCCCACTCCACAGCCTATTTTCTGGTCTGGGGGCCTGGTGGGGGCAGGGGCCCCCCGGCCTTCACTGCTCTCCAGGACGCTCCCTGCAGGCTGGGCTCATTGCACTGCTGAAAGGGGGTGCTGAAGCACAGACACGTGCCCCCATCTCTGGGCTGGGGCGGGGCCCACACAGGCCGCGATAGGGATCTGGGGGAGGGCGTCCTTCCATTCCACTTGGCCCTGGTGGCCCCCATCCAGGCCTCCCTGGGAGATGCGTGTGGATAGCGGTTTGTTCTCCTGCTGACCCGCACCTGCTCAGGGACAATATTCTCTAGGGATCCACTCCCTACCCACCTCCTGCCCACACTGGTCCACAGGCCCCAACTCCACTCCAGAGAGCACAGGAGGGTCTCCCCAGAAAGTCCGCCTGCCCCACCCGTGGGGCTGACTGGCGGGAAGGGCTGTCACCCTCGGTTGTGTTTTGGCTGCACTGCGTGGCACGGATGACCTCAGTTCCCCAACCAGGGACTGGAGCTGGGCCACAGCGGTGAAAGCCTGGGGTCCTGACCCCTAGGCCCCACAGAGCTCCCTTTGGCAGGCCTCTGTTTTGGGGGAGCCCTCAGGAGGGAACCTGGTGGGCCCTGCCTGCCTGGTCGCCCAGCAGGGCCTGGGTTTGCACAAAGCCCAGGGGAGGATGACCATGCTGTGGGGTGGGGTGGGGGTCGCTCAGCTCCCCTGCGTTGAGTGGGGAAGTGAGGTCAGCCAGAGCCAGTGGCGGCCCTGCCTCCTCACAGGAGACTCCTGCCCTGCCCCGCCCTGTGCCAGCTGAGGGCCCCACGGCCAGCCGGGCAGGGCTGACTCACCCTGACCCCGCAGGAGGGGCCGGCTTCCCAGATGGGCGGGGCTGGGGGCCGGCTGGTGCTGTGCAGGGCAGGCAGCACAGATGCCCTGGAGGCCTGTGAAGGTCTGAGCCCTCGAGTCTGGTGCCCCTTCAGCACTGGCCTGGAGGGGTGTCGTGGGGGGCTCAGTGGTGGGGACCTCAGAGCAGCTGTCCTCCACAGACCATGGCCTTGCAGACTGCTCCGCCCCACCTGGGGTCCCGTGGGACCCCCGCCCATGGCAGCCTCCTGCTCCTGCTTCTCAGCCTTGGTGAGCACTTGAGGGTGGGTGGCCAGATGCTGGAATGCAGAGTGTGCAGAGGGCCGCGGGGGTCCTCAGGGGGCCGGGGCCTCGGGAAAGGCTCTGCTGGCTCTATGGGTGCTCCCCCACTGTGGGCAGGGCCCCCCACCCCGTCCGGTGCCCCTGATTCTGGAGGCCCATGTCCTGAATGTCAGCAGGTGCGAGTCCCAGGCAGGCGGCTAGCCTCACCTCTGCCCCTAGAGGGGACTGTGGCTGGCAGCCCTGCTGGACCCCCCTGCCCTGCGGGGCCAGAGGCAGAAGCAGGGTGGCGATGGGGTCACAGGCCAAACGGAGGGCACCCAAAGGACAGGTGTCTGCCTGCCCTGAGCAAAGGGGCCCCAGGAGGATAATGGGGAGGCCTGTGCTCCTTTGTGGGGTGTTGTGGGCCATGACACCAGGGGCTGGCCGGGAGGGACTGCCTTGGCCACCTTCCTCCCAGAGTGGAGCCCCTGGCCAACCCTCAAGCCTGGTGTCCCCTCCCCTGCAGGTTGGGTTCTACCTTCCAGGGCCCAGGCTGCAGACGTGGGACTGGTAAGGACCCTCTGGGGAGTCAGGGGAAGGTTTTCTGGCCCTGGTTGGGGGGTGGGTTCCTCGGACACCAGGACGCTCCCTGCTCAGTCCCGGCCCTGCTGTGCTCTCAGGCTCTCCTGACCTCAAGGTTGCAGCGTATATCCCGGGACCTGTCCTGGCAGCAGCCTGAGCTGACCGTCCTCCTCCCAAGGGCCCGGCGGGACACACAGAGTGAGCATGTGGCTCAGCCCCATCGGGCATCAGGAGGCGGGGGTTGGGGGCTAGCGCTGTGAGGTCTCCTCTGCCTGTACCTGTGGCCCTTGCTGGCCACTGACCTCCTTCAATCATGATAACGTGGGAGAGGGAATAGAATTGTGTCATTTTGCTCATGGGTAAATGGAGGCCCAGGCTTCCCTGATAGCTCAGTTGGTAAAGAATCCACCTGCGATGCAGGAGACCTTGGTTTGATTCTTGGGTCGGGAAGATCTGCTGGAGAAGAGATAGGCTACCTGCTCCACTATTCTTGGGCTTCCCTGGTGGCTCAGCTGGTAAAGAATCTGCCTGCGATGCAGAAGACCTCAGTTTGATCCCTGGGTTGGGAAGATTCCCTGGAGAAGGGAAAGGCTACTCACTCTAGTGCTCTGGCCTGGAGAATTCTATGGACTGTATAGTCCATGGCGTGGCAAAGAGTCACGCACATCTAAGCGACTTTCACTTTTCAAACCAAAGCCCAGAGAGTCATGTGTTGCCCAGGGTCTCAGCGCAGGTGTGGGAGGAGGAGGAGGAGGAGGAGGAGGAGGCTGACAGGAGAAGCCCAGCACCCCCCAGCCCCTGGCTGTCCCTGCAGAGAAGGCCTGCCCCCCAGGGCGGGAGGCCCAGGTGGTGGATGAGAACCTCGTCTTCTATGAAGAGTGGGAGCTGGAGGCCTGTGTGGATGGGGCCGTGCTGGCCGCGCAGATGAGACAAGTGAACCGGATTCCCTTCACCTACCAGCAGCTGCACATCTTCAAGCGCAAACTGGATGAGGTAGTTCAGGGCTCAGCCTGAGGCTGCCCCCGCTGCCCCAGCCGTGGCGGTGGCCCTCATGGTCCCTTCCCCTGGAAGTTCTACCCGCAGGGGTACCCCCAGTCCCTTATCAAGAACCTGAGATACTTCTTCCTTTACATCACCCCTGAGGACATCCACAAGTGGAATGTGACTTCCCTGGACACCGTGAAATCTCTGCTCAAAGTCAGCCAAGGGCGTGGGGTGGATGCTCAGGTGAGCAGCTGTGGGCGTGGGGAGGGGCAGACTTAGAGTGTGAGGCTGTGCAGGCCCGGTGGGGCGGGCACAGTGTGGGATGGCACAGGCCTGGGGGTGGCACAGGGCATGAGGTGGTCCAGGCCCAGGGGTGGCACAGGGCGTGAGGTGGTACAGGCCTGGGGGATACATTTCTCCCTACCCCAAGCCACTGAGTGGCCTCCTCCCATAGGTGGCTGCCCTGATTGCCCGCTATGTAGGGGGAGGGGGCCAGCTGGACAAGGCCACCCTGGACACCCTGGCTACCTTCCGCCCTGCCTACCTGTGCTTCCTCCGCCCTGAGCAGCTGGGCTCTGTGCAGCTCAGCGTGCTTTGGTGAGTCCTGGGGTCTGTTGGGGGTGGTGGGAGTGCTGTTGTCTGAGCTCACTGACTGGCCCCACGCTGTCTCCCCAGGATGACCACACCCCAGGACCTGGACGTGTGCAGCCCACCGCAGATGGCTGTCCTCTACCACAAGGCCCGCGTGGCCTTCCAGAACGTCAGTGGGTCTGAATACTTCACAAGGATCAAGCCCTTCCTGGGTGAGCCTGGGAAGATATGGGGGAATGATGCCTGAGGCTCCCCGTCTTTGGGCAGTCCACTGGCAACGTGACCAGTGTTCACAGTCTGTCCCTCTAAGTGTGTGTTGGCTGAGACCCTGTGAGTCCTGGGCACCTCCAGCCTCTCCTCCAACCCAGTGGGTCAGGTGGTCACCAGGCAAACTAGGGGCCCAGGAATTCCTTAGGAAAAGGGACTCTTGGTGAAAGAACTGGCTTCTGGTAGCCTGTGGTCAGAGGGTGGGACTGGGGGCTGCTGCACAGTCTCACACTTGGGGGCTCCTCTCCCTGAGGGCAGGTGGGGCCTCCACGGAAGACCTGCGGGTTTTTACTCGGCAGAACATCAGTATAGACGTGGCTGCATTCAAGAAACTGCCAACAGAGGCGGTGCTGGTACGGCAGGGCCTCCCATGCGCGGGGCCTCTAGGGGCGGGGTCTTGGGAGGGGTGGCCATCAAAGCCCCTTCCAGGGTCTACAGAGGCTAAGGCGGGGTCCGTGGGTGGGGTGTCGGGGTGGTTTGGATGCAGGAGAAGCCCAGAGCCTCTGGGGAAAGGCAGGCGGCCTCTGACCCCCGCCTGTGGGCTCTGGCAGTCGCTAACCGTGGCCGAGGTGCAGAAACTTCTGGGCCCAAACCTGGTGGACTTGAAGGCTGAGGCAGGGAGTGCGCCTCTGCGGGACTGGCTCTCCCGGCAGTTGCAGGAGGACCTGGACAGGCTGGGGCTGGGGCTCGTCGGCGGCATCCCTAACGGCTACCTGGTCCTGGACCTCCATGTCCGAGGTGGGCTGGGGTGGCCGGCTGGGCGGTGTTGGGCAGAGTGAGGGGCAGGGGCTGAGGCGCCTCTTCTCTATGCAGAGGCCTCCTCGGGAGGCCCCCACCACCTCGGACGAGGGCCTGGACCTGTGCTCATTGTGACCGCAAGTCTGCTCCTGGCTTCAGTCCTGAGCTGAGCCCGCTGCTGTGCCCTGGTGACCGGATGCTACGTGGAGACCCCGCAGGGCTTGGACCCTAATAAAAGAACCCCATCCTCCTCTTGAAGAGGTGCCCCGTGGTGTTCTGAGGACTGAAGGAGGGCCCTGATGGCTGTGCCTCCTGCACAGGGCCCCCTGGGTTGCAGCCCCTCCCATGAGCACGTGGAAGGGGGAGGGGCTTCAGGCAGGAGGCCCTCAGGGCCTTCCTGGCACTGTTTCCACGCAGGGTCTCCCCCGAGTCCAGGCCAATGCTCTGGGTGGCTTCTGATGACACAACTGCCCCGGGAGATGGTAGGTTGGAGTCCCGATCCCAGCTAAGACATCTCTGTCCCTCCTCAGGCCCAGAGCAAAGGGACACAGCAGGAGATCACCTTGTCCTTTATTCAAGTCAGTTGGCCAAGTCAGTCCACAGAAGAATCCTGAGCACAGGAGCAGCGTCTCCCTCACTGGCTGGGGCAGTGACCCTGGGCCCAGGCCCTCCCTCTGGCTCCAGGTCCTGGGAGCTGGGGGTAGGCAGGGACTGGCCCTGCAGGCCCCTAGGATGGGGGATGTGGCCAGGTCCCCTGGGGCCTGCATCTTGGTCTAGGCAGGCGTCCAGCTCCATGTGCCAACCCCTGTTCTCCTGCGTGTGGAGCTGGGACAGTGCGGTCCTCCTCCATGCTGCAGATGCCCTGTGGGTGGTCCCAGCTGGGCCATAGGGTGCCCCCATATAGCAGCCACAGGAGGCCTGCGGGCAGGGCCATAGCCAGTGGCAGGTACCCTAGGTGGGCTGGTGGGCTGCCTGTGGGTAGGACACAGGGGGAGCACCTTCAGTCCAGCTGGGAGGTCCCAGGCTGCCCTGTGTCCCAGGCTCAGGGCCCGCACCTACCACTGTCCCTGAGGATGGGGAAGAGCAGTGAGGACCCCCAGGCAGGGCTGCTCTCTGGACCCCAACGGGGACCTCAGAGCTTCCCCATCCTCCACTTTCTGCTGCTCAGCAGGTTTGGGGAGGTGACTGTATCTGCACTAACTCAGCAGGCAATGCGGGGCTAAGTCAGTGTCACCCATGTGTCACCCAAGGAGGCAGATGGGAAGTGTCACCAGCAGAGAATGAGATAGGGCGCAAGAGGAGAAGCCAGGAGCGGTGTCGGGTTGGGGGAAGGAGGGGCACACAAAGCAGAGGGAGGATGGCCCACCCCAGGGGGAGGGCGGGTGCAGGGTACCCGAGCTGGGGGTGGTGCTCCCAGGCCCTTCTGAGGTGGGGGCTTGATGGCGCGTCCAGAGGGTGGTGCTGGGCGTCCCGGTGGTCGAGTGGGCACAGCTGGTGGGACCGGTGGAGTCCGTGACCAGGCCCAGCTCGCTCAGGGCTGACCGGTTGAGGCTGCGGAGCCAGGAGCTGATGATGGGGTGGCTCCGAGCCTTCTGCAGGTCCCCCACGTTCGGACCCAGCAGCGTCGTCACGTTGCCTACGCTCAGGCTCTGCGGGTGGCAGTGAGCGGTGGAGGAGGGAAGGGGCGGGGTCAGCGCTTGGCCGGAGGGGGCCCACACTGCACACCTCAGACCTCGGCGTGTTGGTGCCTGCAAATCGTGACCTAAGGCTCCCCGACTCCCCCCACGGGCAGCCCCCATCCACCTGCAGCACTCGGGGGTTCAGGTTAGTGAAGGTGTCGATGTCCATGGAGACGTTAGCCTGGGCCAGGTGCCGCAGCTCCTCCATGGGGGCACCGCCTAGGGGCGGGGCAGCGGTGAGGGGCGGGGCATAGAGGGCGGGGCTTCCGGGAGGTGGGCCCCGCGCCGGCCGGGGTCTCACCGAGGTAGGGGCGCATGAAGCGGTAGTAGGTGTCCGTGGTGCTGGCGCTGGCGAAGGCCTCGCGGGCCTTGTCAAAGAGCACATTCTTGCTGGTCTGAGGGCAGGAGGAGATGTCCAGGGCCCCGGCCAGCCTGGGGAGGGGGCGCGGCTCGTGGGCAGGCCAGGGGCCCTCCACCTGGGAACACTGGCCCCGCCCTCTCTCCCAGACCGCGGCTTTCCCCTTGCCCTCCATACTGGGCTCTGTAGTGAGGACTCAGGTGCACCAAGGACCTCACAGTGTGACCTGATTTGGAGATAGGGTCTTTCCTGTTTGTACGTGTAATCAGATTAAGATGCGGTCACCCAGATTTATTTCTTCAGTCACCCCATGGACTGCAGCACGCCAGGCTCCCCTGTTCTTCACCATCTCCCAGAGTTTGCTCAGATTCATGTCCATTGAGCAACCATCTCATTGCCATCCAACCGTCTCATCCTCTGTCGTCCCCTTCTGCCCTCAACCTTTCCCAGCATCAGCATTTTTTCTAATGAGTCGGGACACCCTGACTTAGGGTGGGCCCTAAATTAATGACTGGTGTCCGAAGAAGAAGGGAATGTATGCACAGGGAGGCAGAGAAGGGGTGATGGGGCCCCTGAAGCTGGGAGAGGAGGAAGAAGCTTCTGCTTCAGGTCTCAGAGGGAGCACAGCCCTGCTGATGCCTGGATTTTAGATTTCCGGCCTCCAGACTGTGAGAGGACAGGATTCTCTTGCTTTCAGTCACTCTGCTGGTAAACCTTTGTCACTGCAGCCATGGGAAGCTGGTGACCTCGATGGCCTGGCCTGGACCCCCACCTGAGCCTGCCTTGGTTGAAGAGTGGAGCTGGCTCCGAGGTGGGGGTGGGAACTCTGAGAGGGGCTCACCGGATCTCTGAAAGGGGGCTCACTGGAACTCCGAGGGGGCTCATCGGAACTCTGAGGGGGGCTCACCGGAACTCTGAGGGCCGGATGGCCTGGATCTGCCGGGGACTCATCCAGCAGAGGCGAGAGCCCCCAATGGCCACAAGCAACGCACCGGTGACGGTGCCATTGTGGTCCAGGAACTTCTGCAGTATGGCCTGCAGGCAAGGTTGGAGTCAGCAAGGCCAGGGTCAGTGAGGGTCTCCCGCCCACCACACCCCCACCCACCCTCACCTCGGTTTGGTTCTCCAGGGCCCCATCCGGGGCCAGCAGGGTCACAACCGTGTCCTTGGACGTGATGTGCCACTGGCGGATCTCCGAGAGGGAGTAGAGGTAGACCAGAGAGGGGATGAGCTGCAGCTGCTCCTCAGGGATTCCACCTGGGTAGACCTGCAGGAGGGCGGCAGGTGGTGGTCAGGCCACACCGCTGACCCCCCACCCCCTCCCATCGCCAGGCCCTAGCACACCCTAGCTAGCTTAGCTTTGACAACTTGCTGGCACTCGGCAGGCAGCGGGTGCTGCAGCAGGGGGCCGAGGTTGGCCCTGAGCACGTGGCTGCCCAGGCAGGACTCGAGCTGCCCACAGTCATAGTGCACCAGGAAGAGGTCGTCGTGCAGGGTGGCTGCAGTGATGTTTCCACGGACGCAGGGTCTCCCTGTGGTATGGAGGGGGTGGTCATGGGTGTTTAGGACCCGGCTGGTCAGCCTCTGCCTGAGCTGACCACCACTGCTGAATTTGGGCCCCGCCTTACTCCTAACCTTGACTCTTTCCAAGCTTGACTCCTAGCTGAAAACGGCCAAGACCAGGCTGAGTCAACCCTGACCTTGACCTCAATGCCCAAACCAGCCCCACCAGACTCCGACCACTCCCCGAGCCAGGACACAGGCTCTGGTCAGACTCAGGAGGTCCAGGCAGAGGGTGCCGTGCCTCTGGGGCCCCCACTGCAGGAGGAGAAACCCGAGCAGAGGGAGCGCAGCATCCCCAGGCCATGGTAGCCACACTGACCTGTGTCCCGCTTGGACGGTGAGGACCCTGCCGCGGACTTGGCCTCGAGGAAGCTGGTGACAAAGCGCCTGGCATCACGCTGCCTGAGTTGCCCTGCCCGGCATGCGGCCACTATGCTGCGGAAGAAGTCCAGGCCCACGGCCTGGCGGGCGGGCCTGGAGAGTCCACATCCTGGGGCAGGCCACCTGTTCCCTTCTCCTTCCCCTCAGACAGAAACTCCATGACGGCGAGTGACTGGGGACACCACTCGGGTATCAGAGTGGCTGCAGGCTGGCCCTCAGGGCTGGACAGGCTGGTGGAAGGTTGGCTGGACCCCCTTCCCCCCCATCACCCCGGCTGGGACATTGCCCTACCTCCTGCAGCTGCATCCACAGCCCGGGGCTGATGTATGAGGCCAGGGGTCCCAGAGCCCGCAGCCCCTCCAGGTTCCAGGAGCCGGGGGGCCTGATGTGCAAAGGGGGCTCCGAGTCGGGTTCTGAGCAGCGCCCAGACCCCTTAGGCCACTTGCTCTCCCCAAGTGCCATTCCCAGGGCCTGCCCAGTGAACACTCCAACCCCAGGCCTCTGGGTACCCCATGGGCTGCAGGGTCAGGGTGGGGTGTGAGCTGGGTCAGACTTGGAGGTCAGTGGGGCTTGAACATCAACCCCCAGGCTGCCTCTTCTCTCATCTGCAGGAGGGGAGGCCTAGGCAGAAGGGAGGGGCCCCCACCCACCCAAGGACAGTCCTGCCGCTGGCCAGCAGCCTGTTGAGGGCAGCCTGCTGGGCAGCTGTGAGCCGGGGGCAGTGCCGCAGGTTCTGCAGCACATGGGGGTCTGCGGCCACGATGCTGGAAGCGTCCATGTCACACACCAGGACCCCGAGGAGCAGCAGGTCAGAAGCACTGAGCCTTGGCCGGGGCCCTCCCTGCAGGATAGCAGGTCAGCACGAGCCTGGTCCCACAGCCCATCACCCGGCCGGTCAGCCCACGGCACTTACCAGGCAGGCCAGGGCCCTGTGCCGCAGGGCGGCCCTCTGGTCGGGCAGGTTGGCCAGCAGCTCTGTGTCTCCCTGGGCGGCGCGGCGGATGAAGGCCCGGCAGTCCACTTCCTTCACCTGTGTCAGGCTGCGGAAAGGTTGGGGGGCTGCTAGGAAGGCTGTTGGGGGGGGCCTCTGAGTGACAGAGGTGCCCCCGGGAGCGTGCTCAGCCCACACAGCTGGGTGGGGAAGGGCACTCACTTGTAGAAGAGCAGCAGGCCGGGGGGGTGGAGCTCGAAGTCGCCCTGGAGGCCTTGTCGGGCGGCCAGGTTAGCCAGGCAGCTGAGCTGGGCAGGGCGGGCGGCATGTCACTCGCTCTCCTGGGCCCTCCACTCTGACTGGGACCCCCCTGGAGCCTCCGCCCACCTCTCAGCCCTCGGCGGTGTCCACCGACCCCTCCTCCTGCCTAGTGGTTGTCACTTGACTTCCTGTCTTCTCTTCCAGTATCCACATCCAGGTGAGAACTGGCCTCAGGACAGGGAACACCAGCCCCAGAGCCCCTCCCCTCTAGTGTCGGGCCCCACCTCGGTGGCTCACTAGGGGTCCACTTCCCCAATCCCCCCGCCTGGACATCTTGCCCCTTCCCCTCAGGTCATTTCAAACGCATCACTGATTATATATTAGCTTTATAATAAGACTGTTGGTGCAGCGGCCCTCGCGCTCCGGGAGAGCTACTCTGCGTCCTGACCCCACGATCCCGGCCTTGTGCTGCCTGGGCCCCCTGCTAGGGGCCCCTCCTAGGGGCACCCATCCCCGGGGCCCTTCTCCAGGGAGTCCACCCCTGCCCTTGACCCCCAGACAGTCTTGGTGGTGGCTGCTGCTGACCTGCCAGGCTTTGAGGAGGACGTGTTGTGTTGCCATCCTCCTGATGAGAGCTGCAAGTTGGTTGCGGGACAGCTTGCCAGCCGGCTGGCACCAGAAGCCTTGCAGGAGGGAGGCGCTGGCACTGGGCAGAAAGGAGGCTGACGGTAAGGGGCATAGGGAGTGGGGGCCCCAAACTGCAGCCTTCGGGACAGTGGTCAGACTCCTCAGCTTGGGGTGAGGGTGAGAGATGCAGGAGGTGTGGATGCCCCCCCCGAGGGCACCCTTGTGGTGCCAAGGCTCCAAGCTATGAGCAGGGCTGACAAGGAGCCCATGTCCAGAGACTTCTCTGGTGGTCCGGTGGTTGAGACTCCACACTCCCAATACAGGGGGCCTGGGTTAGATTCCTGCTTGGAGATAGGTCCCATATGCTGCAACTAAGGGTTTGTATGCCACAGCTGAAGATCTCGTGTGTGCAGTGAAGACTGAAGATCCTGCATGTTGCAAAGGAGACCCGGCACAGCTAAATACATTTAAAAAAAATTAATAAATATTAAAAAAAAAAGTGACCCCTGTCCAGACTCAGGGTCTGTGGCCCTGTACCAGGGGTCCAGTTCTGGAGCTTAGGGCTCCAAGGCCCCAAGATGGTTGAGGGTTTGGAGGGTACCTGCTGGGTGCCCACAGCCAGGCCTTCCTCGTGGTGTGACTCTAAGAGACCCGTGCACCAGAGAGGGTCAGGTCTCACGAGACCACAGCCAGGGTCTGACTCGTCCAGCTTGGCCTACAGCCCTGACTGGTTGTTCAGTTGATTGATCTGTTGATGAAGGCAGACCAGTGATTTCCAGCCTCCACCAGGAGACTCCCAAGACGGGTCTCAGTTTGGGGCCTGAGAGGGCAGCCAGGCTTGGGGTGGAGAGAAGGAAACTGAGAAGCCTCAGGGTAGGAAGTGACTGTCTCCAGGCCGAGGAGGGGGACCTGTCCCAGCCATGTGAGTGGGACTCCGGTGCAGGACACCAGGGGTCCAGAGCCATCTCCAGCGAGTGACCTGGGCCGGCGGGGCCAGACCCCTGTGTCGGAGCCCTGCTCGGCCACGCCTGTATGTCCTGTGCAGACCCTGGAGGTGGTCCCTCCTTCTCACTTCCACCCAGGGAATCTGCTGCAGGAAACCTGACTGTGGACGCAGAGCCTGCACTCACCTGGCCCACAGGTCGGCCCTGCTGGCATCCAGGCCTCCCTGGGAGGCACCCTCGGCCTGGGGGTGAGAGCAGTGGGCAGTGAGGGACACCAGGAGGGCAAGGCCTAGGCTCACCAGGGCACCTGGAACAGAACAGGCCATGTGCATGTGTGTGGGAGCGTCCCATGTGGGTCTGCCAAGGCCCTGCTTCCCAGGTGGGCTTGTGACTGCCCCTGACACTGGGGAGTGCCACCTGGGGAGCTGGGGAGCTGGGCACCTGTGCGCCGGCCCAGCCCTGAGCGTGCTGGGCACCTCTGACCAGGCGGGAGTGTGTGGCAGCGTGTCTACTGTCTGATGTTGTATGCGTGCGCACCTCGTACCTGTGTGGTGGTGTATCCACACGTGTGGTGGGGCGTACGTGTCTGTGGTGGCCTTCATGCCCACACAGTGTATCTGTGTGTCTACTGGTAAGGCAGTATACACACGTATGTGATGGTGTGTATGTGCGTGTGTGATGATGTGTACACATGGTCATGACTGTTTATGCACATGTGTGGCAGTGTGCACGCACATGTGTGGCTGTGTGTACACATGTGTGACGATGTGTACACGTGTGTGATGATATGTACATGCGTGTGACAGTGTGTAGCCATGTGTGGCTGGTGGCATGTGACTGTGTCAGGAAGCATGCACACACCTGTGTGATGGCCTGTACACAGACCCGGCAGTGTCCACATAAGTACCTTCTCTCTCTACCTCTTGCAGTTCTGCCCTCATACTCTGAGCCCCAAGACCCCCAAGCAGGGGACAGGGGTCAGTGCCCACCTCCTCCTGCTCCTCAATTGCTCAGTCTTTCCCAGCTGTGGCCCCCTTGCCCCTGCCTTGTCCCCATGGCTCAGTGCCCTATCTGTGCTGCCCCCTTTGCTCCCCTGAGCCCCAGTGGAGGACCCCAGGTAGAGGCTCAGGAGCGGGGAGCATGGTTCTGCCACCCCCAGGAGCCGACCATGGCGCTACCCCTCAAGACGGGGAGGGAGAGTTGTCTCACCTGCTCTGGGGCCCATGGCTGTGTGGTGCCCAGTGGTTGTCCTGGCAGGAAAGCAGTGGGGTCAGAGGCAGCGGGTCCAGGTCAAGCTGGACAGGAGACAGAAGGTGGTGAGGCCGGGGGAGGGGGTGACAGAGGAGAGGTCACCACCCAGGGTCACACGGGGCAGGGGACCTCGAATCTCGGGCTGCAACTGTGTCTCTTAGGCACAACCCACCAACAGTGAATCTCTGGAACAAAAGGGAGCAGTGGGGCTGTGGAGGGAGCCAGGCCAGATCCCAGGGCCTTTCTTATCGCAGATCAGACTCAGGGGACCCATGGGCTCGGCTGCCATGTCTCCTATGAACAAATCTCTTGACAGCTCTGGGGGGTGAGGTGGGCGGTGGACCTCCAGGACCCAGCGAGTGCCTGCAGCAGCTGGGAGAAGCCTGGTGGCCCTGACCTGCCTAGGTGCTGTCCAGCTTCACCCTACACCTGGCACCCAGGGAGCCCCCTTCCCCTCCCAGACCTCTGATGCCCAGTGAGACCTGGCTGTGGGCACAACCCACACTGCAGCCTGCTGGCTGCCCTGGCTGTGATGGAGGCCAAAACAGGCCTGGGGTGGGGTGGCGGCATGGAGCCTGATCCACACTGCCAGTCTGTGGGCCACAGCCACGCACGGGCTGCCGGCTTGGGGCACCTGCAGGCCTCCGGGCTCTGCATGAAGATGGGGAGGTAACCACTCAACATGGGGGGCAAGATGGAGTCTCAGAGGGGCTCAGCTACCTGCCCAGGGCCACAAGGAGGCCCGACTCACAGCTGGGCCCCTATGTGTCCCTTGGGTGGTGGCTCCCCCTGTCCCTGCTCCTCACCTGAGCACTTAGAATGCCGTCTGTCCTGGAGGGAGGCTGCTCTGGGTCCAGACGGCAGGTGTCGGACTCCAGACATGGGGTCCCAGCCGGCTCGGGGTCAGCCCCTGCAACTGAGCCTTGGAATGCCGGGGTGGTGCAGGGTGGGAGCACCCACGTCTCTGCTCACCTCCATGCCCTGCTCAGTGCCCTGCCCTGCTGGCCACCCACTCCAGCAGCGACACCCTCCAGGCAGATGTGTAGGGGAGAGGCTGGGGCTATACCAGGTGACGCTGCCTTGTCAGCCCCTAGGGGCCCCAGGCACAGCGGGCACCTGCTCCCCAGTCCTGTGGGAGCAGGAGGCTTAGCTCACGGTTGGCGGCGGTCCAGCACACATCCCTTCCTACTTGGGGGGGGCCTGGCTCAGCCATGACCTTGCCCTGAGGGTCGCGTGTCCATCCGTACATGTGCACACTTGCACTTGACCAGTGTGCTGGCATCCATGTGTGAGCACACGCGTGTCTATGTACCCCCAGGAGCACACACATCTGTGTGTGTATGTGTGCAGGAGGGATGTGTGTGTCCCCAGCAGGGATCTCAGGCACACGTGGCCCCACTGTGCCATCTGGTTGGGTGACACGCGTGGTGTGTTTCTGTTCTGTGGGTCCTGGAGCAGAGCTTCCCACATGTGTCCACACATGTGTGTGCTGTGGGGCAAGGAGGGTGTGCAGGTAGCCTTGATGGGAGGGCCATGCCGGTCACACATGCCTGGTGCCTGGAGTCCGGGGCCCAGGACCACAGGCCCCAGAGGGCAGGGCTCCAAGGCAGAGTGGGAGGTGTGACTGCAGGAGGGCTGGGCATGAAGGTGCCCACAAACATGTCTTCCTCAGTGGACAGGGAGTGGGGCAGGCTGTGCTTCCGGCTGGCCTCGGCCCAGCTCTCAGCACATCTGCCCCTGCTTGTCAGGGCCAGCTCACCCAGGGCGACGTGTGTGCATTGAGCCAGCCACATACAAGCTGAGGCGCTGACCCTGGGGGGTTGACGGCTGGAGGGCCCAGCCAAGGGCCACTCCCCGGCCCCAGGAGGGCACCCAGAGCCTGCGGAGACCGTCCCTCCCTCCTGAAAGCTGTCCAGTAGTCCCTGTCCAGCTGGCCCAACAGCGACACCTAGAGTCTAGGGATGGAGCCCACAGGAGGGGGACAGTCTCACTCTGGGCCCCAGCATTGACCCCCCTGAGGCTGGCCGGTCAGCTCTCAAGCTCTCAGTCTTGGCTGAGGGCTTTCTGGAGCTCCGGATGCTGAGGAGTCTATGGGGAGGGGCTGCCACTTGGTGATAGGATCTCCACCCACCCCAGAGCCCAGGCCAGGTGGAGGACATGCCCTATAGGCCAGGGAGTGCAGGAGGAAAATGCTTGCCACCCTATTTGGGCTCGGCCTCCAGGGCACCCCAGGCCCTGGGCAGACAGAGCACCCCAGCAACACAGCAAGTGCCGGGCTGTAGAGAGGCCCTCTGTCCCCAGCTTTGCCATGTGCTGCTCACGGGATCTGCCCCCACCAGCCCACTTTACAAGATGGGGAGACTGAGGCCCGCCTGGCCAAGCAGGTGAGTGGGAGTGGGGCCCTATGGCCGGGTTGGCCTCCTGAGCTGCCAGCATCGTGCCCCCTGGAGCGTGACCACTGTGGGCTGCCTACGGTAGGCTGTGAGGGGCAGATGGGCGAGTGGACCCTGTGTCTGGGCTCTGAGGCCTTAGCCCAGGGGCCCATGGTGGGGGGCAGGCTACCCATAGGGAGCAGGTCGAGATCTGGCCCTGGGGGCTCTCAGAGGGGCTGGGGGGTCTCTCAAAGGGGAGAAGCTAGGCTAGGGGGCATCCCCAGGGCAGCTGCCACCTGTGGGCCTTGCCATCCTCCAACTTTGCCTTACTACCCTCTGTGGCTGCCTGTCTATCCAGTCCAGCCCTCTTTCTGTCTGTTTTGTTGCTTGCTCTGCAGGCTCAGCACCTGGGCCCTGAGCGGGTTTGGGCTCTGCAGCAGGTCCTGTGTGCCCTTGGCTTTCCCTCAGGCCCTCCCCACCAGTAGGTCCCACCTTGCCGCCCAGCAGTCAGGGTTGGCCCCAGGCCCCAGCCTGGCTGACCTCCCCGGCCCCAAGTAAGACCTGGAGCTTGGCACGTGGCAGCGGTGGCTGTGTGCCCCCGTCCCTGTGGCAGGTGGGGAGGGTGGGGGTGGGGGCGGACTCCTGGTTCCAGAAGGGTGGGGGTGGGGTAGCCTTTGGCCCCCTGGCCTCACCAGCAGCTTCCTGGGACCCGAGGGTGACGGACAGTGGTGGCACCAGCCCACTGGAGAAAAACGATTCTCTGCCCTGGCATGGGAAACATGTTTGTGAGTTCAGGACCTGTGCTCCAGGGAGACATAAAGGGAGCCCTGCTTGCCCCATGGTGCCCAGTCGCTGGGGCACAGGACAGATAACTGGCCACTCCCTGGGGTGCTCTGGGGTGGCCCAGCCTGAGCTGGGCAGGGAGGCCACCTGCAAGGGAAGCTGTCAGGATGGTCCTGCTGCGGCCGCAGCCCCTGTAGGCCCAGACCCTCTGGCAGGTGCCAGCAGCTGGGGAGCAATAGGGTGTGTCCGGGGGACTTCCAAAGTCCACTGCAGGCCCAGGACAGGTTGTGAGGGACCAAAGGCAGCATTGACCCCTGTGGTGGCAGCAGGCATGATGGCTGAGCTGCGCCCAGGAAGCGTAGGGGGTGCAGCCGCGAGGGGGCCTGGGGAGGGGCTGGAAGCCTGCACTAGGTGGGCTCACGGTGAGTCCTTCAGGGACCACACTTCATCCTCCATACAGACAGTCACAAGCAGGGGCTGGGGGCGGAGCCTGCACTGGGGGTGAGGGGCTCGGGGGAGCCAGGCTGACGTGGCCCCTGAGGCTCCCCAGGGGCCTGAGGAGGGGAGGAAACGGGTCAGTTGGTGGGTTAGGGTGGCTGCGGCAGGTGGTGGGGGAGAGGAGGGCAGAGGGGGAAGGCAGTGGGAGGGAGGTGGAGGGGTCATTTTGGTGAGGACAGAGGGGCTGGGAGTTCACGGAGGGGAGGCTCTCCCACCCACTCCAGGCCGACGGAGGCTGGCACTGGCCTGCTGCAGTAGCCATCTGTCTGTGCAGGCTGTTGCTCTGTGGACACCTCCAGTCCTGCTAGGGATGAGGGGATGGGAGCGCAGGGAGCAGGGGCGGGATCTGCAGAGACCCTTTAGGCAGGTAGCTGCCTCTGGCTCCACCCTGGCTGAACTCTCGCTGTGATCATAGGTGAGTTGAGCCCAGGAGCCCCACAACAGGGCCTGTCTGCCTTAGCCAGCCGAGAGGAGGGGCCTCGCCTGGGTGGGCACAGTGATGTGTGTGACCGCTAACTGCCTGGAGGCCCCCAACCCGTCCCCAACCCTGTGGCATTCTGAGATGTTGGAATTCCCAAGGCTGGCACTCTCTGGGCAGCAGCTCTACGGGGAACTCTGGTGGATGCTCTGATGCTTTTGGCTGGGGGCCTGGGGTCCTCCAGGGATGCAGGTGACTCAGCTTCTGTCCCCAGCTCAGGGCCCAGCCCCTACACCAGGGCTGCAGGGTGTTCTCTGCATGTTGCAGGGTGGGCAGGTCAGCAGTCAGGACAACAAGGTCCATCCTGGCTCCTGCTGGGGACCTAGGGCAAAGGTCTGCCCTGTGCAGGGGTGGGGGTGGGGGACCAGGCCCCCTTGAAGCACCCACATCAGGCACATTCACGGCCACTTGCAGATTGTCACTGAGCATTTATTCTCTGTCCTCAGAGCCCAGCTGGGGCTGCAGCTGGGCCACAAGGTTGGGGTGGATGGAGGCGAAGACGACCTCGCTCCCCTTGCTCCCGGCAGTGGAGGTCCAGCCTGGAGACTGTCAGGCAGGCGGTGGAGGCAGCAACTGCAGCTAGGGGCCTGGAAGACCCCACACGGCAGTGATCAGGGCAGGCCTGCAGGAATGGCATGTGGTGGGGGTCAGGGGGGCTGATGGCACGTGTGTGGCCCACACCCACCTCCACGCGAGACGCTCAGTATGTGAGTGGGGGGGCCAGAATCTGGCAGAAGCGAAGGCACAAGGTAGGACCAGCCTGGTGCGGGGGGCGGGGGGCAGGGTGTCAAGGTCTGCAGACGGAGGACCCAGCCAGGCTGGGGGTGACGGGCATGGAGGTCCAAGCAGAGCAGTATGCAGCAGGATGCTCTGGGGGTTGGGCTGGGGGCCAGAAGGAGCCCACCTGAGGTTGGCCCAGGTCCTGGCTCTGCCTCTTGCAGGGTGACCCCAATCACATCTACAAGTGGAGGCGCTGTTGAGGCCATTTGGAGAGTGGTGTTGGGACGGAGGCCCATGTGGTCCTGCAGCCCAAGAGCCTTGTCCTCTGCGATCGCAGCTGCCCGGCTCCAGGCCTGGCCGCTGCAGGGACTGTCCATGGCTTTGACCAGCAGCCTGGCCCTGCAGGGTTCCAGCCTGCCATTCCCATCCTAGCATGATGATCTCAGTTGTCTGGCTCCAGTGTCCACTCCGACAGCCACTGCAGGCAGGAGGCCCGCTGCACCTCTGTCTCGGGGGGCGGTGGGGGCCTGCCTGGCCCAGGCAGGGGTGTGCAGGGGCTGCGGGGCCCGGGGCCTCCCTCTGAGGGGTCAGGGTCTGGGGTGGCCCGCAGGACCTGGACGAGCTCGTCCAGTGGCTGCAGCAGGGTGTGAGGGGTCCAGCAGGCGTCGAGGGAGGGCACGAAGGGGTCGGGTGTGCAGGCCTCCACGCACTCGGCGCTCGTGGGGATGCGCAGGTAGAAGGCGTGCAGCATCATACGGAATGGCTGGTCCTCCTGGCCTGAGGTCTGGCCATAGGTCAGGTCCCCCACGATGGGGTGGCCGAGGGCACTGCAGTGCACGCGCAGCTGGTGTGTCCGGCCTTTGGGGAGGTGAGGGGGCCAGTCAGGTGGGAGCACAACCCCATGCACACCCGAAACCCATTCACATCATGCTCAGTGCTGTCCTTGAAGCTTCATGCAGCCCCTGAGGACATCAGACCTCCCCGTGCTTTGTGCCACAAAGTCAGAGCTCAAGAACAGAAGCGACTTCTGCGACGCTGATGGTGAGGGAGGGCCAAAGCAGCGCCCAGTCAGCTGAGAACCCAGACCAGAGAGACCTTGTGTGGGGCAAGAGGCTGTAGGCTCTGAGGTTGTGTGGGGGGCAGGAGTGAGCCTGGTCAGCATGCTGGGGGCTCCTGGGCAGGTTCCTCCCCTGCAGGGTGGGGACACTGTGGTGCCCTATGCTGGGAGAGGCCAAGGAAGGACACCGTCAGCAGGGAGCAGGGGCCCTTGGCACACATCCCGGACACACCTGTGAGGGGCTGCAGCAGCACTTTGGAGACTGGGTCGCCTGCATACAACCCATGTTCCAGGACCACCAGCTCTGTGAGGCTTGGTTTTGGGTTCTCACAACCTGAGGGGAGTGAGGCAAGCTCAGAGAGATGGCTGGGCCAGCTCTGGGGCCAAGTCCACTGCAGCCTGGTCCCATGTCCTGGTTGCCCCAGCTCATCCAGGGTCCCCACTGGATGGCTGTGTCCTCGGTCCCCCCACCCCCTGCCCTCTGTACCCTGTGTGCCTTCAATGCACATGGTGTGGGTCCGGCCTTCTGTGCTGTTCTTGCCGATGGCGTAGCTGATGGTCATCCGGCTCTCCGGGATGTGCCCCCGCACCTGCCAGGCAGGGGGGTCACACGCTACTCATGGGGTCACCTGCCACTGCTGGGAAGCCCACCTGACATCCACAGCCTACCAAAGTGGATAGAGGGTCGGAATCTCCTGCCCCAAAGACCAGCCCGGCCTTACCAGAGCCAGATAAGCTTTAGTGACTCGCCGGTCCTTGAAGCACCTGTATGCGCTGCCTGCAGCCGCCTTGTTCAGAGCCACACAGAGTGCTCCGCTGGTGGAGAAGTCCAGTTGGTGGCAGAACCTAGCATGGGGCAGAGGCTCAGTGGTGGCTGGGTTGGGGGCTGCCTCTCCCCCCGATGGAGGCCACCGTGAGTACCTGAATCCATAGCAGGTGTCGGGGTCAGCCAGCTCCGGGAAGCGGTGCCGCAGCTGCTTCTGGAGGGTCAGCGTCTCCCGCCAGGCTTTGCTGTCAATGCGCACGTCCCAGTGCTTGTTCACCACCAAGAAGTCACGGCTCCGGTACACGACACACAGGTTCTCCACGCTGCCTGGCTCCATGGTGGCTGCAACGCGGGGCAAGTGTGTGGAGCGGGGTTACGAGGTGTCTGGCTCACATCACAGCCCTGCCCACCTGGCCTGGACACCCTTGCTCCCCAGGGTCGTCGGTCTGAAGCCACTGACGTTGTCAGGCAAGCTTGTAGACAGACTGTGTGCCTGCACTCCCAACCTCTGAGTGGGATGAGCAGGGCGTCTACAGGTTGGGGGCTCTGGCCAGGAGCAGGCAAGCTAGTGGTGCCCTGAGCTCTGGCTGTGGGGCGGTCCTGCCCAGACCCGGGCCGGGGGGGATAAGCAGACTTGCCTTCCAGCCGGCTCCCACTCGGGATCCCTGCTCGGGATTCTTCCCGAAGAGGGCCACGGACACGTGATAGGGGCCTTTTCCTGAGTGGGGTGGGTACAGAGCAGGAGACAGGGCCCTCCCTTGCCCACGTAGACGCCCCCTGCTCTGGCTCCCCTCCGCGGAACTCTCGCCTCCCGCGTCTGATGGCGGAGGGGTGCCCGGCGGACTTCAGCTGCGAATCCTTCCCGCGCCCCTGCCCACTCCGGGATCGACCTGCAGCTGGGCTGCGCCGTCCAGGATCCCGATGCCGCGGCCCGTCCCTGGTTCCCGCACTCACGTCCCGCACGTCGTGGCCCAGTGGTCCCGGAGTAATAACTCAGACCGCAGAGGTGCGCCTGGGCAGGGCCCGGCTTGCGCTCTCAGCCCCGCCCACGTCCCGTCCACGGCACTGACGGGCGGTCCTACTGACCAATGGAGACCGCTCGGGTCCCGCGGCTCCCCCTCTGGCGTCAGGATTCGGTCCCGCCCAGCGTGCGCACGCAACCCCGCCCACTCCCCGCCCCTCCTCCTGGCCAATGGAGAGCGCCGCCGGGCACGCCGGACGTTGATTGGCCGCACCGCCTCGCTGGGGGCGGGAGCGGCGCGCGGGGCGCGGGAGCTTCGGAGCCGGGTCCCAGCGGCGGGCGGCGGCGCGGCCCGCAGCCATGGAGGACTACGAGCGGGAGCTGTACGGCGTCGAGGACGATTTTGACAACCAGTTTGCGGCCGAGCTCGAGGTGCTGGCCGAGCTGGAAGGTAGGCGCAGGCATCGCCGCGGCCTCGTCCCAGGTAGCTCAACGGAAGCCAGGCCCTCCCGGGGAGTCCAGGAGGGCTGCTCCGAGGGCCGCGCAGGGGAGAGGCCGCAACCCCCTTGGAGAGAGCAGGGCCCTGCAGCGGCGCTAGATGCGGGAACTGTGGCTGCGTGTGCAGACGAGCTGCCCTGGATGACTGCTGTGGGCCTTCCTTCCGCAGGGACAGCCGCCCTGTCGCCCTCCAGGGACCCCCGGCCCACTGTGGCCCGGCCCCGCCTGACATTCGAGGAGGCAATTGCTGGAGGCGACGCTGCCATTCACTGCTCTCCAGGCGGACCTCCAAGGAGCAGCAAGGGCAGTGTCAGGAAGAGGCAGCTGGCTCCTGACATGCAGGGGGACAGGTCCCTGCTCCCTAGTACGTTTTGGGGGCCCAGAGCATAGGGCTGGGGTGCGAGGCTGGGGAAGACCCTCTATTGCTTCCATGTGTCTCCCCAGCTCCCCAGATTAAACGGTCCAGGCTGCAGGCCGTCAGGAAACTGAACTTTAGGTCGGAGGAGATGGAAGAGATGACGCCTCCTGACTCCCCGACTCTGGACATCACTCCTCCACCAAGTCCTGAGATACCTGATGAGCTGTGGGGCGAGGGGTGTGTAACTTGGGGCAGAGGCGTCTCCAGGGGCCTTGGAAGGATCCCATTCCTCCAACAAGGTCTTGGAGCCTGGGGCAGGGCTGGGTCCATGGCCCTTTCCTGAGGATCCCCACGACAATCATGGTTCCCTCATAGGCCCTTAGACGCCAGGGCTAATGTGGGTCTCACTCAGGCCTCGCTGGCCACCCGCAATCCTGTCTTGAGGCGGCCCCCAGTCTTAGAAGACTACGTCAATGTGACCTCCACGGGCGGCGACCGAGCCTTTCTGGTGCTTCGGGCTGACCCAGTGGGCACTGGGGTGCAGGTGGGTGCTGTGCAGCCACAAGCTGGTACCTGTACATCATATGCCCACTCTAACTCTGGGCACCTTTCTAGAGGTGCACCCTGCCTCTGGTCTTGCCTTTGGGAAGGCAACCTTCTTTTTCCTCCTCCTCCTTTTCTCCCCTCTTTCTTCTCTTTTTTCTACCTTTTCCTTCACCCTCCTCCTTAGATCTGCTGCCATCCCAGTGACCCTTTGGGATCCCTGGCGAGAAGGGGCTCCTTGTAGCCCGTGGATGCTAGGGAATGCACTGTGGATCCCTGAGCACTGTTGGGAGGGGGCTGTGGCAACCCAGTAACTAGAAGAGAGTGACTGCTGCCCACTTTCCCCCACAGAGCCCTTTCCGTGACACCCGGTGGCGTGGCCGTGGCCAGCTGGACCTGCTGGGCATGCCCTTCACCTCCCTGAAGGAGAAGGTCAACAGTGAGGTGGGGGCTGTTGGGGTTTGCTGGGAGGGGAGAGGTGGCTCCAGGGTGACTGGTGGCTGAGCTGACTTGATCTAACTTGCACAGCGACGGCAGCGACTGCTGGAGGAGGCCCAGCGGCTCTCGGATGTGCTGTGCAGGTGACGTGGGGGGCTCTTCCCCCAGAATCCTTGCTAGCTCTTGCACTGCTGACCCCTAAGGTGCATTCCAGGGGGGTAGTCCCTGCATGGGGTTAAGGCCCAGCAGCTCAGGGCATGATGCTCTCCAGTCTCAGGTCACAGGAGGTGGAGGAGGAGACCCAGCCCTCTGGGGCCTCTGAGGAGGAGCCAGTTGACAGCCAAGACGACTCCCAGCATTGCCTCTGGGTGGATGAGTTTGCACCCCAGCGCTATACGGAGCTGCTCAGTGACGATGTGAGGCCATGTTCTTGCTCAAGTGTGACTGGCTTCTTTCTTGCTGAGAGAAAAGAACTTAGGGCCTAGTGGGTCCTTGTGTTGCCAGCCCACAGGGGTGTCAGGATTTAGGAGAAGGATTTGATCAGCTTTGTTAGATTGTGTTGGTAGGTGGAGAAACTGAGGCCAGTTTGGGCCTTTCACTGGTCACGCAGCCTCAGCGTCCCTGCATGTGTTTCTGGGCTTTTAAGAGTAGGGTGACGTGAGGCGTAGGCATGAGGAGACCCCCCCCAGGCCAGGTCTCTCTTATTTCAGTTCACTAACCGCTGCCTTCTCAAGTGGCTGAAGCTGTGGGACCTGGTGGTGTTTGGCCGAGAGAAGCCTGGCCGGAAGTCTCGGCCCAATGTGGAACCGGCCCGTGGTGGCAAGGAGGCCACAGCTTCCAGCAAATGGAAAAGCCATGAACAAGTGCTAGAGGAGATGCTGGAGGCTGAGCTGGACCCAAGCGGGCGGCCCCGGCAGAAGGTGAGTGCACCTGACGGTGCTGCACACTTGTCCAGTGGCTGTACTTTGGGTGGCTGGTGCCTTTGCAGCCTGTGGGGGCCATGAGGCACATTGACTGCCCCTGAGGCTGTGATGACGTCAGTGTCTTGGTGTGGAGTGGACTCGAGTCCTTCCTTCTAATGACTTAGACAAAGGCAGCACTCCTTGGAGGGCCCTGCACCTTCCCACAGTGATTACAGTGGAACGTGGGTGGCTTTCAGGCATCAGTCATATCAGTAATAGCTGTGTCCGTGTCAGGTCTCAGTGTCACTCACCTAACACGAGGCTTTACTCTCTGTGTGTGCCACGAGCAGGCAGGGGCTTGTTCTCCTTAGGTGATAGGGACAGGGCAGGGCGACATCCCCTGGCACCATACTTTGTGGGATGGGATTTTGTCTCTGGCAGTTGGGCCAGGGACTCCCAGAGTCTGTGAGGTGGTGCGAGTTGCAGTGCATTTTCTCCTGCCCTGGCTGCAGGTGGCACTGCTGTGTGGGCCCCCAGGGCTGGGCAAGACCACCCTGGCCCACGTGATTGCGCGGCATGCTGGGTACTGCGTGGTGGAGATGAATGCCAGGTGAGTAGGGGAAAGCCAGGCCTCCCTCTGTCCTAGCGTGTCTGGTCAGCTGGGACTCAGCCCTGAATGCCTGGTTTGGAGGTGGGGACTGGTGTCCCAGGTGCATGGCGGTGGCATGGTCCACACGTCTCAGGGCTCCTGGGACTTGGCGTGCTGTCAGGGGTGGCCTTGTGTAGTATCTTTGAGTGGTAGGCATGGTGGCTCTGCCCTGGGGGACTGTCCGGCTGGGGACACTGGCTACCCTGACAGCTGCACCCGGGCCTCCTGGTTCCAGTGATGACCGCAGCCCTGAAGCCTTCCGCACGCGCATTGAGGCGGCCACGCAGATGGAGTCTGTCCTGGGCGCTGGTGGGAGACCCAACTGCCTGGTCATCGACGAGATCGATGGGGCCCCCACGGTGGGCCTCCTGGGTAGGCCGGCAGGTGGGCTGGTCCTCCGGTGGTGGGGGGCTGTGACTCACTGCTGTCTGCATGTCCCCCCAGGCCGCCATCAACATTCTCCTGAGTGTCTTGGACCGCAAGGGGCCACAGCAGGCAGAGCCAGGGGGCCCCTCTGTGCCCACAGGCGGGGGACGGCGGCGCCGGGCAGAGGGGGGGCTCCTGATGAGGCCCATTATCTGTATCTGCAACGACCCGTGAGTGGGGGGCGGGGCCTCTGCCGGGGTGGGGTCTCTGATGGGGCGGGGCTTCTGTTGGGGGGGCGGGGTCTCCGCTGGGAGGCTTGTCCCTCTTTTCCTTGGCTGCTGGACTCAGGGTAGCGCCCTGGCCAGCGGAGGCTCACTGTGCACGCCCTGCTCCCGCAGGTTCGTGCCCTCTCTCCGGCAGCTAAAACAGCAGGCCCTCCTGCTCCACTTCCCACCCACGCTGCCCTCCAGGCTCACGCAGCGGCTCCAGGAGGTCTGTGAGGGTTTCCCTCCCTCCGCCATTCGCCTGTGGCTCGCCAGCTGTTCCCAGGACGTTGGGTGGAGGTCCTGGGCCAGTTTGTTCCGTGGTGGTGGGTGGTTCTAAGGTGCAACCGAGCTCCTTCCGCAGGGCTCTTGTGCCTTTGCTCCCCGTCAGACAGGAGCTGTTTCTAGGGAGGCGGTGGCTACAGGGCAGGGCTCGGGGGACACCCATCCTCCCACCTCTCTGCAGATCTCCTTGCGGCGGGGCATGCGAGCTGACCCCGGCGCGCTGGCGGCCCTCTGTGAGAAAACTGATAACGACATCCGCGCTTGCATCAACGCCCTGCAGGTGGGCAGGTGGCTATGGTCGGAGGGGGGCGGAGGACTGGCGGCCAGTGCCCCCTCCACACCTCCCCTGTGTCCAGTTCCTGCTGGAACGGAGGTCAGCCATCCTCACCCCCACCTCTACCCGGTGTCCAGTTCCTGCACAGGCGGGGCCAGCTGGAGCTGAGCGTTCAGACAGTTCAGAGCACGCGCATTGGCCTGAAGGATCAGCGCAAGGGGCTCTTTTTCGTGTGGCAGGAGGTCTTCCAGCTGCCCCGGGCCCAGAGGTAGGCAGGCTAGCCTTGGCCTGGAAGGTCCACAGTACCCTCTCCCTGTGATGCCAGCCAGCTCTACCTTTGCTGACAGAGAGCCAGGCTGCATGGCCAGGGGTGCTGCCAGACTCTGCCCGGCCTCCCCACTGCCCTCCTGTGGGACCTCAGGGTGCCCTAAGCATGCACAAGCCGGTGCTGCCTGGAGGACGAGGGTGGGTAGGGCTGGGTCTGGGTGATGGGGTGGGGCTCCACTCCAGCTTCAGCTCCCCCTGCAGGCGCCGCGTGGGTCAGGACCCAGCCCTGCCCAGCCACGTGCTCCTGCTCCAGGACCAGCTCTCAGGTTCAGGGCCACTCGCTGCCAAGGCGCCCCTGACCGCAGCCGCGCAGCGTTTCTACCACATTTTGCACGTGGCCGTGTCTGCAGGCGAGCATGAGAAGGTGGTTCAGGTAACTGTGCTCAGCCTCCAGCCTCATGGGAGTTGGGGGGCAGGAGGCCTGGTTCTGGCAGCATTTTTCGACCCCAGCCAGCAACTGACTGGGACACGCATGCTTCAGTGGTGCTGAGTCCGAGGAGGAACAGGTGGACCTGGTGCTTGGGAGGCCTTTGAGCAGGAGCAGGGTCAGGCAGGAAGGACTGAACGTGCCAGGAGGGGCGGCTGGCGGGGGTTGTCCGGTGGGATCTCCATGTCTGCCTTTGGGGAAGTATCTAAGGGGCCCGGTAATGGCAGGAGGGGCTGGATTCTGGATGTGAGCTGCGGGAACGGGGATGTGGGTGCAGGTTGGCTGGAGAGCAGGTGGCAGGTCCCCCCTACCCCCACCCCCAGGAAGCCTGGTGTAAGCTGCCTCCTGGGCTAAGCAGCTTTGGATTAGCAGCTGGGGAATCCTTGCAAATCCAGAAAACCACTGTGTGGAGGGCAGCGTGGTGGACGGAGAGAAGGGACTCCCACGTGGAACATGCGTGGGGGCTCCGTGCCCTTGACCCTGGTGGCCAGAGCGTCCCTCTCCTTCAGGGGGTGACTGGGGGCCTCTTTCTCACATGTCTCAGGGTCTGGGTCAGACAAGTGGGGGCAGCAGGTTAGGCCTTTATGGCCCCCTCATGGTCTTGTGGCCACTCGCTGGGGCTCACAGGCTGGTGGGAGGGGAAGGGTCCCCACAGGGTGGGGCTTGTGCTGTGGCTGGGCCCCATGCGGCTGGAGGGCCTCAGGGACTGGCCCATCCACCTGCCTGCAGGGCCTGTTCGACAACTTCCTGCGGCTGAGGCTGCGGGACTCCAGCCTGGGTGCTGTGTGCACTGCCCTCGAATGGCTGGCCTTCGACGACCTGCTGGGCCGGGCTGCCCTCCATGGCCAGAGCTTCCAGCTGATGCGCTACCTGCCCTTCCTGCTCCCGGCCTTCCACCTGCTCTTTGCTTCCAGCCACGTGCCACGGATTGCCTTTCCCAGCAGCCAGCAGGAGGTACGGCCTGTGCCCTACTCAGGGCCAGGGTCTAGCCCCAGGGTCCTGGGTGACTTGGTCCTGGTCCGCCCTCCACCCCAGGCCCAGAATCGCTTGAACCAGACACAGAACCTGATCCAGACATTGGTGTCGGGCATCACACCAGCCACCCGCAGCCGGGCTGCACCGCAGGCGCTCATCCTAGACACCCTCTGTCTGCTCCTGGACATCCTCGCGCCCAAGCTGCGCCCAGTGAGTGCCTGGCCCGGCGGTGCCTGGCCTGGAAGGGGCATGCTTCCTGGGGTGGGATGGGGCCTGGCTGTGCTCAGTGCCCTGCTGGCCCACAGGTGAGCACACAGTTGTACAGCGCCCGAGAGAAGCAGCAGCTGGCCAGCCTGGTGGGCACCATGCTCGCCTATAGCCTCACCTACCGCCAGGACCGCACACCTGATGGGCAGTATGTCTACAGGCTGGAGCCGTGAGTCTCGCAGCGCCTGGGCTGGGGGTGCTAGGGGCGAGAGGCCAGGGGGCTGGGCTCCAGGTGCCACCGCGATTGCTCGGTGAGAGTCTGAAAGCATGCTGTGAGCCTCAGTTCTCCTGTTGGAGGCTGGGGGAGTCAGTTCTAGCTCATTGCTTGCCTGAATGTGACTGGGGAGTGGAGCCCCCACTGGGGCCTGACCCTGGGGCCGGAGGTGTACTGCAGAGTCCCTCAGTGCCCCGAGAGGCTGCCCCCAGAGAGCCCTCAAGGACCCCAGGGCTCTGCTCCTCTGCCCTGAGAGGGTTGTGGGGTGGAGCGCCAGCACCAGTGGGGGCCAGATGCAGGCCTCGGGCGGTAATGACGCTCGTTCCCACGCCCTCAGCCCAGCCTGAGCCAGGGCCTTGCCGTATGGTGTTCTCTTGTGCAGCCCTCCCCCTGCCCATGTGTGGTGGGGGAAGCTGAAGCTCAGGGTGGTAATGCCCCTGCTGCAGCGGAGCTGGGCACAGCAGGGCCAGGTCTGGACCCTGTCCTGCACTCTTGCATCTGGCAGGTGGGGCCAGAGGTGGTGAGTAGCTTATGGCCTGTCCCTGCTGACTGAGTGTCCCGGGGCCTGCCCTGCCCCGCTCACCCAAAGAGCAGGAATGTGGAGGAGGTTTGCCGTTTCCCCGAGCTGCCTGCCCGCAAGCCCCTCACCTACCAGGCCAAGCAGCTCATTGCCCACGAGGTGGAAGTGGAGAAGATGCGGCGGGTGGAGGCCTCGGCTCGGGCTAGAGATGACCCCCAGGTGAGCCTCCCCAGGCCCTGGGCAGAGCAGGGCCCTCAGAGCGGGCATGAGCTCCGCCATGGTCCTGCCCAGTCAACTGTCACTGTCCGTGACTTCTTGCAGGTGGATGGGGGTCCCCCGGGGGGCACAGGGGAGAAGGCCGTGCAGCCACCTGCCCCGGCCAACCACAGGCAGCGGCTGGAGTGTATCCTGAAGAGAGCTGCCCTGGAGGAACAGGTGGGGGCCGACGTGTTGGTGGGAGGCTGTAGGGGCGGTGCTGGGGGGCCTGGGCAGGCGACTTTGGAGTGGGCTCGTTCTGAGTCCTAGAGTCCAGCTCCCTGCTGCCCAGCATGATGGCTCCGCCTGGGCCCGGTTCCCATCTGGGGAGGGTGCTGGCACCTCCTGATCTTGGCAGGGAGGAGGTGAGTGTGAGCGTGGTGGAGAGTGGAGGGCGCATGTAGAGAGGCTCAGCACTGCAGTCCAGGACGGGGCTGTGGCCTCTGGGCCCTCCCCCCCAGGCAGGGCTAGTCCACTAGGGCTCAGTCCCCATGAACCTGACCAGCCTGTCTCCTTTAGCCCGAGAGGGACTTCTTTGGTCGTGTGGTTGTCAAAAGAGCAGCAGCTCCAAGCGCAGGTGTGTGTGGAGGGGTGGGTGGTGGAGGGACTGGGCCGGAGTCAGGTGGAGGAATGACTGTTTGGCTCCCGCAGGGGATGAGGCCTCTGACACTGACACAGCTGAGCGGCGTGTGGGCACCGCAGTGGGCAGGAGCGACGTGTGGTTCCGCTTCAAGGAGGGCGTCTCCAATGCCGTGCGGCGCAGCTTGTACATCAGGGACTTGCTCTAGGGGGCATAATGAGCCCCCGGAGCCTGGGCGGCCGCCCCGGGCTGTGCTGGACACCCCGACCCACACTGGACGTCCCCAGGGCCTATGCCGGACATCCTAGTCCATGTTGGACACTCTGGGATCACGCCAGACACCCTGGCCTGCACCAGACATCCCCTGATACACACCGGCTACCTAGGTGTTGCTTTTTCTCTCCTAGAAAGTGTACAAAAGCACCACTGTTCTTGCAAAGTCTTTATAAAAGTCACACCTTTACAGAGGCGTCCACTTTACAGGGAGGCGTGAGTCTGGGCCACGGGGCCTCACAGGATGGCACACTTGCCCTTCTCGACCCACGGGTTGTTCTTCATCAGGTCGGGGTTCAGGAAGGGGTCCTTGGGGATCCCTTCCTCAATCCACTTGAGGAGCCTGTGGGTGGGGAGGGTGGATGAGCACGTGGGCACCTGGCCCACAGAGTGCTGCCTGATGGCAGTGCGTGGGGCTGTGGTCTTGGCTCATACAAATGAGCACGGGGCAGGGAAATGAGACGCAAATCCTGCCAGCCCTGGGGGCGTGGCCGCGGCCCCACAGGGTGTCCCTGGGACTCACTCGGGGATGGTCTTGGATGACATCTCCCTCTTGAAGGCCAGCTGGTGCTTGAGGCTCTCGACCTCCTTCTTCATCTGGGGTACATCCCACTCCTCCATGGCGTCAGGGGCTTCGGAAGTGGCCAGCCTGGGTCTGGAGAGTATGGGGCAAGCCACAGAGCCTGGGGCTGCCAGCCTGCAGTCACCCTCCTGATGCACCCTCCCCCTGGTGAGCACCCCCCACACAAAGGGAAACCCGCTCACTGCCTAGGGAGTCCCCATGGCCTCTGCCACCCACCAGGGAACTGGGCTGGGGCTGAGGCCACACTAATCAGGCCCCACGTGCCTGCCCCCCACCTCCCACGGGGCTCATTAACTGCAGAGAAAACTTTCCATGCTTAGCTCTGCTCCCGTGCCCGCCATTGAAGCCTCACCAAGGCGGGGCCTCTGGGTTGGAGAGGGGAGGGGCAGTGTCCCGCCAACAGCTGGACAGGTCAGGTCCCTGACCTTTCAAGTGCAGGACCCATTTCCCATGCAGGTAGCAAAAGACCCTTGGTCAAGGGCGGGGCACACACACACACCCCTTCCCCTGCTTTGCATGGGCAAAGCCCACCCCAGGGCAGGTTAATCCAGAGGCCAAGAGGGTGGGGCTGTTATTTGCATCTCTGCCCAGGAGGTGGGGGGGTGGGGGGGTGGGGTGGGGGGGCAAGTGCTGGAGGTCTTGGAGTCACAGTCTGCCCAGCTGGTCCAGGACTTGGGACCCCTGCAGCCTCCTGCTTGCTGCCTTGTGCCTCCTCCAACTTGACTGAGTGCCTGGCCAGGTCTCTTGAGTGCGGGCCACCCGGCAGAGCCACAGGTTCAGACTCAGGAGACCCGGCCAGCAAATGAAGGGAGAGAAGCCGGCTCCTTGCATCCCTCTGCTCCAACCCACTTGGGGGCCCAGGGAGCCCCTTGCTGTCCCCCAACCCCCGCCCCCATCACCAAATCTGGGAGCCAGGGGGCTGGCTTCCTTGACTTGGGAAGTGTGGGCAGGGGCTGCCAGGAGTGTGACACTGCCTGGAAAGGGCTCCAGGGAGGGTCTACCGGGAGGGCGTGAGTAGCCAGCAGGGGCAAGCAGGGGCTTCCTCCCAGAAGCATTCCAGCACCCCACTCGGCGTTGCAGGTTCTCAGAGTCACGCGGACGCGGGGGTGGCAGTCCCGTCCGCAGCCCCCGAGCCCGCCGCGGCCAGCCCTACCTGCGCGGAGCCGCCGCCGCGCCCGCCGCGCGCCCCCCGGCCTCGGCGCACAGCGCTCGCTCGCTCGCTCGCTGGGCAGGCACTGCGGGCGGCGCGCACGGCGCACGGACGCTGTTCTCCTCGCAGCCAGCCGGCGGATGGAGGGTGTCTCTCCACCGGTCTGCTGGGCCGTTGGGACAGGAGGACGCCTGAAGACGGACAGGCAAGGGCGCCTCGGGGGCTGGGGGGTCCAGGTAAGCCCAGTGGGACCTGGGCGGGCCCCAGAGTCTGCTCAGCGCAGGGGCGAGCTGCCAGACCTACCTTGGACGGCGACCGTGAGGACAGATGACGAGGGCCACGGGATAGTGAGGACGAAGTGATGGGCACAGGCGGGCAGAGCCTGCGCAGGTGCCCCGCCCATCCCGCCACCTGGGCCAGGCCCGGGCACCGCCCCCACCCTCTGCCCGCCCTCCTCAGGGCTGGGCTGACCCTGGGGAGCTGGCTTCACCAGGAGCACTGTACCAGCCTTTGGGGGATGTGAGGTGCAGTGGGAGCAGTGTAGGGTCAGCTCTGGCCCTGAATGAGGTGTCCTCCCACTGGGCTGGGTGGGCTCACGGGCTGCCACATGGTGCAGAACCAAAGACAGTCAGCAGGTAGATCGCACCCCAGCCCCTGGTGCTCCTCCTGGGCTGGAGTTACCAGAACCGGATGCCGCCCCCACCTCTTCCTCGGGCCTCTGCAGTCTCCGCTGACAGGCCTGAGGCTGCCCCACCATGGCCGTGAGCCTACTCTGACCAGGGCACCTGGGCCTGTGTGGAGTTGCTTCCTGCCCTGGCCCCTGCCCTGCATTCCCAGGCCAGCGGTGGGCAGTTGGGCAGCAGTGGTGGGTGGCAGAGTCCAGTTTACCAACCAGTCCCCTCGGAGGCCAGACCCTGTGGCTCCCCAGGGCAGCCTGGGCCAGGCCTTTGGCCAATGCTCCCAATCGGGAGGGGGACAGAGCCGAGTGCTCCCTGCCCGGCTTGGGCCCCTGGGCTCTCCCTGCTGTGATCGCAGAAAACAAGGTCAGCAGCTCCTGCCCGGCCCCTCTCCCACACCAACGTGACGACGGAACAGGAGGCGCTGCTGGAACTGGGGCATGTTAGGAAAACTAGGGATTATTTATTATGGATTTATGGGGGGTGGGGGGCTTAGAGCCAAGGGTGCCAGTGTCCTCCTCAGGGCAGATGGCCAGCAGTTTTGACCTCAGTCCCCCCCACCCCCACTTGGTTCCTCTGGTGCCCTGTGACTGGGCATGCGCTCTGTTACTCGAGGTGCCCGGGGCTTTCCTATGGCTGGGGCCCTGCTCACAAGGGGTGGGTGTTTAGGCACGGTGTTGAGTCAGCCCCCAGAACTGGCTCGAGATTTAGATTGGCCTGAAACCAGGCCAGCTAGTCCCTGCCCCAGCTATGCCTTCTCGAGGGAGGGTTCGGGCAGAACGGAGAACCCAGGACTGCGTTCTGGCCCCTAGGAGGAGCCTTGGTGTGACCTGGCAGGGCATGGCCCCTGTGGTCTGCTCTGGCGCCTGCGTCGTGGATCTCTCCTTCATGGTTCGCAGTGACCACTGCCTTAATGATGGCACTTGAGAATGCCTGGGTGTCGTCATGTCACCAGGACGGCGGGAGCTGTGTGGGGCATGGGGTCCTGCATTCGCGCTCTGCATGCTGTCTCCTAGCTGTTAGCGCCGGCCACACCCGCTGCTCTGTGGACCCTCAGGGTTCAGAAGCGGTCCCTGTGCTGCCCCTGGTGGCCCCATGGGACAGAGGCCATGACTCCACATGGCAGTCAAGCTGATGCGTGTCTGTTCATGTGAGCCTGTGAAGCTGCTGTCTGATGAAAACTGGGGGACCAGTGACTCCTGTTTAACCTTCCTGGGAGTTTGGACTTGTCAACCCCAGACACCCCAGGGGGACTGGGTGGGTCTGGAATGAGCAGAGGCCCAGTGGTCTGCGGTGGGGAGGATGCTCCAGCAGTGACAGCTGGTGCTCCAGCTGATGCCACCTTGCAGTCACCAAGAGCAGACCCAGGGAGACCAACCGCCTTTCTGAAATTAGCTCCCCTAACTGGGCTGCTGGTGAGAACCAACAGGGCTCCTCGCTGGCCTAGAAACGGCCGTTCCAGGTCCCATGCCCGTCGGGCTCCTGACTGGAGCGGGGAGCCACTTGGGCTCCCAGGGATGTGATGGGTGTGGGGGAAGATGCAGCGAGGCAGGGTCCCTTTGTGCTGCTTTGGTGCTCAGGACGAGTCAGTGGTGTGTGTAGGGTGCTCTGACCCACCTTGAACAGGGTCCCCAAGGACTCGGGGGGCAGGGCTCAGAAGCGCCCCAACCCGCTAGGACCTGCAGCTTGGCTCGGTCCCAGTGCCACTTGGACCTGTGGTCTTGCTAGGCAGGGGCCAGAGATGAGGCCAGCCTCTTACCTGGTCCCTTCTGAGTATGCAGAGCATGCTGGTGACCCAGAGCCACCTGGTTCTGTCAGCTCCCCGCTTGGTCCTCCTGAAACCAGGCTCTCCCACGTGGTGCCCCAGGAGTGAAACGCACAGCCGGGGCAGATCTGGCCCCATGTGCCAGCATGATGAGGCCCGTGTGAGAACACCTCCCCTGTGTCTGCAGCTTCACTTCGGACCTTGGCGGGTGGGGTGAGGTCAGACGCTACATACAACCCTCCCAGGGCAACAGGCCTGACCTTTGGTGGGAAAACTTAAGTAAGCCACGCTGTAGAACCCAGGCCTGGCAGGAGACAGTGGGGGCCCAGAATGCCAACACCCATCCCAGGGTAGGTGTGGGACCCTCTAGACTACAACAGGCTGACTCCCTTCCTGAGGCCTTAGGGGATGTGCCTATTTGTCTCCCATCCCTGGAAACAACTGTCTGACGTGAACATGGGGATAGGAAGATAAAAAAGAAACCATTTCACCCAGTTAAATAGAGCTCACAAGAAACTAGGTAGTTCTTGGATAATCTTTGAGTGTTTGAAAATGACTTTCAAAAATAATTTAAGCTCTTAAGACTTGTGTGTGCAAAATACACAGTGAATGATGCCAGGGAATCATGGGTTCTAATTGGCACAAGCTGTGAGTCATAAAGTCTCAGGGAAGTCACTCTGGTTAAGCAGTTTATTCCAATGGCTCTGCGGTCCACGGGTGACTCCCTCTCCTTCCCCGCCTGCTCCAGTCCTCCCATTGGCTCCTGCCAGCATGTGGGTCGGGAAGATGCACGTGGTCTGCACCTTGGTGCTCCTGAGGTTCAGGACTCAAAAGGCCCAGGGCCTGCACCTGCCTAAGCACCAAACACTCCAGGGCCCACAGGCCATGGGGGTCCCTTTATGACAAGGCCAGTGCCACTCAGGGGTCCTGCGTATTGTTGGCAAGTCTACTGGTCTGCACTCCCAAAGGGCCTTTGGCCATGAAGGTGGGTGAGCGGGACGAATACACACATCGTCACCCAGGCCTGGGCGTGGCTCTAGGTTTTTCCCCTCTCGACCTGCAGCTGCACCCCCAGGTCTGTGCAGCATTGCAGAAAATTCTACCTGATCGTGGGGCAGCTATGCGAGTCGAGCTGGGGGTGTGTGGAGGGCCTCCCCAACTCTGTCTCACAGCTGCCATAGCCACCCCCCGCCCCTGCCCGGTGGCCAAGTGCAGTGAGCCTTGCACCTTCAGCAGGTAGGCTTCTGGTCCTAAGTGATATGCCCACCATGTAGGGGTGAATGGAAGAGGCTCCTAGAAACAGTTTCAGTGCCCAGAGGTTTTCCACAAAAGCAGAGGAGACACTTTAGGGGACGTTGCTGTCAGCTGGGGCCGCCTCCCATGGTAAGGATGATGTCCAGCAGTGCTCACCGCCCAGAGTAGGTCTGATGAACTGGCCCCTGTGCTGAGCAGGAAACTCAGGCTCTGGGCCCGGGGCTCTGGGCTTGCCCAGGTCTCACCCTCGGTTTTGTGTCCTTCATCTAGTGACTTCCCTCAAACAGCTGGAATCTCTGCCATCTGCTCATTTCACCAGAAGCTGCAGAAGCTCTGGTGACTGCAGAGTGCAAGTGACTGAATGGGGACCCTCGACTATCACAAAGATCTCTCCCCAGAAAGGACCCTCGTCCTGTGCCAGGGGACAAGATGTCTCATGGGGACCGTGGACGTCGTTCACCCCTCCCAGGTCCAGGTCAGGGCTCCCTCGCCTGGGCCACGTCTGCCACTTCTGGATGCAGTCTATGCAGACTGCTCTGCAGAACTTGACACTAGAGTTACAAGGAATCTAGGATTCAACCTCCCGGGGAAGGGTCTGTCGTGTGAAACGGAGAAGGAGCAAGCCAACGGGAGTCCACGCAAGAAGCAAAGGCGGGAGCGCGTCCTGGACTGCGGAGCTCTCGGGGCGGAACCGGCGAGACGGCTCCGAGGTGTGCGGGGCTCGCTGCTGGGCTTCACCAGGACCAATCGGGGGTTGGCTTCGGGAGGAGCGGGGCGGCGCGGAGCGGAGAGAGGAGCCCACGTACCGCGGGACCCTGGCTGCTCGGCCGCTGGGACCACAGGGCAGGCTCGGAGGGCTTCCCCTCACGGCCAGGATTAGGACAGGGAACTCGCGACAGATGCCGATATCAGAAGTCCTTACTGGACGAGGACTCCTAGGACGGAGGCTGACGGCCTATTTAGCTAAAGAACTTGAAACAGGTTTCCGGCGCTCTTACTAGTGTTAACGTGCGGTGTGTATAGCGAAGAGAGTACCGAGCGGCTCCGCGAGGGAAGGCCCGGCAGCAGGCTCCGGGCACACCTCCTCCGCGCTCCCCGCCGCGGCCGCCGCCGCCGCCGTCCCACAGCCCGCGGCGCTCGGAGCTCCCGGCCGCCTTGGGCGAGCCCTTCCGGGTCTGAGCGCCGAGGGGGCGGGGCGCGCGGGGGCCTGCCCGGGCGAGGGGCGGGGCTTCTGCAGGACGCCGCTCTGCGTCACGCAGCCATCTTGGAGTCGGGCGGTGGCGTCCCCTGCGAGGCGTGGCCGCAACGGAGGTGGCGTTGTCACTGTCAAGCTCAGGTGTTCCCTTGGCCTGGCTTCTCCGCCTCCTGTTAATTATGGCAAGTGACCTTTGAGGTGGTCGGCATCCCCCCGCTCCCCACGGCCGCCCTGGTGAGCGAGACCGTCCGCCCGAATCCGTGAAAAAAGGGGAGATGTTGAAGACTGACGACAGAGCCGTCAGGGTGCCTCTGCCCAACCCATATCCCCCCTCTCAGGTCCCCCTCCTCAGGTCACCCCTCTCAGATCCCCCCAAGTCCTCACCCCAGATCCCCCCTCTCAGGTCTCCCCCTTAGGTCTCCCCCTTGAGCTACCCACTTCAGGTACCACCCTCAGGTCTCCCCCTCAGGTCCACCCATCTCAGGTCCCCACCCCTCAGGTCTCCTCACTCAGGTCCCCCAATAGATGCCCCCTCCCAGGTTATCCCCTCAGATTCCCCCCTCAGGTCCTCCCCCTAGGGTCCACTCCTCTCAGGTCCCCCTCTCAGGCCCCCCAACTCAGATCCCCTTTCAGGTACGCCCCTCAGGTCCACCCCTTAGGTTCCCCTGCTCAGGTCCCCCCTTCAGGTACCCCAACTCAGTTCCCCTCTCTAATGCCTTCCTCCTCAGGTCTCTTCTCTCTCCTCTCAGGTCCCCCCCTCAGGTATCCCCTTCAGGTCCCCTCTGTCAAGTTCACCCTCTCAAGACCCACCACCTCAGATCCCACCTCCGTCAGGTCCTCCCCCTCAAGTCCACCCCTCTCAGGTCTCTCCACTCAGGTACCTCCTCTTAGGTGTACCTGAAGTCTCTCCTCTCATGTCCCCGCCCATCAGGTCCCCCCTTCTCGGGTCAGTCCCCCCTTCTCGGGTCAGTCCCTCCTGTCAGGTTTTCTCCCTCAGGTCTCCCTCATTAAGGTGCTCCCTCTCAGTTCCCCTGTCTCAGTTACCCCCTCAGGCCTCCTCAACCTAGATCCCCTCTCAAGGGACACCCTCTGTCCTAAAGGGCTGTTCTGGACACCTCAGTGAGCCATGTGATTATTGTTCCAGGTGAGTTTTGAGATGTGCCATGGAACTGGACACCAGGAAGTTTTTGTAAAACTAACAGGCTGGGCAGACAGGTGATAGGGGCCAAAGCTTGCCTTCTATTGTGACTCAATAAGGACTTTGGGCACTGTCCTGATGGCTTGGACAACAAGTAAGCCAGGATTGTAGGGAGGGGGAGGGGTGTGTTGGAGACAAAATCCAGTGAATCAAGCCACAGCAAAGGAGCCAACTGTTGGCACAGTTGGCAGATCCCTGGAGATCCTTGACAGATCCCTGGTCTCCTGGAATCTACATCCAGTCTTGCCCCACCACCATCTCCATTGGGAATGGTTGTGGGGTCTAGGGGTGGAGGCTAGGGGTGCTGCTCAACATGCACGGGGGTGGGGGCCCTACCACCGCCCTATCATGGAGAATCTCTGATGCCTTGAGGCCCCTCTCCTTGTTTCTCCACAGCCTCTCCCTCCTCGAGCCCCCTGGCCTGGTCCTGGGCAGGGCCTGGGTTGTGCAGATGGCCAAGTCCCACTTTTGTCCCTCTCTTAATGGGCAAATGCACCAGTGGCAGCCCATGGTGAGAGATGCTCCCTGTGGTATCTGGAGGGCTTGAGCGGTTCTTGAGCTGAGGTCTGTGGAGCTAGGTCTTTTAGCTGGATCTCAGAGGAAGATCCCAGCAGCCCTTCCAGGACACTAACCTGAATCCCAAAAAGGCAGCTCCCTAAGTTCCATTACTGTGTGGTGGTGTCGGTTCCATCCTCAGCTGGCTGGCTCACCCATGTTCCCTGCCTGGCCTTTGCCACTAGGTGGAACCACAGGCCTACCCAATTGCTTCCCTACGTTGCAAACGCCGGACCTGCCTTTCAAATTTCGTCTCAGGACTCCTCAACTCTCCTAAATTTTTCAAGTTTTTGTTACATGGTGACATCCAGGGGTATTTATAAACAAAAATAGAACAGCTGTTACACTTAGGACTTGCACTTAAAACCAGTGATAATAAATCCAGTGCATGTAAATAGCACAGTTAAAAAAAAAAAAAGCTTTCTTTTTCCATCATTGCAGATCCCTTAGAAGAGCTAGATTCTAACTACGTGGTCAGCTCACATTCTTTCTGTTGTTCTGTCCACATTGATTTGCTGCTTTTTGATTCCTTTTGTTGAAAGATAAGGTCAAACATAAAATATTTAATGTAATTTTATGAGGATAAATGAGCTGGCAGAAATCTGGTTCATAATCAAGGTCACTCTGCTTGTCAGTCTTGCTGAGGCTTAGATATTTGGGATTCTCAGAGGATAATGTCTGTGTTAGAGACTGTGGGTGATTGTGAGGGTCCCACTCCTTTCAACTTTTGGGGCCTGAGGAGAGACTGGGCTGCTGTGATTGTGGGGGCATCTTGCCACTTAAAAAAAGGTAATTAATAGACTGTAACTTTTTAGAGCACTTTCAGGCTTACAGAAAAACGAAGGAGAAAGAATGGTGTCCCTGTGTGCCCCCTGCCCTTCACATCCCCTGTCGCTAGCCTTTACTCGTGACAGTTATGAACCAAGGCCAGCGCAGTATTCGGTAGCATCCTCTTCCTGCAGCAGGTCCCCTGTCATGTGTGGTCCTTGCATCTCCTGGGCTCCTCTGGAATAGGGTCTCTGACTTAGTTTTCACAGTCTTTACCATTCCGAGGTGTGCTGGTCAGGGATTTTGCAGGATGCCCTTCAACTGGGGTTTGTTGGATGTTTTTCTCTTGGTTTGGCAAGGAGATGGTGACTGCTGCTTGGATCATGACCTTTCTGTATATCCTGCTTCCTTCCCCTGAGATTGAGAGGGCCTGGAGGCACAGACGGAGAAGGCAATGGCACCCCACTCCAGTACACTTACCTGGCAAATCCTGTGGACGGAGGAGCCTGGTGGGCTGCAGTCCATGGGCTCGTGAAGAGTTGAACATGACTGAGCGACTTCACTTTCCCTTTTCACTTTCACACATTGGAGAACGAAATGGCAACCCACTCCAGTG
The DNA here is from genome assembly GCA_007570785.1 of Antilocapra americana. NCBI lineage: Eukaryota > Metazoa > Chordata > Mammalia > Artiodactyla > Antilocapridae > Antilocapra > Antilocapra americana. The sequence goes on along the minus strand of ML664186.1, from coordinate 16,740,175 downwards.
TTCTTGCCTGGAGAATCCCAGGGACGGGGGAGCCTGGTGGGCAGACATCTGTGGGGTCGCACAGAGTCGGACACAACTGAAGCGACTTAGCAGCAGCAGCAGCAGCAGGAGGCACAGAACAGGGTCCTTCCTGTCCTCAAAGGGAGAAGGAGGGAGAAAGGGGCAAGTGCTTGAGGGGATGGCAGCCGGGGCCAGGGGAGCACGCGGTATTGGAGAAGCAGCAACAACAGAGCAGGGCTGAGGGAGGTGGCCTGACACCCTTGAGCATCTGGTGGAAGCACCTGGTGAGGAGCCCTGCAGCCCCTCCCTCCTGAGGCCTCATTTCAGGGAGAGCCAAGACTCTGTTTGGTGAGGGGCTCCTTGGTCACAGTGGCTGGGCTCTGTCTGGGGAGCACATGTTCTTCCAGCTCAGTTCCCTGGATCCAGTGGGCAAACAGCCTGCTCTCTCCCTGCCGGCTTGGTCTCAGGTGAGCTAGTAGGATTGTGATTTCAGGCTGCCATCTCTTCAGGACACCCCCTGTAGCTTTTCTGGTAGTGCTCACTCTGGCCTCGGGGCCCTGAGCTACTGCTTTTATCTGCTTAGCCCTTCAGGGTCCACGTGTAGATTTGAGGCCCTGGATTGTGTTAGTCGTGGGTGACCGGCTCCTGCTGAGGGGCTGGAGGCTCCATGGGGAGCAGGTAGAAGGGTGAGAAGGAGCGTGGGTGTGCGCACAGACGAGGCAGTGATTGCAGGGGCTGGCAGACACTCTGGGCTGAGTGGCTTGGGCTGGATTTGGAGGTAGGGGCGCCCCTGCAGGTCATCCCTGTCACCTCCCCAGTGCTTGGGGTGGGAGTGGCGTGGAATCACATGGCCATCTGGTCCTTACCCCTCACTGTGCTGGTGACAACTGGTTTGTGGAAAAGCTTGTTTTCTGGTTCCATTCTTCACTGACACATCCTTACTGAGTGAGGATCGAGGCTCCTGTCTTTTCATAAATGTTTTTAGTGAGTCTCTGTTTCCCATTGTCCCTCAGACACAGCTGATGGGCATTGTTCCTATTTGTAGAACCCGCTTAGGCAGCCCCCTGCCCTGGACATAAGGATGTGTCGAAGAGGTTCTTGCTGCCTTTGACAGACAGTCTCTTGACTGACCTCTTTTTTTCAGTTGGCTCACAGCTTCTTCCAGACCCCCTTGCCCCATGGCCTCCCCATCTGAGGAATCTGAGCATTTAAAGCAGAAAAACAACCAGCCCTACCCCCAGAAATTGAACTTTTTGTCATTTATCTTCAGAAAAGCACAGCAAATGTTGAGTGTGGGTCACCTGGATTGCTTCAGCTGTGGGTGAACAGCCAGAAGTTCCCATTTCAATATCCACACACCTCCTTTCTCCCTCCCTAATGGCGGTCAGAGGTGCTTTGATTGTGCGTGACGGAGACCACCCCATTTCACTGCTTGAGAGCTCAGAGCTCTGTGTGTAAGAAACAGAGGGAGGGGGGCTTCCCTCGTGGTCCAATGGATAAGAATCTGCCTTGCAGAGGACACCTCGGGAATATCCAACACGCCACAGGGCAGCTAAACCTGTGGGCCACAGCTATTGAGCCCACCCTCTAGAGTCCGAGTTCTGCAATAAGAGCAGCCACTGCGATGAGAAGGCTGTGCACCACAACTGGAGAGTGGCCCCTGCCCGCTGCAACTAGAGAAAGCTGGTGCAAAGTGATGAGGAGCCAGTACAACTGGAAAGAAACAGCTAAGAGAAAGGAAAGCAGGATGGCCCTCTGCTGACTTGCTCCCCTGAGTCTGGAAGTTGGACTGACGTTTGGTCCAACTGACATTTGGGGAAGAGGTTCTTGGCCTTATTTTGGAGCCAGACTACTGGGGTTGACACTCCGCTGTTGTCCCCTGCCATTTTGTGTGGCTTCAACTTTTTTGTGCCATGGTTTCTTCCCTGTGAACTGAGGTTAACCCCACAGGGTGTGAGGATTAGATAAATTGGTACATGAAAAGGGCTAGTGGTCAGTGCTTTGTAAATGTGAGTCCACGGTGATTTTGATGGTGGTGGGGATGATGATGTTGATGCTGGTGGTGGGGATGATGGTGGTGATGGTGATGGTAGTTTTGGTGAGGCTGGTGATGCTAGTGATGATGGTGGTGGTGATGATGGTGGTGGTTATTTGTGATGATGGTGGTTTCGGTGATGATGGTCATGGTGATGATGGTGGTGATTTTGATAATGGACCTCGCAGCTTTGACTGGTTGTGCTGCTAACTTCTGCACCCAGCTCGAGGATGTCAGACCCCCATCCCATAGAACCAGTTCTAGCTCCACTCTTTTCAACCACTTTGACTGTGGAGACATGTGGGACTGTAGTGTAATAACATTCTATTTCATCTCCTTAGAATAATTTTTCTCATATTAGAAAAGAAACACATGTATAGGAACATAGTAGGTCCCTTGTAAAAACAAACAAGATACATGTAAACTCAAATGTCAAAACATAATTCAGAGGATTATGAAAGGACTCACTGCTTGGTCTTTTTTAGGTGCCCCAGTACGTACTGAATTGACAAAATATTTGGGTCACAGACATTTCCAAGCACAGGTCTTATGTAGGAACTTAAGAATGCTTGTGCCTATATTTTTCTTGGAAAAGGACGGCTATTTATTCATTTTATTCCCAGTGGAAAAAACTCTGATATATCAGAACAGAATTCTTGCCTTTCGTTATTGTTGCAAAACTTTATCAGGTGCTCTGAACACAACCATGGTTTCACTGGAGGAGTAAACCCTGGAGAGATGGGGGTACTGGAGGTGAGTGGGGCGGGGGTGGTACATCTGAGCCACTCAGCAGCATCAGTGTAGCCAGGGTTCTAGGAAGCAGCCTGCTGAAGGGTTTCTGTCAGAGGGTGTTCTTGTGACCTGTACTTGGGGCATCGTGAAGTGATCACGATGTCAGAGAGTTTCTGTCAGAGGGGGCATCTTGTGACCTATATGAGGGGCCACTGGCCCAGTCTGGAGGGGGAGGCTTTGGCGTGTCCGGCCACCCCCTTCCTTGACTCTGTCGGTGGCTTCCTGGAGTGAGGACCCAACAGCGTTCCTCTCCTCTGCTCCCCAGTGGGCTCCCAGGTTGCCAGGTGGGTGAGCCATACTCCCTTCTTGATTCCTTCATTAGTGTATGTTCTAATCAGCCTCATGTGGGAGATCAAGCAGTCCTTAAAGGATCTGCTGTACCTGGCCTTGGAGGAAAAAATAGATGGCGCACACAGCAGTGACTCTTGCTGACCCAGGGTCTTGGTTGGTGCGGGGTGACGGGGCGAACGTGCGTGGTTAAGGGCTATGACAGGGATCAGGATATGTCACGCCAAAAATATAGCACCTTGGGGACTTCCCTGGTGGTCCAGTGGTTAAGACTCTGCACTTCCAATGCAGGGTGCTGGGGTTCGATCCCTGGTCAGGGAACTAGATCCTACATGGCTGCAGCTAAAGATCCTGCATGCGGCAACTAGCACCCAGTGAAGCCAAATAAATTTTAAAAATTTAAATAAAAATTAAAAAAAACTTAAAATAGTATTAACAAAACAAAACAGTACAAAATACAGCAGCTTGATGTGAGGTTTATTTTGAGCTGTAGGCATTCAAGAATCAACAGATGCTGAAAGAGGCCTTTTTGGAGAGTCCTTCATCTGACTTAGAGCAGATTCTGGGAAGTCAGGCGGTGGTAAATTCCTTCTGTGGGGGGTCTGCTCCCAGGGGACACTGGGAATAAGTTCTATCCCAAGTCCTTTCTAGGGGACATTATCACATACTTTCTTATGTTTCGATTCTTCTCTTAAAACCCATTTGTCTTTCCTGAAGAGATTTGCTTTTCCTGTAAGGAGGCTTTTCTCCCGGCTCTCTTTCCCCTCTTAAGTTAGGTATATAAGTATCTAATTGAAACCATTTACAGAGCCAGCTAGTCTTCTGGGCTCCCATGTGCATACAGATGAACTTGTTCTTCTGTTAATATGTTGTCAGTTCAGTCCACACACCTTGGTTACTACCCTACAGCTTCCTTCACCACAGAGGCTCCCTGACTTAGCCAGACCTGGGGGTGGGGTGAGGCGATGTGGGTGGAGGGGGCCGGAGCCAGGACTGAGGAGCCCCACACCCTCCCTCTGCCCCCCTCTCCGCTTTGTGTGATATGCAGAGAAACTCACCAGTGAGTGGGAAGGTCAGACAGGTGATGGCTTTTCATCAGAAACAAAAACACTGTCAGGTGGGAAGGTGAGTGAAAAGAGAGGTCCCCAGGAAGGCAGATGGGGGTTACAGAGAAGGGAGGGGTGCTCTTTCTACAGGGCAGGTGATTTGTCATGGTCTTGGGGATTTCACATATCGGAAAATTGAAAAACAACGTTAGTTTTTTCCTCTAATTTCGGTTTGAAGTGGGTTCACAATGTCCCATGTAAGAAAAGGCAGTTTGCCATGTCCCACCTCGAACCTGTCTCCCAGGCCTCAGAGAGAACCGCCAGTCCGTCGGCCCCATTGCCTGGGCCACAGGGAGCCAGGGGGCTTCAGGTGGCTCGAGTGAGCTCTGCTCTCAGGAGGGGCAGGCAGCAGCCCCTGCGCAGGACACCTACACTGTCTCCTGGAGGCCACATCCCAACCAGGCCCAGATGCACTGGGCTGAGGTTTGCTGAGTGACTTAGAATGTTGTTTTTTTTTCTTTTACATTTGTTAATTATTTTTGACTGTTCTGGGTCTTTGTTTTGCACGTGGGCTTTCTCTAGTTGTGGAGAACGGGGGTTTCCCATTGCTGTGGCTTCTCTTGTAGGGGAGCACAAGCTCAGTAGTTGTGGCTTGCAGGCTGTATAGCTTGGCCTCATAATTTTGGTTCCTGGGCTTAGTTGCCCCTTGGCAGGTAGGATATTCCAGGACCAGGGGTCAAACCTGCATCCCCTACGTCCAGCAAGTGGATTCTTAACCCCTGGACCACCAGGGGAGTCCCGGTTTAGAATATTTATCGTTGAAAACCTTCTGTTTAGGTTGCAAGTGTGAGAGGTCATACCCCTGTTTTCATGTAGGTACAGGATAATGTAGTTTCTGAATTTCATGGAATTCCTTTAAATCAAGCTAGCTTTCCAGGCTGAGACACTCGAATGAAAGAAAGTTAAGATGTAAAGGGCTTTAGCACAGCTCTCTAGCATCGTGTGTGCTTGGAGCATATCTGTTGAGAATTATGTGACCCTGCTTTTGTGGAAATGAATCCGAATTGCCTATTTATCAAAGGAGGAAAATTAAGGGGATACTGAGCCTGTGGCACAGGGAATAGACGTGGTGGTGCACCTTTGAAGTGGCAGGAGAATGTTTGTCACAACTATAAGCTTAGTGGTGGCATCTGGTATCGCTACGTGTTTTCTGGCTTTTTCTGATGGATTTTGGTGGTTCAAGCCCTCTCTGGGGTTGAAGGTGGCAGTGGGCTCGGGTTTCAGTGGAAGCCCTGACTGGTGTCTTGTGTTATGTGGCTTGAGGTGTTAACCTGGGTTCTGGGTCATGCCTTTTGCCCTGGGATAACTGGGATCCAGCTCTTCCTAGGAGAAAACAAAATATTAAATAATATTGGATGATTATGTCCTTTGATCGAAGATCTTTAAGAAGGGAACACCCAGGAAGGACATCATTAAAAGGCTGAGATCATTCCCTCTGTTTCCAAACATTGACCAAAGGCCGTAGCCTGTGCACTGGAGGGCCCTGCGAGCCTCGTGGAGCAGCAGGCCCCTGTACGCCCCAGACTCCTGCATGCAGGGTCACGGAAAGATGAGTGGAAATGGGAGAAAGACAACCCAGTTCAAAAATGCACCGGTAGGGGCTTCCCTGGTGGTCCAGTCGCTGGGACTCTGTACTTCCAGTGTGAGGGGCATGGGTTCAGTCCCTACTCGGAACAGAGATCTCGCGTGGTGCACACCGTGGCCTGAGTGAACCGTGTTTTGGGGCCATGCCTTGTGACACATGGGATCTTAGTTCTCCAACCAGTGTTGAACTCACTTCCTCCTGCAGTGAAAGTGCAAATTCACAAATACTTCCCCAGAGAACATTAGTGGATGGCCAACAAGGACATGAACAAATACTTGACAGAATGCAAGTCTGAGCCACCGTGAGATACCACTCACCTCCTTTGTGGTGGTTGTAATTAAATAAAAATGCAAAATGACGAGTGCTGGCAAGGATGTGGGGAAATTGAGACCTTTGTGCATGGCTGTTGGGGATGTAAAATGGTGTAGCAGCTGTAGGAAATAGTCGGAGTTTCCACGGAAGGTTAAGCACAGTTGCCAGGTGACCCAGCACCTCCAATCCTGGGTACATACCCAAGAGAACTGAAAATGGGCACCTGGACAGATCCCTGCCTGCCCACGGTTTTTCCTGTAGTCATAGCAGCTGTGAGGTAGAAACAGCCTGGGTCCATTGATGGATGGTGGACAATTGGAGTGAAGCTGTCCATACAAGGGGTGTCATCCAGCTATGAAAAGGAGCGACGGGCCACACGCTACAATGTGGACGGACTTCAAAACCACTGTTCTAGATGAGTGAGGACAGACAGGCAGGCCCACATAGCTGACATGCGTTCACTTGTGTGAAACATCCAGAACAGGCAAACTGAGAGACAGAAAACACATCAGGACTTCCCTGCTGGTACAGTGGATAGGAATCTGCCAGCCAGTGCAGGGGACACAGGTTCGATCTCTGACCTGGGAAGATCCTACATGTCTCAGGGTGACTGAGCATGCACGCCACAACTACTGAACCCGCTCACCACGAGAGAAAGCCCGTGCACAGCAACGAAGACCCAGCACAAAAAAATAAATAAGTAAATAAAATTATAAAGAAAGAAACCAGATTGGGGCTGGAGGAGGGGTGGGGAGTGAGTGCTAATGGGTGCAGAGTTTCCTTTTAGGGTAATGGAAATGTCTGGAACCAGACAGGTGTGACGGAGAAGGCAATGGCACCCCACTCTTGCCTGGAAAATCCCATGGATGGAGGAGCCTGGTGGGCTGCAGTCCACAGGGTCACGAAGAGTTGGACATGACTGAGCGACTTCACTTTCCCTTTTCACTTTCACGCATTGAAGAAGGAAATGGCAACCCACTCCAGTGTTCTTGCCTGGAGAATCCCAGGGACTGGGGAGACTGGTGGGCTGCTGTCTGTGGGGTCGCACAGAGTTGGACACGACTGAAGTGACTTAGCAGCAGCAGAGAGGTATGATGTTTGCACGAGGGAGACTAGTGAGACTCCTTCCCCATCTGTCCGAGTGAGGGCGGTGTGTGGGGGATGATGTCAGAGTGCAGTGTGTTGTGCTGAAAGGCTTCATCTCCATCAGCCCTCCCCGCAGGGTTTCCCGAGCGGAAAGCTGTAAACTGGGCTCCCTGGCTGGAGGAGGAGGTTTCCTTTGCTGGCAGCGAGGGGCACAGAGGTCCAGGAGCCACGCTACAGCCCCATGGCCTCCCACGTGGCCAGTTCTCTTGGCAGAGTCAACTGCGGCAAGTATTGTGTGGCGGTTAGACATCTTCCCAGCAGAATCCCTGGAGAATTCTAAATTTCAGTTGCACTCTCTAAATTTTCATTAAGAGCTTTCACCCAGAGAAAATGATGGATTAGATTTTATCATTGGAAAGAAGCCAGATAAAATTAGCTGCCTTTTAGTCCCCAGGGCACCCCCCTTCACCCCCTGCTTTTCTTTAAAGTCTCTGCTTTTCTCTCTTGGTTCCCAGGAAACAGGTGCCTGCGGATGTTTATTCGTTGAAAATACTGATGTTCGAGGCTCCCTTTGAGCCTCTCTGCTTTTGTTCCTTCAGTGATTTTGCTTTTACTACGATCTCTCGTCAAGTCTGGGACAGCTTTGGGCCTTGGGCTCTGCATTGGAGAGTGTGTGGTTTCTTTCTTCTCCTCAGTAAAGCTTGTTTGTTGTTGGAACTTCACAGCCGTAAGCCGTAGAATATTTTTGCTGCATGAAAGAAATTAATTTGATTCCTTGTCTGTCTTTTCTTTTCTCTCCCAAATTCTCCTTCTTGGCAAAGTTAACCTGTGTCTCATCCATCAAAGTGCAGTTAGGAGGTTACCTCCCAACAACCACTTTTAGCAAAGGCAGCTTCTGAGAGATGAGACTTCTGTTACCATGTGTGGATGGTGAACTGTGAAAACAGCTGTTATTTCTTCCCACATCAGTTCAAGGAAGACAGATTATTCTGCACAAAAACTCAGGCTTAGATCAGTCTGGAGGAGCTGAAACCATCGGGAAAGCCCCGCAAGGCGGTTGTTGGTTACAGGGGGCGAGGACATTGGAGTTATTCATGTGGCTGTGGGTTCCTTAAAATTCCACGTGCTTTTGGCTTCTTTAGCACATGCACTAAAGCTGGAACAATACAGAGATTAGCATGGCCCCTGCCCAAGGATGGGGATTCCTAGGTGGCTCAGTGCTAGAGAATCCGTCAGCCAATATAAGAGACGCGGGAGACAGAGGTTTGATCCCTGGGTTGGGAAGATCACTGGAGAAGGAAATGGCAACCTGCTCCAGTATTCTTGCTGGGAAAATTCTATGGATGGTGGAGCCTGGTGGGCTACACTCTGTGGGGTCACAAAGAGTCACACAACTGAGCACACAGTGTGTTTGTGTGTGTGTCCGAATGGCACATGCTCAAGGTAATGCGCAAATAACGCATGAAGCATCTGTATCTTTTCACGATTGTTAAGTCAGTTTCTCCAGAAGAGTGACTTTCAGATGGGTACCCTGCCCCCATTTCTAGGAGACTGTCAGGATTTTGAGACAATATGGCTTAAAAGAAAAGTCACGTTAAATTTTATGTTATGGTTTGCATTTGGAAATTTTCTAAGAATAAAACTTCTTTTTATTTTATACTGTTAACTCTGGATCAGAAAGTATGACAGAGTCTTCTTGGCTATTAAGGCTGTGTGGAATGTGTATTCTAAGAGGGTGACCTTCAGAGCAGGGAGAGACAAGTAGGGATGGGACTTTCTGTGACGAGCACCAGGGCGCTTTAGAGCTGCGGCATCTCCGATTCACCGTGTTCCTGCAGTTCTGTTCCTTGCCGCTAGATGCGTGTGAGTGCCCTTCAGGACTGCAGTCGTTTGGCTGATGGATCTTCCTGGCAGTCAGTAGATAGGTATAAATTTCATGGGGAGTTCAGTAGAGATGCTGAGCAGGTTTCAGATGCCTTGTCCCATGTGTCCCAGCATCTTAAATCAATCGTCTGGGAAAAGGAGATTTTTGTGCTGTGTTGAGATGCAGGTGGATCCCAGTGTGTGTTCCCTGGAGCCTGGGAGGAGCCTGGGGTCCGGCGCTGAGGTGAGAAGGAGCCGGGCTTTCCTGGTGAAAACCTCTGATCCTCCTCCTTGTGGTGCCAGACCTGGCAGACTCTAAACACCCACCAAAGCATTCCTTCTGCCTCCTGCCCCTAGATTTAAATGTCATCCCAAAGGTGTTCTCTTGGCAGCTGAAAGGAAGGTTTCACTGACAATTTTATTGGTTTCTCAACACTGTTTCATGATGATGCTGAAACCTCTAGGAATGTTTTTGAGGCGGTGGTTTCAGGGCTCAATAAATCACTAAAACTGGGGCCTAAGACAACGCTGGTTGTCTCATAGGCTGAAGCTGGAATCAGAGATGGCGGTGTCTCGGGGCCGTGCCCCTCTGGAGGCTGGTGGGGCTGCAGCAGAGACCCTTCCAGGCCTGCCCAGCTCACGGGGCACCAGGTGTCCCTGCCCCGAGGCTGTGTCGCTCCAACCTCTGCCCCCATCGTCATGTGGCTTCTCCTCTGTCTGGATGAAGTCATTGGATTTAGAGCCACCCTGAGCAGGGTGATCCCATCTTGAAGCTTCTTTACTTAATTCCACCTGTGAGGACCCCGTTTCCACGCAGTGTCATAATCTGATGTTCAGGTTGTGTTTATTGTATTTTACAGTTTTCTGTATCTGTGATGTTTTGACATCTTAAGGAACCTAGCTTCTAGACCCCACCCCACCTCCTTATCCACCCCACACACTGCACCAAGATTCCCCTGCCCTTGGTCACCCAGGACCAGGGACCAGACAGCTGGGGACAGCCCCAGAGCCCCTGGCCCCTGGGACTGAGGAAGGCTCTCCTAGGCCTCCCCCGGCTCCTGCTTCCACTCTTGTGGCCTTGCACATGTGACTCCATCTCTGGGGTCCGTGAATTTGATAAACTTGGCTTTCCCAAGATGTTCTTCTGTGGCCACACCTGACTGACTGTCTCCTGAGAGAGCACACAACAGCCTGGGCATGAATCATGGTGGACGTGGGTATTTGGGGACATTCTTCAGCCCCCTGTGGACTGCACACATGTGTACATCGGTGTTGGACCAGCAGGTCTGGTCATTGTCCACCTCCCTTGATGTACCCTGGGACTGAGTGGCTGGTCACCTGCTGGGCTAACCCTGTCCCAAGGCTGAGGCCTCAGGAACCTTCATCTGGGCTCTGAGGTGCTGCTGACTCAGTGCGTTTCAGATAAGCAGGAAGTTCCTAGGAGGAAAACCACAAGCTTTATTTTTATTTAATTTCAGCTATTCTGTGGTTTTTGGAGATGGCCTTTAAAGGTTTGTGTTTGATTTTTATCTCAAAGAGAATGCAGAAAAGCCCATGGGTAGGGGTCCAGAGAAAATACACACTGAGAAGAGAAGCAGCGAGCTTGCACCAGGCAGCTGTGGGGGGCAGGATGGGCCTGGGGGATGACCGCTCGGAGGTGGAGCTGTGGCTAGGCTGGTGCTGCTGCCGGAGGCCCTGCCTGGCTGTGTAGGTCAGTCCCACAGGCTGGCAGGCTCAGTGGGCCATTGATTTTTAGGGGAGGTCTCTTTGATTGTCACTGGTCCAGAAAGCACACCAGGCTTTCCGCCTCTTTGGCCATTGTGAGGGTGACTGTGTCTCAGGGGTGCTGTTCAGGGTCGTAGGGGACCAACGGGAGGATGGAGACTTCCCAGAAAACACTGTGAGGGGCATCCCTTTGGGGCAGGTCAGAGAGCTGGGGAGAGAGGAAGGGCCTTCGCCCCGGGCCGACCCAGTGCCACTGCTCTGGCTGCACCCCTGAGAGGGAGGAACTTGCTGGATAGCAGGCCTCCCAAACCACCCTGAGAGCAGTGCTCTCATCTGGGGCTCCGAGTCCCTCAGGTCTTCCCTTTGGGGCCGCCCTTTCCCACTCTGGATCCTAGGAGAGTGTCTGTGCCAAGGGAGGGTCACCAAGTTCTTAGGAAAAAATCAAAGCAAATTAACCATAAAAGCTCATCTGTGCTTTAGGGAGTTTGGGTGGGGAGGCGCTTTGGCAGATTGGTGCACCCCAAGCCCACCTCCGTGGACCCTGAGCTAGCCAGGGAGGTGTGTGGGCCTGGAGGGCAGGCCAGTGTGCAAACATGTTCGTCTCTGGATTTGGTGTCCTTCAGCTTTTGAAGGATGGGGGCCCTAACCTCGTGGGGACCCAAATTTGGGTCTGTCTGATGTTGCCTCAGGACAGGGGGTTCTCGTGTGTGCATCTGTGAAGGATCGCTGCCTGGCATTGCCCGTCAGGAGGGTGTGGCTTCCACATGGCTTGTTTCTGGCTGTGTGAACTCCAAAGGTCTTGCTCCTCATTGGAGTCTCCATTTGTTCGTTCATTCAGTGTCCTGTTTCCTGCTCCTGCCGCAGCGTCTGGGCCTTGGCCAGTGGGAGCCCCCCTTCCTTCCTGGACGACAGGTGTCCAAGCTCTGCAGTCCCCGTCCCACTCTGAGGAGCCTGGGGCTCTCCAGTGGGAGGTGGAATCTGGTGGTGCTCAGGAACATGGGAAGGTGCACACACGTTTGTCCTCTGGCCTGTGGTTGCCCCGCCGAGCCCTGGCCTCTCTCAGCAGACACAGCTCTGCTCAGGAGTGCTGGTCACCTGGGGTGGCTCCGCAGATAGACACTGCGGTCACTGGGCTTTCTGCTGGCTCTCTGTCACCGTCCCCTCGGTCTGGACCCCCTCCTCTCCAGCGGCACTGAGCCGTGAGCCGCACTTCCTGTCTGCTTCTGCCTGTCCCCGCTCACCCCTCCCTGTCTGCTTCAGCCTGTCCCGCTCACCCCTCCCGACTGCTCCAGGCCTGGCTGGGCCCATTTCTTGGTTTCCTTTTGGGGGCCCCTTGTGCATCCCGATTAGCATTTGAAAGAGCCCACATTTGCACTTAACAAGCCTGAGGTGGTTTCTGGCTGCAGTGTGGCTGAGTCTGCATCCTGTGACAGGGACAAACTCGGGAGGGGTGGTCGCAGCCCCTGGGCTCCTGGTCTGGTTGATGGGTCCCTCGGATGTTTGCACCTTGGACTCAGGCCTGTTTGCTTTCAGGGTCTGTTCCTTTCCCAGGGCTGCCTAAAAACGCCACAGGCTTGGGGGCTCGTTTCACAGTCTGGAGGTCAGAGGTCAGATCAGGCCACTCTCTGTGGCTCCGGGGAGGTTCTTGCTGCCTTGTCCACCTTCTAGGGCTGTCCACGGCCCTTGGTGTAGGTCTCGTCTTCACACCGCTCTGGCTGTGTCCTCCTCCTGTTACAGGAAGGGGGACCCCTTCCAGAGCCTGAGAGTGGCGCTTGTCTAACCCTTGGTAAATGAATTGTCTGAGGAGACACACGTTGGACTCTATTGGGAAAGCCAGAGACTCTGTTGGGAAGGGGCGCCCGTGCCCAGGAGCGCTGCTCGGAAGCGTGGCTCCCAGCGTCTCTGGGTTGTCTCTCCAGTCATCCTGACTCGGGGTGCTTCCTGGCGGTGCACCCATTGCTCAGCCAAGGTGGACTCCAGCGAGAAGGGCTCTGGGAGGTTGCAGTACCTATGGGCTGGTGTCTTCTTTCTCCTGACCTTTCCCAAATTATTCCGTTTGGTGGTAACTTGTTAGTTCCGTGTTCCTTACCAGGACTTCTTGCTGTAAGAGAACTTTCACAGGTGGTTTCTGTCTTGCCTGGCCATGGTGGGTGGTTTCAGTCTGTGTTTTCCCTAACACTTCTCCTGTAAGGCCTCCAGTCTTAGGGGGTCAGGGCTGCCCTCCTCCAGGGGGCGCCTCATCTTCTGCATTCATTGGAAGGTGGATTCTTTACCACTGTGCCCCCTGGGAAGCCCCACGGGGAGCCTCATCTTAAGGCCCGTTTCCAGACAAGGTCACCTTCTGAGATGCTGGGGTCAGGATGTCAGCATCTACTTTTGGGGGACACAGTTCAGCCCATAGCAGGGTGCCAGCTGTATTGTCTTGTATTTGAAGGTGTCAGGCGAGTGTAGATGTCACGCGAGTGTATGTTCCTCGGCTCTTGTCTTGTCACAACAAAGATTTGGAGTGATGGACATTGAAGGGCCACAGCTCTTGGGTCTTGGACAGACTGTGTTGTAGCTCTTAAATAAATCAGTGTTACAGCTCAGTGTTACAGCTCTATTTTATTTAGAAGATGATAGCCAGAGAATTCATCCTCGGAGCGTGAGGGCATGCCGATCCAAGGCCGTGAAGAGAAGAACACCGCAGCGAACACTGCAGCGCGTGGGAGAGAGAGGAAGAGTCCATCTTCGAGGAGCAGGAGAGAGAGCAAGCGAGCGCTTTGGCTCCTATTTTATATATTTATTTCTGCCCCCTGGGCCTGTCCTATGCAAATTGGGCTTAGACAGGAGTGCTGTTCTATCTGCAGTTCCCACTCAGGTCCTCGGACCTTCCTTGTTCTATTTATACGGGCTTTTCCCTTCCTTGTCTTCTAGCCACCGCCATTTTTGACTTGTTTCCTATTCTAACTACCTAACAAAGGTATCAATGTTATTTATGTTTTAAAGTATTTAATTTTTAGGGATATGCATTGAAGCATGAACTCTGCGTTCCAGTGCTCCCAGTTCCTCCCTAAGAAATGGCCACCCCTCTGTCTCTCTGTGTCTTGGGTGTTCTGTAAGTGCAGAGCCCTCCACACACACACCCTTCTGCACCTTCTGTGGGGGTTGACTCCACCCGCATGCCCCATCTTTTGTGGATGTAATGTAGTGACATTAAAAGTTGCTAACACAGTCTGGACACAGCAGAGAGCATCCTTGTGGAAGCTGCACTCACAGGCCCAAGTGTGACCCAGGTTCCTGCAGGGGAGTGCTGGGTCCCAGAGGGTGGGGATTTGTCATTCAGTTCTGTAACTTTTTATTGTGGAATGATCTCACATCTAGAAGAAAGTTGCAAAAACAATACAGTGAATTCTGCATTCCTTTCTCCCAGCTCACCCAAAAGTCAGTGTTCCTGTGTTTGTCCTCAGAGATTAAGTTGCATTGTGGTGCCCGCCCCCGACATCTTCCAGGGCTGTGCTTCCTAAACAGGGTGTTCATTCTCCTACAGCTGAAGCACAAGGCGGGCTCGGGGTGTCAGCCTCAGGCAGCGATAGGTGTTCTCTGATCGGCAGTGTGTGCTCGCACTCCCTTAACTGTCCCATCATGACTTCTGCATACTTGTTAGGTTCATTCTCAAGTGTTTCGTCTCCTTGGTTTCCAAGGTTGATGGGGAGAGGGGGGTATCTACTGGTTATTTTGTGTGGACAGAAGACTCTGGATTTTTGTGTGTCGATTTCATGCCTTTGTGAACTCATTACTGTTTGAGTCTGTTTTCCCCATCAATTCTTTAGCTCTGAGCCTGCTGTCCTGTTGAATTTTTTCGTCACCTGTAGCCGTTGAATTTTTTTTTAAAATGTTTGTTTATTTGGCTGTGACAGGTCTCAGCTGTGGCACATGGGCTCTTTCTTTGTGGCACATGGACTCGGATTGTGGAGTGCGGGCTCCAGAGCGATTGGTCTTAGTTGCCCTACAGCATGTGGGATCTTAGTTCCTCAGCCAGGGGTTGAACCTGCGTTCACTGCATGGCAAGGCAGATTCTTAACCACTGGACTGCCAGGGAAGTCTCTGTAGTTGTTGAATTTTGATGCAAAACCACTAACTGAAAGATTGGCCATCAGAATATAACTCTGCTTGAGGAAAATAGTAGTTATGTATGGATTTTTTTTCCCCAGTAGTCATGTATGGATGTGAGAGTTGAACTATAAAGAAAGCTGAGTGCCAAAGAATTGACACTTTTGAATTGTGGTGTTGGAGAAGACTCTTGAGAGTCTCTTGGACTGCAAGGAGATCAAACCAGTCCATCCTAAAGGAGATCAGTCCTGGGTGTTCATTGGAAGGACTGATGCTGAAGCTGAAACTCCAATACTTTGGCCACTGGATGCAAAGAACTTACTCATTGGAAAAGACCCTAATGCTGGGAAAGATTGAAGGCAGGAGGAGAAGGGGACAACAGAGGATGAGATGGTTGGATGGCATCACCAACTCGCTGGACGTGAGTTTGAATAAACTCCGGGAGCTGGTGATGCACTGGGAAGCCTGGTGTGCTGCAGTCTAAGGGGCTGTGAAGAGTTGGACATGACTGAGCGACTGACCTGAACAACCAAAGCAGATTTTTCCCAAGACTCCAAAGTTACTTCACTATCAGAAATTCTGTATAGAGAATTAAATTTTGTCAGGGCTTTAAAAACCATTTCCTTGCTTATTTTGGCTGCGTGGGTCTTCGCAGCGTGCAGGCTCCGTGGATGCTGTGCCCAGGCTTAGTTGTGGCAGGTGGGGTCTAGTTCCCTGACCAGGGGTCGGACGTGGGCTCTCTACATTGGGCGCTTGGAGTCTTAGCTGCTGGGCCACCAGGGAAGTTCCTGTCAGTGCTGTTTTTGCACCTGTGGGAATAATCACATGATTTTTCTCCTGAAATGTACCTATATAGTAAACTTTCTATATAAAATTTCTGATAGTGTGGCAGCTTTGTGGAGTTTTGGGGTAACCCCCCTTGGTGTGGCATCTTGTTTTCCTCATACAGCGCTGTATTCTGATGGCCTGTGTTTCAGTTAGTGCTTTCCCATCAGTATTAGAAAGTGATGCTGTTTTGTAAATGTCTGCTTTCATACTGTCCTTATTGTGATTAGGTTACCAATTTTCTTCTTGTGTTAGAGAAAGAATATAAAAGTTACCACCTCATTTCAACATTGTGGGATAATTTGTAAAGCTTTAAAACCATCTGGCCCTTTTAAGATTCGATAGAATTTATCTGTGAAATTAGGCCTAATTTTTTGGGAGGGTAGGGTGGATTGGGGTGGTTTTTGGTAACTTTTTTTCCATGGAAATAGGTCTGAGTTTTCCATCTCCAACAGTGTCAGTTTTGGTGTGTATTTCCCCAGGACATTTCCTATTTCTTCTATGTCTTCAGACTCATTTGTAGAGCCGGATGCAAAGTGGTTTCTTTTTATGATTTCTATTGTTTCAATGATTATTTGCCCTTATTACTTCTTATTTTGTATCTTTGGCTTTCTCCTCTTTTCTCAAGTTAACTAATAGATGACCTAGTAAACCAAATTAGGATTTTGGTTTACTAATCATGACTGTGCTCTTTATGTTTTTTACCCTGTAATGTCTCTTCTCATTTTTTAATATTTCCTTTCATATGCTCTTTATTGATTTATTGAGTTCTTTTTCTAAGCTTTTTTGGGTTGGAAATTTAACTTGTTTTCATATTTTTAAATAAAAATGCTTAATACTGTGAATTGTCCTATGATCAGTGCTTTAAATATACTTCGCAGATTTTGGTATGTAGTGTTTTCACGTCATTAGCTTGTTAGAAATTCTGTAATTTTAGCTGTTTTTGGCCACTCATCCAAGAGTTAGCAGTTAAAAAAGTTTCCACATGGAAGTCTTTTTCTGTCTTCTTTTTGATACTTCATAACTTGTGGCCTTATTGCCTTATGATCAGTGTTGTAACATTTCCATATGGCAGAATTCGATTTCTGTGGCTGTGTAACAGATTTCCACAGCTCGCCTTGAGTTACACCTGTTTACCATCCTCTCTGGGCTCCGTGGGTGGGAGTCCCTGCCCAGCTCTCATCAGGCTAGAGGAGGCTGTGCATGTGGAGGCTGTGCTCCTTGTGTGGGGGCGTCTCGGCCAGGCTCAGGTGGGAGTTTGTAGCCCGTGGGGAGTGGAGTCCCGGAGCCACAGCAGCTTGGTGCGTCCTTCTGCGCCCGTGCACACTCAGGGCCCAGGGCGATTGCAGGGAGAGGTGAGTGGTTCAGAAGTGGAGCCCGATCACATTGTCTGCAGGCGGTGGGCAAGCTCCTTCCTGGTTGTGCCTGGGTGAGCACAGGGGTCATGGCTGTGAGCTCCTGGGTGAGGCAGGAGAGTTCCAGGGGCTGGGGGGGGAGTGGTACTTGCTGACTGGGTGTTGAGCTGGTTCCCAGGGGCCACACAGAGATGGAGGCCTTCCGAGGGAGCCTGGCCAAGGGCCTCACGCTGGGGGCTCAGCCTGGTAGGAGGTGAGCTTTGGCTGGAGGGGAGAATGGGGGAGGGAGTGGGAGGCTGGGAACAGGGAAGCAGGTGAGGGTCGGTGGTGGGCATGGCCTAAGAGGGGTCTCTGGCAGTGGTATGTGCCCAGGTAGGTGGGCCTGGGATCCTCCTGGTTGGGAGACTGTTGGAGTGGGGTCGGGTTGGGGGCAGACCCCCAGCAGGTTTGTCTGCCCCCCAGGGGCTGAGTTCTGACCAGTGGACCTCCCAGCGCTTCCTTGCTGTCCTGTAAGGAGGCATCTCCACAGAGCAGAGACTGGAGAGAGGGCCCCCCTATCCCCCCGTCCGAGGCAGCAGCGGGCCCTGACCACAGCTGGCATCAGTGCAGAAGAAGTTTGAGTCAGGGTTGTGGGGAAACAGCCAAGGGGAGGCGGGCTCCTCCTCTTCTGTGTGAGCAGGACCAGGAAACTCACATCTGTGTGCTTTTCGTTATTTGTTATTTTTCTCTTGGCCTTTTCTCACTGGCAGAATTAAGACCCATGAGAAATAGATTAGATTAGTGGTTTAAAAACCTCCACGGGGGATGCCCAGGCTGCTTCACCACAGTTCTACCCAATGTTTGCATGACACGGGGCCATGAGCAGAGATGCCCGTGTCCGTCTATCCAGCTCTGGCCTTGAGCTCTGCCCACAGGCGCTGGACATCGGTCCGAGTGAGGCCTCGGTCCTCAGGCTTGGTCAAGGCTTGAGCCGCAGGCTGGTCAAGGCAGCTCCAGAGGATGCCCTGTGGCCAACACACAGGCTCTGGCCTCAGTAAGAAAATCATCATGAAGCTGTCAAAATATTGGTGGAATGAGGCGTGGGAGGCTGCCTAGACCAGACCTGGTCAGTCGCGGGGGCGGGTCTCGGGGCCTAGTACCAGCCTCTCACCTCCAGAGGTCACGGTGACAGGCCCTGGGGTCCTGCTGATATGGCGACGCTCCCTTGGTGTGCCCCTTCCTGGGAGCTGTTGGCAGGCAGTGGCGGGCCAGCACTCACCTTGGCTGAACCTAGACTTGGGGGGTTCATATGGAGGTGCATCCCCTTCAGACAGGCCTCCGAGGGGCGGGGGCATCGGCAGGCCCACCCTGGGCCTGACTGCAGCTCAGCGCTCGGCCCTGGGGAGCGGGGGTGGCTCCCGGGCTGGGGCCCTTGCCCTGGGGCGATGAGTCTTGTGTGACTCTGAGTGGGACATGGTCCTTGTCTGCCAGCTTCTCCCACTTGGCACTGGTAGCCATCCTGCCTTCTCTGGACTGTCTGCCCCTCCCACTGTGCCCCAGCTCCTCCAAATAGAGGGCTCAATCCCCAGCTGACCACAATATGGCTCTCCCCACTGAGCCAGGTGGTGGTTGTGGGTGTGTCGACGCCCTTTGTCAGGCTCAGGAACCTCTCGTCCCAATTTGCTGAGAGGTGGTTGCTGTTTATTGTGAATATGTACTGAATTTTGTCTGATGTTTTTTCTGCCTCTGTTGATAGGATTGTATGGTTTCTCTTGTTTGGCCTTTTAATTGATTTTTGAGTTTTGAAGCAGCTATCCTTTCCTGGGCAGAGCCCTCTTGGATGCTGGCTTGTTTTCTATGTTGTGAGGGGTGATGGTCTCTGATTTTCTTATTTGTCCTTTCTTAATTTGGTTTGGATAAAGCTGACCTGGGAAGTGTTCCCTCCTTTTCTACTTTCTGAAAGAGATCGGGTAAGACTGTTGTTATTTCTTCCTTAAATGATGGAAGAATCCGCCTGCGATGTAGGAGATCCAAGTTTGATTCCTGGGTGAAGAAGATCCTCTGGAGAAGGAAATGGTCACCCACTCCAGTATTCTTGCCTGGAGAATCCCATGGACAGAGGAGCCTGGTGGGATATAGTCCATGGGCTCGCAGAGTGTTGGACATGACTGAGTGACTAAACCACCACCACTAGAATTCACCAGTAAAACCACCTGGGCCTGGGCATTTCTCTTTCGTAGTTTTAACTACAAATTCAGTGTCCTCACAAGTTATAGGACTATTTGGTACCTGTTACATTTGAGTAGGTTTGGTTGTTTGTGGTTTGGGGGGATTTGGTTCATTTATCTAAATTATCAAAGAAGAGCTGTTCCTGCTTCTCACTTGGGTGTGTCCATTGAGGCCAGGGCCAAGTGTGTGCCCCCAGGGCTGACCAGAGAAGTCAGAGGAAGCCCGGGAAGGGAGGGCCCCCATCATACCTGAACTTGGGCGGGATGGTCTGGGTGCTGATGTCCTGGGGCTGCTAAGTCAGATCCCCACAACCCGGACAGCTGAAATCAGGTGACGTCCCCCATGTGCCATGTACTCTTGGGGTGAGGACCTTGGGCCCAGCCTTGTCTCCTCTTAGCTCATCACACTGGAAAGACCCTATTCCAAGGTTACGTTCTGAGGTTCTGGGTAGATGTAAATTTTGGGAGACACTATTCAACTCAACATTCAAAACACTAAGATCTTGGCAT
Organism: Antilocapra americana; assembly: GCA_007570785.1. Classification (NCBI taxonomy): domain Eukaryota; kingdom Metazoa; phylum Chordata; class Mammalia; order Artiodactyla; family Antilocapridae; genus Antilocapra; species Antilocapra americana. The sequence continues at coordinate 16,720,394 of ML664186.1, read as the reverse complement.
CTGGTTCCATCACTTCATAGCAAATAGATGGAGAAAAAGTGGCAACAGTGACAGATTTTATTTTCTTGGGCTCCAAAGTCACTATGGATGGTGACTGCAGCTTTGAAATTAAAAGATGCTACTCCTTGGAAAGAAAGCTATGACAAAACTAGACAACATATTAAAAAGCAGAGACATCACTTTGCTAACAAAGGTCCGTGTAGTTGAAGGGGGTGACAGAGGATGAGATGGTTAGATGGCATTTCTTACTCAGTCCAGATGGTGAAGGACAGGGAAGCTGGGCGTGCTGCAGTCTGTGGGGTTGCAGAGTCGGACATGACTTAGCAACTGAACAACAACGAACTCAACCTGCTACTGCCGACCTGTAGGCCCTCCCTGGCGGAGCTGATGCCCCTGTGTGGGGACTGAGGAACAGGGAACACCAGGCCTGGAGATGCCTGTCCTGAGACCCGCAGTGAGGGACACGCTGGGGTGGACCCGGGACAGCCTCTTGGGCGGACCTGTGCGCTAAGGCCCCGGGGCTGTGGTTGGCAGGGGGCGTGCTCATGGCGCTGGGTTGGAAGCAGCTGGGGGAGGGCAGGACCGCTGGGTCTGGGTAGTTGTCTGGGAGTGTTGGCTGGGCCTGGTCCCCAGGACAGCGCATGAGCTCTGAACGTGCTGTCCACTTCCACTGGATGTGACGGTGAAAGGGCCTGGGGGCTGCGGTGCCCGGTGGAGATGGACAGACAGACGGAGGGACGGCCCAGCCGGCGGCTTGCTGGGCGCCAGCCCCTGCAGCTGCACGTGGCCACAATGGACTGAGGGGCTTTGATGGGGACACAGTTGGCCCCTGATAACTTGCTAATGGCGCTTCATATTTTCTCGTCTAGAAGAATTGTGTGAGTGTGAAGAGTGCAGGGAGATGGAGGCCACTTGATGAAGAGCCTCGAGCCCACCCCTTAAAGGAACAAGGCGCGTTTCTCCCAAGGCCGCTACAGCTGGCTCCTCCAGCCCCAGCCCAGCGTATTGAGATGCAAATGTGCGCCTGGCGGGAGCGCAGCTGCTGGCTGGCACCGAGGCCCTCGCCCCAGGTGCAGCCCCTCCGAGCCAGCGCCAGCCGGGACTGCTGTGCTGACGACCCTTCCAGGACAAATGGAATCGTGGCCCCGCACAGGAGGAGAGGCAGGTGAGAGGCATCATCTGGTTCTGCCAGCTCCGTGTCACCACCTTCCTGACTTTCAGCCCCAAAGTGAGGTGTCCCTGCAGGTAGATGAGGTAGGCTTTGTAAACCTGCTCTGGTTTACAAATCTGCCCTGGTTCTCAGGGTTCAAACGTTGACTTTAGAAAGAATGAAACTGCCTGAATGGGGAGAGGGAGGAAGGGCTGTCTGGGGCTTTGGAGTCTCTCGATGCAAGTTTACAAACTCAGGGAACAAAGCCCTTCGACAGTGGGCAACCAACAAAGGGAAAATGTGTTGTTCAGAGCACAAGAGAGGTGCTCAGGGACCCTACCCGCAGTGAAGTGGGCACACACGGTCTGGGAAAAGACAAATACCAGCTCCAGACTCTTAAAACAAATGCAGCCTAAAGGGTCTGACACTATGATGAAAACAGATTTTTCTGTAGAAAACATTTTAATTGTGGATTGGAACACATATGGAAGCTCACAAAACGTGAGCTCAGAAAATGCTCACAAACAGAATGTGGGTATAACTGCCCCAGGAGGTGCCCCCCAGTGGTTATCTGTATTGTCCTGCTCACCCGTGGGTATAGAGTTGGACATGAAATCATGTGGCAGAATTTGAGGGCAGTAGTTGTCCCATCGCATGGGTGCAGGGCCTGTGTCTATTTCTTCACTCCTGAGAGGTGTCTGGGTCCTTAGTGATACGTCAGTGCTGCTGTGACCTCTTGTGCATGCCTGTAGAGCACAGGGACATCTGTCGGCACTTCTGTTGTGAAGCCTCAGACATGGCACTGCTGGGTCCTGGTGTGTACAGCGTCCGCTTTAGTAGATGTCACCAATCTCTGGTGGGGACCAGTGCTTCCACTGCTCTGTGGCTTCACCAACACCTGGCATCGAAAGTCTTATTTATTTTAGCCTGCTCTAGTGATGTTTCAGGGTTTCTTACTTGACTGAAGGATAAGTGGTGGCAGGCTGGAGCTACACGAGACTGACCATGCTCACTGCTCCCAGGCTCTGTGCTGAGTGATCTGGTTAAGAGTATTTAATCATGGAAATTAAAAAATGCTACAAGTCAGGGCTTTATCTAGAGAGCCGGTCATAATTTACATAAAACAAAATGCACCTATGTTAAGTGTACAGCTTGATGGTTTCTGAGAAACCCTGAAGTACCTACCCTGCAATTAAGACGTAGAACATTTCCAGCCCTTGTTCCACTTCCCAGTCAGCCCCTCCCAAATCTACCCCCTGGGGTTAACCTCTGATCTGTTCTCTGTCCCTGTAGTTGAGACTTTTTCCCTCCCTACAGCCCTGTATAAGGGGACAACAGAGGATGAGATGGTTGGATGGCATCACCAACTCGATGGACATGAGTTTGAGGAAGCTTCGTGAGTTGGTGATGGACAGAGAAGCCTGGCGTGCTGCAGTCCATGGGGTGGCAAAGAGTCGGACACGACTGAGCAGCTGAACTGAACTGATAGCCCTGTGTACGTGGAATTATACAGTGTGTATTCTTTTGTGTACTCCAATGTCTGTTAGCTCAGCATGTTTTCAAGGTTCAAGTTTGTAGCAGTAATTTGATCCATTTATTGCTATGAATTATTTGTTGTGTGTTTACAACACTGTGGGTTCATCCACTTGCCTACTGACGACTCCTGGGCTGCTTCCAGCTCTGTGGCTTTTATGAATAAGTCTGCTAAGAACCTGCCTACAGGTCTCTGTGTTTGCATACCTAGGGGAGGAATGGCTGGGTCATATGGTAGTCCATGTTTAATGTTTTTTCAAAATGCCAAACTCTTTTCATGTGGTGGTACACTTTTATATTCTGACCAGTAGTGTGTGTTTCCTCTTCCTCTATTTTATGAAAGTTCGTGTAGGATGATATTTTTTCATTAAATGTTGGATAGAACATACTAATCAGGCCCTCTTGGTCTGAAGGTTTGTGAGAAGATTTTAAATTAAGAATTCAATTTTTTTAATTGTTACGGAACTATTAGGGTTTTCTCTTTCTTTGTGAGTCAGTTTTAATAATGTGTACTTTCATGGAATTCTTCAACTGGGATGTAAAGTCTATTGGAATAAAATTCACAATATTCTCTTGTTATCCTTTCAATGTCTATAGGATCTGTAGTGATGTCCCCCCTTTTCTTCTTGATGTTGTAATTTGTGTTTTGTAGCCTTTTTTGTTTGTTCTTTGTGGCTAGAAGTTGATCCCTTTTACTGATACGTTTGTGAACGTTTTTAAAAGCAAGGACACTAACTCATTTCTCTTCAAAAGTGTTTATTCTTTCTGACTGCACCGGCTCTTTGTTGCTGTGCCTGGACTTTCTCTAGTTGCAGAGGAGAGGTACTCTCTTATTGTGGTGCGTGGACTTTCTCTAGTTGTCGGGGGGGGGGGGCCCCCCCTG